>CM066031.1:1205108519-1205636019 GCA_033557465.1 Ichthyophis bannanicus
CTGGGCCATACCATTAAGGAATATTTCTGCCAAAATGATAGCTTTAGAGCTAATCAAATTATTTTGTGAAATAGGGTTCCCCAGAGAGGTGTTAACTGACCGAGGATCTAATTTTGTATCCAAGCATTTAGCCCAAGTCTGGGATGCCTTTGGCATTCAGCATGTAAAAACCTCGGCCTACCATCCTCAGTCAAATGGTTTGGTGTAGAGATTCAACGAAACTCTCAAACAGATGTTGAGAAGAGGCTTAGCAGGGGATTTAAAAGAATGGGATATGTTATTGCCCTTTGTCTTATATGCCTGCCGGGAAAGAATTCAAGTTTCCCTAGGGGTATCCCCGTATGAATTGATGTATGGTAGAGCCCCACGTGGATTGTTAGATATCTTGAGGGAGCAATGGCTAGATCCTGAACCAGAGAATCAGGAAGTTCCACAGTTCTTGCATGATTTGAGGGCACGTTTAAAGAGGACTTCCCAGGTTGCCGAGAGAAACCTGCAGGACAGTCAAGTGCGCCAGAAAGGGTGGTATGACAGGAAGGCCAAAAGCCGCCAGTTAACCCTGGGTGAAAAGGTGTTGGTACAGGTAGCGGGTACAGTGCCCAAGTTTGAAGTACAGTGGAAAGGGCAATAGAAGGTAGTTAAACAGGTGAGCCCAGTGTCTTATGTGGTGGAAAACACTAGGGGGCGTAGGCAAACCTACCACATAAATGTACTAAAATCCTGGAAAGAGAGGCCTGCAACTGATAATGTTCCTAGCACTAGCCAAGATATAGGTGAGCGACCAGAGGATAATAATAATGCTCTCGCAGGTATTATGGACTGTAAGGCAGAGGTTTCACAACCAAAACCAGTCCGTAATAACTTAAGCAGGGGGGTATGTGATAAGGAAGCTTATCAAAGCTCAGGGAGTAATGACAAAAGAAGAGAATTTACTCTGATCAAGGGACCTGTGCTGGCAGGTTATAGAACTAAGACAGCTTGTTTCCCTAAAAGACTACATGATCCAGAATGCACCTGTATGCAGAAAGTCCCTAGGGAAGCTAGAGTGGAAAAGCATGTGTCTAATCAGAGAAAGCATTATGTCATCCCTAATCAAACAGCCCCTAGAAGAATGCTTAATCCACAACACCTGAAGAATGCAAGGGTGGAATTGCAATCTAAGCCCTTTAAAGCTAGAGGAGAATCTTCAGGAAGACAGAAGGAGAAGGAGACGGAGACAAAGTCCGACGTCCGACAACAGAAGGAAGAACAACCGGAACCTGAAGGAACAAGGACAAGGAAGCAGACGGTCCAAGAGAGGAGCTCAGAAAAGTACCTATGCCTGGAGAGATACCTGGGGGAAAGGTTCAGAGGACTGGAAAAATCCAGAGGTCTGTAGATCCACAGCCAGGGACCCTCAAGCAACACCTAGGAAGAGGTCTGTGGCAGCTAAGGAGGAAAGGAGTCCAAATATCTCTTGGAGGACATCTGGAGAAAAGATCCTGAGGTCCAGAGATTCCAACTGGAGGACAGGACACAAAAGCTCTATTGCATACTGGCCAGAATACCAGAAGAAGCAGCCTGATGCTTGCCTGGATTCAGGTAGAAACTGTGAACGTTTCTCTAGCTTTGAGCAGTGCAAACAGCAGGGAAACAGTTTCTCTACATGTAGAGGTCAGTTCCTAAAGCCCTCTGAGTCAGACGGAGAAACAGAATCTATGCAATTTCAAGAGCAAGGTTCGATATCTGATACAGGGGATAATTATATGGACTGTTCTTTGAGTAAGTTGTTATTTTAGGAAAATCCTAAATATCAGAGCAAACATCAAAAGGAAACATTCTAAATATTAGCTTCCCATAAAGTTTTGTTGAATGAAAAAGCTTTTGGGAAGGTTTTGTACGTGTGCTGAAACCAAGCTACTGATTGCAGTTAATTGTCACCTGCTGGTAGAGGAGAGCCCAGCACAAGCCGTGCACACGTAGGTTTAAAAAGTTCTTTTCTGTATGGAGAAAGTGAGTATTGTTTTTGTATAAAGAAGTTTCCCTCTTTGATTTGTTTTTCCCCAGCACTGCTAAGGAGTTTATTAGCAGTGGCTGAAAGAAGCCTTTCTGTTCTAGAAAGGACTTTGATTCTTATTTGCATAAGATATTTCAGTTGCCTTATTTTGTGTTGAATAAAACCCTGGAGAAGTTATCTGGATGGTGTTACCAAGCATATCTGTGTGTGGGATAATCACCCCATAAATAAACTCTAATTTTGTCTACACTCGACCAACTACAAGAGTTTTCATTATCTTAAAAAGGCAAGCTTTGTGTGAATGGACTTCAATAACCACAATCCTTTGCAAGACAGTTAATTTGCATACTTGCCAAGATGGTGGTACCTTCATAACAAACACCCCCTTTTACACTATTCAGGCAACTAGTAATGGAACCCACACATACTGGACTTGGTGCTTACCAATGGTGAAAGTGTTTCTGATGTTATAGTGAGAGATCATCTCATATTCAGTGATTACCAGATGTTGTGGTTCAGTATTAGGATTAGAGTTGATAAAATACATTCAGAAGTGAGGGTCTTAGATTTTGGAAAAATAACATTTCAGGATGGGCCAATACCTCAAGGAGTCGTTGGTGGGATGGGAACAGCATGGCGATGAAAAAAAACAGTGGGCAAAACTGAAAGGGGATATTTTAAGGGCAACCAACCTTTTTGTTAGAAAGGTAAATAAAAGTAAAAGGCAATGGAGGCTAATATGGTTCTCAAAAGAAGTAGTTGAAAAGGTGAAGAAGAAGATGGAGGCCTTCAAGAAATACAAGAGATCACAGAGAGCGGAAGGCAGGCATCTATATTTGGAAAAACTTAGAGAAGCTAGCAAAATAGTCAGGAAAGAAAAGATACTAAAAGAAGAAGAATTAGCCAATGCAATAAAATGGAGGGATAAGACATTTTTCAGATATGTTAGTCAGAAGAGGAAGGGCAAAAATGGTATTGTCATACTCAAGGGTGAAGGGGAGGAATATGTAGAGGATAAAGCAGAATTGCTTAACAAATATTTCTGTTCTGTGTTCACAGATGAAGGGCCAGGAGCAGGACCTCAGAAAACACCCACAAACAGGAACAGAAGCGACAGGGATCTCAAATGATTTTCAGAAGGCTGTGTTTGGGAGGAACTAGCTAAACTAAAAGTAGACAAAATGATGGGGCCGGATAAGATACATCTGATAATACTGAAGGAACTTGGGGATATTCTAGCGGCTCTGCTGCCTGACCTTTGCAATGCCTCTTTGGAGTCGGGAGTATTGCCAGAGGACTGGAAAGAGGCGCATGTGGTCCCCTTACACAAAAACGGAAGTAAAGGTGTGGTTGAAAACTACAGGCCAGTTAGTCTAACCTTTGTGGTGAGTAAATTATTGAAAAAGCTGCTCAGAGAAAATAGTGTGGATTCTGGAGTCCAATGGATTACAGGATCGGAAGCAATATGGATTCAACAGAGGAAGGTCTTTTCAGAAAAATATGATTGATTTATTTGACTGGGTGATCAGGGAGTTGGACCGGGTGAGAACCCTAGATGTGGTATACTTTGATTTCAGTAAAGCCTTTGACAATGTTCCACACAGGTGACTTACCAACAAACTGAGCACCCTAGTGATGGACCCTAAAGTTACTGATTGGGTTAGAAATTGGTTGAGGGGGAGGCGACAAAGGGTACAGGTAAATTGAGCTCACTCTGAGGAGGAGGTTACCAATGGTGTGCTGCAGGGATCTGTCCTTGGTCCAATTAATTTTAACATCTTTGTAAGTGATATTGCGGAAAGGCTGTTGGGTAAAATTTGCCTCTTTGTGGATGATACCAAAATCTGCAATAGAGTGGACCCCAGGAATGAGTAGATAACATGAGGAGGGATCTAGCTAAGCTTGAAGAATGGTTGAGAATTTGGCAGCTGAGATTTAATGCTAAAAAATGCAGGGTCATGCATTTGGACTGCAAAAATACAAATGAGCAATACAGGGTGGGGGGGGGGGGGAGTACTTCTGTCAACCAAAGAAGAGTGGGACCTGGGTGTGATTGTGTCTGACAATCTTAAAGTAGCTAAACAGGTAGAAATGGCGATGGTGAAAACTAGAAGGATGCTTGGGTGCATAGGGAGAGGAATGGTCAGTAGAAAAAAGAGGTGATAGTGCCTTTGTATAGGGCTTTGGTGTGACCTCATTTGGAATATTGTGTGCAGTTCTGAAGACCACACCTTCAAAAGGATATAAACAGGTTGGAGTTTGTGCATATGGTGGCTAATAAAATGGTTAGTGGTCTTCATTGTAAAGCATATGCGGACAGACTTAAGGATCTTAATATGCATACTTTAGCAGAAAGGCGGGATAGAGGTGATATGAATGAGACGTTTAAATCCCTCTGTGGCATATATGCACAGGAGGAGAGCCTCTTTCGATTGAAAGCAAGCTCTGCTATGAGGGGACATAAGATGAGGGTGAAAGGGGATAGACTCAAGAGTAATATGTGGAAATATTTATTTTCGGAAAGAGTGGTAGATGGGTGAAATAGTCCCCCAGTGGAGGTGGTAGAGATGAGGACAGTATCTGAATTCAAAAAAGCATGGGACAAATTCAGAGGGTCTCTAAGGGAAAAGAGGGGACTATTGTAATAGTCTATATGGAAGGGCAGACTAGGCAGGCCATGTGGTCTTTTTCTGCTGTCATGTTTCTATGTTTCTAATGTTGACCACAACTGTATAAGAGGTACTTGGTCAAAGTCCACTCCTTTTCTAGCTTAGAATAAAAATACCAAGTCACATGAATGCTGGTAGCCAAGACGCTACTTTCAGGGAGACAATAGCTTCTGGACAGTAGATGTCGGTAGTCAGGATCTTATCTTCATGTTTATTAAGAATGTTCCATACTGCTTTCCTCATTAGTACCTAAGCAGTTTACGTAATAAAATAGCATAAATACTGTAAATGAAATGAACTCCAATATAAATAGAAAAGTGAGAGGTAAAAGAAAGGAGGTAACATACAAACAATACTAAAACATATAAGAAGACATGACATAATCAGAACCTGCTCACCCTTCATTACCCTAAGAATGTGAGCCTAGAAAGCCCATTCAAACAAAAATGTTTTTAATTCCATATTGTCCTGCTAGACCAGTCCAGACAAGTGGGTTGTGTTCCCCTGCCAACAGATTGGTGGAGACAAAGAACCAATGAAAAGCCCAGGTTTCAATGACCTCATTCCCATGTCTCGATACTCCTCAGCCACCAGAGGTCTCTTCAGTATTTCTTTGTCTCCAGCAGAGTGTGGATGGATTTTCTCTTCTCTGAAGAAAATTCTGAAGATTTGAGAGGAATCAAAAGATTGATTAAACACTCATGAACGACCACCTTGAGGGTGACTCCCTTGACTGTGACATGGGAAGCTCCTCTAGTACTACTGCTACTACTACTTTTGATCATTTATATAGTGCTACAAGGCATATATAATGCTGTGCAAACACATATAGAAGACAGTCCATGCTCATAGAGCTTGCAATCTAATCAAGACAGGCAGCACAAACCAAGAGAAACAAGGGGTTCAATAGGGAAAGGAGACACAAGGGGAACAAGGGATTAGGATCCAAAAGCAGCCTCAAAGAGGTAAGCCTTCAGCATGGATTTTAAGAGGGGGAAGGAAGAGATCCGATGTAAAGATACAGAAAGTTTGTTCTAGGCATAAGGAGCAGCAAGGTGAAAAGATCAAAGTCTGGAGTTGGCAGTAGAAGAAAAGGGCATAGAGAGAAGAAAGCCAGAGGAGGAATGAAGTTCATGAAGAGTGGTGCAGTAAGAAAGGAGAGAGGAAAGGTAATGAGGGGCAGTAGAGTGAATGCATTTATATGTAAGAAGGAGACATTTGAATTGGATACAGAAACGGAAGGGGAGTCAGTGAAGTGACTGTGATCTTTTCGGTAACCATAGGAGGAGGGAAAATTGCTTGAGCTCCATGCACTTATCATGATAAGAGTCTGTTGAGCAGCGAGAAATTGGAAGGCTTTGGAAGGACCCGGAAGAGTACATCTGCCTCACACAACCTTAATTCTCCCCCCCCCCCCTTCCTCTGTTCTCCCTGCTGTCTCTCAAAGATTGCAGAAGGCTCTCAGAGGAATCTGTCTGCCAGCTATCTTAAACACAGTGCTGCACGAAACAGTATCTGGGGAGAAGAGCTAAGCCCTGCACAGATCCTAGGCCTGGGGCACTCAGGGGGTGAGTACCAAGGCTTGACTTCATCATTGTCCTTGTTGGGGGCTCCCGATTCCATCTGTGTTGGACACAATTCAGGGTAATCGGCTGATGACTGTTCACGTGGTGTGGGATGTTCCTGCCATTTTCTGCATGCGTTAGTAGCATTTTCTCCTATTGTGCACCTGGAGGTTGCATACTGGTCATCAGTTCCCAGGTGTAGAGTGCACATCACAGCACGTCTTCAAGTAGCTTTAAGTATACTTGCACCATTGGCAGCCATGACAGTTAGCATGCAGCAAAGTACTGCAAGACTGTTTATGCTGGCCTTGCCCATTCCTGCATACTGAGTGCTAATATTAGCCTTGCCCATTCCTGCATGCTGACTGTAATTTTGGCCTTGCCCATTCCTGCATGCTGAGTGTTAATGTTGACCATGCCTTTCTCTTTCCATACCACACCCAGTTTACAGCCCATAACACGTTAAATAGTTTAGACATGATTTAAATACACTGCGGTTTTTAACACACGGTTGCCTTTAGCACAGGGCTATGTCATTGGTTATTGCTAGTTAAAACATACATTAACTGCTTAATGCATTTTAGTAGACCTGCTTCTACATTTTCTTAAGACTCACTAATGAACCAACTGCAAAATAAATGCACTGCTATTAGTTTCAAGATCTCATTACTATGGAGTTCGGGATAATAAAATCTATAGATTAGTCCATACTTGCTTTCAAAAGCTAGTCAGCTGTCCTAGGCAAAAATTGTGCAGTTGTTATCACATTCCTGACTTTGTATTTACATGGAAATCAAGGAAGGAAGGTAGATCGCCTCTTGAATCTTACTTAGAAAATTGTTTCTATTCAACTCAATGTTTCTAGCTAAAGAAGGAAACAAGTGTTTTATATCCTAAGAATTCCTTTTCCTTCACTCTGCTAAGCATTTTTCAAAGCTTAGTCACTATTGTAAAGCACCTTGATTGAAAGTACAGTATATCAAGTATTTTAATCAATAAAGAAATAAATCTGTCTCTAGGGCAAAATGATAAGAATGGTGACACAAGAAATGACCGCTCATCTAGAGAGTCTTTAAAAAAACAGTAAAATCCAAACTATCTGCAGATAATTCAGATCATCCAGGTCCATTCCTGTTAGCTGATCTCTCTGAGGCAATAAAAAGACTATACGTTAACTCTAATGACAGGCAGAATATTCTCTGGATGATGGTTGAGAACCTGCTGATAAAAGTTCTGTACCATATCAAAAGACTATCAGTGAGGATCTAAGAAAATTTAGTAACTTATGATTACATCTCCTGCTCCGGTTCTCCTAACTATCTAATAATGCACTACCATATCATCTTTGTGCTTCCAAAGTAACCATCACCTACAATTAAATTTTTCCCTACTACAATTGTTCTGTTTACCAGGGAAGAATTTTTTTCGGAGGGCAACCTACATTTTCAAAAGGAGGTATACTGTCCAGAAATACTGACATTAAAAAAAAACATATCCTTAGATCCACTCGAGCCAGCTAGATTTGGGATGATAATACCAAGGAATAAATGCTCATTAATCCTACCAATTGAACATTTCCTCAAAATGTTGACCTAGAAAGAAAAGCAGTATTGGGCAAATTAAGACCTAAATTGAGAGAGAAAATGGTCAGCTCAAATAAGAGTTGACACCTCATATTCATTGTCCGGACCCTGCTGATTCGAGATCACTATCAGATCTAACAAGCACCCTTCTTGGTGAGTGGAGGAGAAATTAACCTGCTGTGATCCCAGAGCAGGCATCAAAGAAAAAAAAGGAGAGGCTGTATGATCATTAGCAGCATGTTGTAATCACCCAGGATGTGAGCACATCCATAAGGAAGACAATGCTGTGAAATAATGGTCATTTTTTCATCCATGTCCAGCCACTGATTCTGTGGAGAGCAATAAATGAAAAGAGTTTCTACGTCTCCATAAAGGCATAAGGACATATATTCCATGCTCTGGGGAGAAAAGATTTCAACAGGGGTAAAACCAAGGTCTTCCTTGGCTATCACTGCCACCCACCTCCTCCCCTCATGTGGGCAGTGTGTAATTTTCAATCCAGAGAAGTAGAGACCCTCAAGAATAGGATCCTCTGATTCTTTCAGCCATGCTTCATTTATAAAAACCACATCTACCTTCAGGTCCTGGACTAAATCCACAATTAGCAGAACCTTATCTCGCAGAGAACCAACATTAAAATAACAACAGTATGAAGATCGCCTCTGTCTTATAACCCAGGGATTAGAAGCAATGCAGGGGTCACTAACACTCACTCATTCCCATTCCTAAAGGAATTGTAAACTACATTAAAAATGGTCTATTCTATTGTCACTTCAATTTTGTTTGCCAACAAATGAGGTGGAACAATCCTGAGGCAGTGAGGGTGAAATTGGCATGTAGGAGCCTTTCACTGAGCTGTAAGACCTGAATCCCAAATCACTGGAATAATTAAATTAAGCATAACAGTTCCTACTGAACACCCAGCAGTAACTGCATGTGAATAAAACATCAGTAAAATAATAATAAACATATTCAGGCTGCATTCAGGGCACATGACAGAGCACAAGGTATCATACTCCCTTGACATCCTTCTTCATCATTGTACCACCGATACCAATTCTTCAAATAAGCAGTTTCGGAGGTAGTTGAAAGAGTAGACCACCAATAAAAAGTGCAGTCACACATACTACAATAAAAGCTGAAGTTACAGCCAAATCACTGCAATTGCATTTTCAAAAAACTGTGCCCAAAACACTCTTGTTAATGAAGCACTCACGATCGGATAGAGCAGAAGGTCTCAAAACGTAGACACATCAGCTACCAGCATGCATTTTTCTGTTTTGAAATGTTCCCTGTGGAATTTGTGCTCAAATTTGCAACTCTGTTGTATTTGTTAAGTACCATTGAGTTGATGCCCACTCATGGCGACTCTGCGGATAGTTGCCACTTACGCTAGAACTTTCTAAAGACAAGTAGGCACCTACTTTTCTTTATAAAATAGTGCCTAAATAGGCACCTTCTTTCATGCCTAAAGTAGACACCACCTTATAAAATACCCTCATCATGCTCAAAATGTTCAAAACACCAATTTTCATACATAAAACGCTGTTTTATGCACCAAAGAGACTTTTAAAATTATCCTTACACATAATAGGTAAAAATAATAAAATCACTAGCATCTCGGGTCATTGGTAGGGCAATTAGGGTGATTTCACAACTGAAGACCACCATAACCAGACTGATTTTGATCTAGGATTTCATTAGCTGAACTGCTACTACTTTACAACTACCTGGCCAATAAAGGTAAACTGCACTGAAATTGTTTAAGATTTTATTAACCAATGAAGGATTCTTTAGAAGAGGCCTTATTGATACAGATTTTAACTGAGGTAAGCATCTCTTAACTAATGAGGCATTGACAATGTGTTCTTCATTGGCTCTATAAAATATTCTAAAGCATCTTTCACAAGCCAAGCAGGTCATGGATCATAAACTCATCTAGTCAGCTTCATGCTCCTCAAAGAAATTACTATAGCTTTATTGTTCAGATGTACAAAGGAATTGAAGATGTTGCCATGATCCCTATTTATAAAAATGGGCCATAAACAAATGGGGGCATCAACTTTACTCAATCAGTTTGGATGGCTGCAATCTTATCTCTAATGTAAAGTGAAAAGTTCTTATGGATTTGGAGTGCAGTTTCCTCCTCAGTCTATAATGAGGGCAGTATCCAGCATACGCTATCTGGTATCTTTTTGTTTTCCAAGTTTATTTTCAATTTATTAACAATAATAGTACATTAGCACAATTTCAAATATCAGAACCCTATGTTCCCTCCCCCCCCCAAAAAAAGGGCATAGTTCTGCGCCAAATAACATAACAATCTCTAAATACAATGTTTGAATCAGATATCTTCCAATATAGGTCTAATGATTTCCAGATTCTTTCCACTTTATCAGTACAATTGGATGATCCTGAAGCAGCGCCTTCCCCTTTTCTTGTTATGCATATTGCGTGCCACCAAAAGGTAACATTTAAAACGGACAAGTCTTTCCAGTTATGCAATATATGTTGAATAGCGATAGATATCATGACATCAAATAATGCTCTGTTGCTTTTACTTAGAACATCAGGCAAACATAAGGATCTAAATAAGACTATTTGTATCATTATAGTAGAATTTACAGTAACTTTTTAACATCACATACAAATCTCCACACCCCTTCCCAGAATGGCATAATGCAGGTATATTTGAACAGCATATGGGTCAGCGTACCAATCATATAGAAGCTGAGCAGTGCCAGCACAAGTTAGTCTCATGGAGCCTGGCTCTGAACATGCATAAAGGAGTCCAGACCACTCAATGTGCTATAAAGTATTATTTATTTATTTATTTAGCAGGTTTTATATACTGCTTTCTCGTCAATTCAAAGCAGTTTACATATAACAGTTATAGCAATGAGCTTTACATAGAACAGGGAGTTACAACTAGGAGGGTTACATGGGTTATAATGAATACATTTAAATTATCAACTATATACAACTATATACAGAGATATGGGAGAATGATATTATGTTGATGAGGATTGATATGATTTAATGAGAGATCTTGGTTATTGAGTTGCTTCCAGTGAGGTCATATGATTTGTTTCTTCATAGGTGGGACCATAGTGTTCCATGAAGAGGAGGGTCTTTATGGCTTTTCTGAAGTCTAGTAAGTCTTTGAGTGTACGTAATGTTCTGGGTAGCTCATTACACAGATGGGGAGCATAAAGGGAGAAAGCTCTATTGCTGGTGTAGTGTTTTGATGTTCTGAAGCTTGCTGGTGTGTCTAGGTTGTTGCCATCGGTTTGTCTTCGTGTTATGGTTGGACAGGTTTTTCTGATCAGACTACTAGACATGATCGGTCTAGCAGTTCGACCCCAAAAACTATTCCAGTTTATCTTGTCCTGAGGGACGCCAGCCTCATGCTCCCAGATACTATGAAGGCCCACCAAAGAAGTGGCACATGACATTTTAACAATTTATAGAAAGTATGTTCCCCCATGAAACAGTTGACCAACACAGAAAATACCTTTTTCAATCCAGCCCTTTAAAAAAAGGTTTTGCCCATTAAGCTGTACCAGCTGATTATACCAGATGGAGGAAGCAGCCGACACAATATAAGACATTGCATAGCAGAAATCAATCATATTTACTGTTTTGATAGTACTACTAATAACCAGTGACTCCAACTGGGATACATTGTGGGCAGAATGATCAGTCTAAAAGGAGATACAAGTGTCTTCTCCATCTCAACCCATGGAGAAGAGGAATTATCTAAGATCCACCCCATCCTATACCGTAACAGTGATGCAGCAGGGTAGATCTGAAAATTTGGGAAGCCAAACTCCCCCCACCACTCTTTTTCTTGGCAGTTTTAATGTTGATAAAGCTATGTACAATCTCCTGCTTTTCCGTAAGAATCCTGTCTAGTTGAACACAGTTGGGTCTACAAAAACTGGGTAACATACTCAACCTATAAACTATACTTGGAAGCACTATTGTCTTGTTTGTGTCTAATCTCCCCACCAAGATATCTGGAGAGAGTTCCAAACATTGCAATGTGTCCTTTAGGTCTACCAGAATATTATCGCAATTAAATTGAATAGTGTCTTCTGTGGTTGAAAAAAAACTGCATGCCCAAGTATTTAATCACTGTGATGTCCTTTGAAAGGGAAAGTCCCTCTATCATCCTGTATGACAAAATCATTGAGAGGGAGGAGCTCACTTTTGTCCCAGTTAACTTTAAATCCAGAGAACTTTGAGAACTGGTTATTTGGTATCTAAAAAGCTGTTTAGATGGATTCTTTTTTTTTTTTTTTTAAACTTTTATTTTCATTTTGGAACATCGAAACAAAAGGACATACAGAATAGAAGACAAGAACAAATAATATTATACAATCACGGACAGTAAACCCCCACCACCCCCCTCCCCCCCTGCTTCTTCTCTGGGATACGTAACAATCCAGTATCGGGTGTATATACACATTATTATCTTTCAAGATAATATAATTATCTGCAACATGATGAGTGTAGCTATACGGCTATAGTGGAGCATCTGGCAATCTGAACATAGTCATTAAGCATCTGCCACTTAGACAAGTGAGAGCAGTCCTGAACCTGGAATGCCATCCGACGAGGTATCTGCTCATATGTACTATATAAACAGACAGAATTCCACCATTCGGTAAAAGTTAGGCGGGAGCCATTCTTCCAATTTTTCGTGACTAAGCATACAGCCATACCCAACATAAAATCTAGGAGGAAGCGGCCTGTCCTGGGAAGAGAGGGGATCCCCGCCACAGAGCGGAGTCCCACAATCTTCCAAGAAAGGGGCTCCCGGAAGTGTAGGATACTTTGTATCCGGTCCCAAACCCGCCCCCAATATTGCTGTAGTGCTGGACATTCATAGATAACATGGGCGAAGGTACCCACCGCTGTATGGCATGACCAACATCGATAGCTTGTATTGACATTCCATTTGGCCATCTTCTCAGGAGTATAAAAGCATCTGTGGGCAAAATAGAAGAGCGTTTGAGTGACAGAGGCGGATCTGGAGACCCGCACCACTTTGCTCCAGACTATCTTCCATTGCTGGGGAGTTAAAGTGATGTGCAATTCGCGCTCCCATGCCTGCTGGGCCCTAGGGGTGTCCCTGCCTGGACTATGAGTGAGTATTTTATAAAAGTTAGATGCCACCCCTGGTAGACTCCCGATACAACGAATCACCTCTGACAGCCCTTCCTCGCCAGTATCAGAGCGCGGAATGACCCGAGCGCCTTTAAGGCAATGTTGGAGCTGCACCCATTGAAAGTAATGTTTCGCTGGTAGACCAAATTCCGTTTGTAAAGCATTAAAGGTTTTCCAGCGATCCCCAGCAAACAGCTGCTTAGGTGTCCAAATCCCCCTGGAGTACCAGGGTCTCCATGCTACCGTTTTTTTGTTAATTTGAAATTGAGAGTTATGCCAGATCGGGAGGTGGTCCGGGGGGCACGCCTGCGGACCCAGAGATTGAATTAGGGCATTAAAGGCCACTAGAGTGTCTACAATCATTGGTGAATGGCGGGAGTCTGAATGATGGCACATTCCGGGGAAGTAGGCCAGCGGGACTGGTCCACTGAGCTCTTCTTCAATATCTAGCCACACCGGGCGGCCTGCTGCCGGGGTATCCAACCAACGGGCACCTTGCTTTAAGAGGAAGGCTTTATGATATTTGAGAAAATCTGGAAATCTAGCTCCTCCTCTCGCTTTATCAGATTGCAAGTGTTGTTTAGCTATCCTGGGTGTTTTACCCTGCCATAAATAACGGATAAGAAGGCCTTCTATATCTTTGTAGATGTGTCGGGGCAGTAAACATGGTAGCATTTCGAGGATGTAGTTCACTTTAGGAACTATCATCATTTTCACTGTTTCCAAGCGGCCCCACCATGTAAGGGTTAGTGGAGACCACCGATTGGTAAGTTCACGGACTTTGGAGATTATCGCCTTGGCGTTGAAACTAATAGTGTCCTCTAAAGGATAGCAATAATAGACCCCGAGATATTTCACCATACTATGCTGCCAGAGAAAGGGAAAGGCTTGCATGTCGGCCGCATGTACCCGGTGGTTAAGTGGGAAAGCAACCGATTTGGTCCAGTTGATCTTATAGCCCGAGAGCTGCGAATACCTGTCTAGTAATTCTAAGACTACTGGGACCGAGTCCAGAGTTATAAAAAGCATAAGATCATCTGCATAAGCGGAGAGTTTGATCTCTCTGTGTCTAAAGGGGGCACCTTGGATGTCTGCGGACTGCCTAAGTAACAGGGCTAGAGGTTCGAGCGCTAAGTCAAAGAGCAAAGGAGATAGGGGGCACCCTTGGCGTGTACCTCTTTGAAGGCTGAATGGCTGAGATTTGATAGCATTCACACAGATACTGGCTGTGGGTTCGGCATACATGACTTGAAGAAACCGGAGAAAGCCCTCCCCAAAGCCGTACCAACGGAGAACAGCAAATAAAAAGGGCCATTCGAGACGGTCGAAGGCTTTCTCGGCGTCTAGGGAGAGGCCAACTAGTGGTAGATCTAGGCTTGCAGCATTAGTCAAAACATGACATAAAGTCCTAGCGTTGTCGGCAGTGGATCTTCCGGGTATAAAACCACATTGATCAGGGTGGATTAGTGTAGACATTTGGTCAGATAGTCGAGAGGCTAAGATAGTCGCAAAAATTTTATAGTCTGCGTTAAGAAGGGAGATTGGGCGGTAGTTAGCTGTTAACAGCGGATCCCTCCCTTCTTTTTCAAATACTACCACATTCGCCGCCGAAAAGGATCCCAAGCAAGATGTGTCTTCAGCTAGAGCAGTGAAATAGAGTTTTAGGTGGGGGGCTAGATCAGCACTGAACGTTTTATAAAATTCGGCTGGAAGACCGTCAGGGCCTGCGGCGCGTCCCGAGGCCACACGTTTAAGGGCAGAGTGAATTTCATTAGTAGAGAAGGGTTTATCCATCGCAGCCCTATCCTCTTCAGAGAGGGTCGGCCGTTGGATTCCGGATAATAATCGCTCAAAAGCCTCTGACGTGAAGTCACATTCTGATTTATAAAGACGAGTATAAAAATCCCGGAAGAGCTCTACTATCTCTGTATTATTTGTCACTATGTCCCCTCCTACCGGGTTTCGGAGAGCCGCTACCCGCTTGGCTTCTTTTTGACCTTTCAAGGCATTAGCTAAGAGTCTACCAGCACGGTTGCTCTCCCGATAGTACATCCCTTGCTGCGATGCGATATTTTTAGAGGCTGCAGCAGACAGGATTGAGTTATATTGAAAGCGTAGGCGTTGCAATCGTAACAACACACAAGGATCAGTGCGGGAAGTAAGAACCCGTTCCCCAGCTTTAATTTGTTGCTCTAATATTAATAACTGTTGCTTACGCTGTTTCCCCAGGCGAATTTGATAGCTAGTAATGGTTGCACGAATGGCAGCTTTAAAGCCCTCCCACCAAGCCCAGCCCATGGTATCATGTGGTAAGTTAAAGTGGAAATAGTCCTGAATGGCGGCCCGAATGTCTAACTGAAACTCTTGTTGCTCTAGCAGGGTCCTATCAAAAAAACAATGTCCCGGATTCCCACTGGGCAGGTTAGCGTGCAACTGGAAGGAAATGGCAGCGTGGTCTGAGATATGTAATGGGTGAATCATCGCTGTGTCTGCCTGAGATACCAGCACTTTAGATATTAGGAAAAAATCTATTCTGGACTGTGATAGATGGGGGGGAGAATAGAAAGTAAATTCCAGTTCAGCAGGATGCAACAATCTCCAAAGATCCACTAAAGCGAGATCTTTGATCAAGGAGGTAAGTGTGAGGGAGCTCTTGGGCAGGCCACTCGTTCTAGGCGGTTGCCTGTCAATCAGAGGATCGACGACTTGATTAAAGTCGCCACCTATTATCAGTGAGGTGCTAGCAGAGGCCTGTGCAACCTGAGCAATGGTAGCAAAAAAGGCAGGATTATCCACATTGGGGGCATATATACATATACATGTTAGTTCAAGGTGTCCAATTTTAAGATGGACGCGGGACCATCTGCCCTCCGTGTCAGAGCTAGTGGCAATAATGGTGATAGGCAAGGATTTTCTCACCAGAATAGCTACCCCACATTTCTTAGAAACAGCCGGAGAGTAGGCAGCTACCATGTAAGGTTTAATATTGTTTCAGAGTTTCGGTAGAATTTAAGTGCGTTTCCTGAAGAAAAACCAGATCCGCCTTTTCATGACTTAAATAACTAAGGATTTTCTTTCTTTTAATCGGGTTGTTGATTCCCTTTACGTTCAATGAAAAAACCTTACATAGGGCCATAAGACATTGTCATACATTTGAAGTAAAAGCGCAGGCGAGTATGGAATAAATACCACATCTGTACATCTATTTCATACACATCAATTAAGATACCAGATACACCCCATAGGAGAAAACAAGCACCGAAGTGCCCCAGAGAAGAAGCATAACCCCAAATATAAATGGCGACCATGTGTCTGCGGGAGGAGGCCCAAGAGAGTGCGATTGTAGTATTCGAACCCTTCTGTTATTATGGTCTCCGATCTCCACCGAAGTAGCTGTGGGCATGATGGAGCAGGGCCATCAAGGCTAGTGAAAGCCAAGACTGTAAATTGCCAAGGCAGTCTCTAAGGTAGAGAGCATCCGAAAACAATATGGCGGGTTTTAACCAATATAAGGTCAATTAGCTAAGTGTTCCTTGGATCAACGCATCTGATCTGCCTCTTTGGACTTCAAAAATTCCGCAAGTAATTCAGGATCATCAAATGTTCTGGTCTGGTCTGGTTGTGCAACGTTACCCTGAGTTTAGTCGGGTACATCAGGCCATAGCGAGCTTGCAGTTGTTGTAGCCTCGGTCGAAATTCCAGGAATCGCTTTCTACGATCAACCGTGGGCTTAGCCAGATCAGGAAAGAAGGATATCCGGTGGCCCTCAAACTCGATGGGGCCTTTTGCGCGAGCGGCATTCAGAATTTGCTCAACATGTTGGTATCTTAAGAGCCGAAAGATAATAGGCCGCGGGGTCTTCCGATTGAGCGCCATATTTGAGGGCACTCGATGAGCCCGATCAATCTCCAGGTCTTTAGCAAATGTGATCCGAAGTAGGGAAGGAAGCGCCTTGCAAAGAAACTCCTTCATGTCTCCAGACTCAGCTCCCTCCGGTATGCCCACGAGCCGTATGTTATTGCGGCGGGCCCGATTGTTGCCATCTTCCACTTCTTTCTGAAGGGCCCGTATCTGGCGCTCTACTTTGTCAAGTTTCGCCAACCGGACCGTGTGTGAGTCCAGTATGCCTTCCATTTTGTCTTGTCGTAGGGAAAGTCCTTCAAGTTTGCTTTGCAGCACGCCGAAATCTTCACGCAGCGCTCGGAGTGACTCCCCGTTGGATTGCACAAGGTCTTTTACCCCTCGTATTTCAGTGAGGATCTCCTGCTGCATCTCGGGACCTTCCCGAGGTGCGGGCTGCTTCTGCGGAGACGGGGGCTCGGTTTTGGAGCGTTTACCATGGGAATTCGTTGGGGTCCCGAAGTCTAGACGTGCTGGTTTGGTCCCCGCCATCACCCCAAGGTACCCCGGTAGAGTCAAAGCAATATTCAGAATTAAAACGGTTCAAAATTCAGGAGTCTTGGTAGGCCTCTCGGGAGCCTCAGCGCTATGCGACTATCCCGCTGGACATCAGGCTCCGCCCCCCGTTTAGATGGATTCTAATACTGGGATTGCAAAGATAAAAAAAAAGAATCATTTAAGACTGTGGTAATTGCTATTCCCTGAGCTTTTTAAATGATCAAAACATGGGGGAGTCATTTTACATTTATCCCAAAGCCTTTCCAACCTGTGTTCTTTTTGTTTCATATTCCTTTGATCTTGTGAAAACCGTGGAGATACTTTGCTAGAAGGTAAAGGCCTATTTTTAAAGGGGTTAAACAGTCAATGGCTTTTGTTAAGTCCAGTTGCCAAATTACTGCCATGTCCTTTATGGTTTATTATGCTTTCTACACCACCCTTCAAACAAATACCAGAACAGTTTACAATACTATCATAAAATTACAAAAAAATTTAAAAACAAAAAAACAAAACCCATCAACCCATGATTCCCAAAGCCTTCTCAAAAAAATGAGTCTTCAATGCTCATTAGGTAACTTAGAATTAATATTACTCCCAATCGTTTTGATTTCTTCTTTGGAGCAGAAAATAATCATCTTATTATTATTAGCCTTAACTATATTTAAACTGATTACTTTAAAGCTAATGACTGAGTGATGAAACCAAGGTGAATTAATAATTACTAGATCTACCATTTCTAATGTAGGAGAGTCATCTATCAAACAAAAAATTAAGTCAATGATGTGTCCCGATGAATAAGTAGGGGTGATAAGCATTTGAGTCAGACCTAGAGCAATTGGAAACATCCATAAATTGTTGTTTCTGACCAGACAGGCTAATATCCATTCAGTGGTTAAAATCACCCAATGCAATCAATTTTGGAAACTGCAAGGTAGTGAGATGTGAGATCAAAGATAGTCTTAGATCTATAATCCCTTCCCTTCCTTTTCCTTGGAGATCCTCTATATTTGCCCCATGCTTTATTGTATTCAGATGTTATCCTTGGCTCCCTCAGCTCAACTGGGAAACTGTTCTATGCATTCATTATCCTTTCTGTAAAAAAATATTTCAGTAGATTATTCATCTTTCTTTGTTTTTTCTTTATTTTTCAAACTTTCCTGATTACAATTCACACATTAAACAGAAGTACCATACATCATGGGACCGCCGCAAGGCCAGAAATGCCAAACACAGTAATGAGTTCCTAAAGAAGCCCCCCATCTCCCATATCCATCAGACTGGTACTGATCCCACACTTAGGGGCATGTTTACTAAAGTGCGTTAGTGCAATTCGCGTTAGGAGCCGCGGTAGTGAAAGAAACCCCAAATAAGGACATGGGCGGTACATCGTTACCACTACCGCGCGTTAGAAAACGTAACGAGCGTTACCGGGCGCCGTGCCGCGTTACTGCGCAGTAATCATAAGAAGACGTACAGACACAAAGCACTGAAACAGAGCTGTAGCACAATGGTTACGGTACTGACCGCTGTTACAGGCAGCATGGGTTCGAGTCCCCAGTGTGCCTAATGCAGAAGGCTGTCCCAGGCATCACCCTGCACATTACAGAGGGAAAGAGGAGGCATGTTTTTCGTTACGCTGAGTATTGGTGTCAGAAAAATTCCCTCGGAGTGTGCTTAGCCACGTAAGTTGATACGTGCGAGGTTGCGTGCATTGGTGCGTGCGTACAATTGTGCGTGGGTACGTGTTTGTTTACGTGCGTGGATACGTGTGTTTTTACCAGTGTGGGCATCTGATATTACAGACTTTGTAGGGTGTCCTGCACCTATGCATTATGCTAACAGATGTACGTGTGATGGCCTATGGTTTATCAGAGCCTGTGAGCAGCTGCTGGAGTTTCACAGGGTTGGATTGGGCCAGTCACACCCAAGATGCACTGCACATGCAAATCAGCTGTCCACAGATACACACCATGGGGAATGCACCCCCACAGCACCTCGGCCTGGTAGGGAGAACTGACCATGTGCACTCCCCCAGCACCTCGGCCTGATAGGGGGTACTGACCGTGTGTTGTACTGGCACAGAGTAGCTACACACCGACACATTGTGCGGGTACTGTGCTCACCCTGAGGGTGCAGTGAGGTGCCCAGCACCAGGTCCACAGCACCGGCGATGGCGCAGGTCCAAAGCTGTGTTACTGTGTGCGATAGGTAGGTTCTGCAGGACCACCTTGGACATCTTTGTCTGTTTCAGTCAGGTGTAGCCCCCATGCACCACCACCCCCCTCCCCCAGGGCTGAGGGTGGCAAACAGGGTCTCCCATCAAAAGACCCACAGTCTACCTCCCTGCAAAGGTGGAAGTAGAGGGGAACATTAACCCTAGTCCTGCTGAGGAACAGACACCCCACAGGGCAGTCAATGCAGCTCTGTACACAGCCATAACACAACAGCAGACAGACATTAGGCCTGGATATGGTATGCTGCACCCCACCACTATCTGATATTCCCCTGGTGCAAGTCATCAGCCACTGCAAGCCACTCCATCACAACACCTACCAGCTGCAAACAGTCTGCTAGTGCCCAGTGGAGAGGCCTGCACCCAGAACTGGGATGTCAGCATACACAGCAAGCAGATACATCAGTGACTGGGCCCCAAAAGGAAACCCATATTTATCACATGAGAGAAATACTAGAAAGCACTATAGGAGTGCCTAGCCATGCTGTGGTCACTGCACAGTCAGGGTGATAGTGATCTCTCAGCAGGATATACTGAGGTCACCCTGTCTGTGTAGGTGGTGGCCGGGCACTACAATGTGCTTGTCACTGCCCTATGCCCTGTGCAGATGCACCCTGGCCAGGCCACCCTGTCCGGCCTATACCCATGGTACCTTGCTCCTCATTATGCACATTGGCAGCCCAATACTGGCAACATTGCTGGATAGACAGACAGCCACCCCCACACCTATGCCAGCATTGTGCTACTATAGAGGTGGTCAGCAGCCATACCCACTACACCAGTCATGGGCATAGTACAGGCATGGATATGGTACACAAGGCTGTTGGGGGGTCACTCCCCAGGGTGGTGAACACTGTCAGAGACCAGACCTGCAGCAAACACCGCAGACATCAGAATGATTGTTATGGTGGAGCGCAATGAGCAAACTGTGCTTAACGTAGGAATTGATATCTGCCAGTTATCATAGGGAACGTTTGATAGCTCTGTACCATATACCCAGGTGTAGGGTGGCATTGCTAAGGTATGCAACTGCTAGTATTGGGAGATACAGGCAGGGCCCAATGTCTTGCCTCTCCAGAAGGCATTGGCCAATGGGGCCTGTGGGTGGGTGTGTGGCCCTGTTGGCTGCTGCTTTACGGCAGAGTTCCCCAACTCCAGTCCTGGTGTTCCATACACTGTTCGGGTTTTCATGCTGTCCCTCATAAATATGCATGAGCTACATCTGCATACCATGGGGGTGGTGCATAGCTATGCAGCACAGGCATCTGTATTAGAGGCAGCATGAAGCCGGAATGGTGTGGGGCCCTCCAGGACTGCATTTGCGGGGACTCTGCTTTAGGTAATGTGCCTGTTTCTGGTGTCTGTGTTTGGTGTGGTAAACTATAGGCCATTTGTATGTTCTCTGCAATAAAGGAGTGTCTGTACTATCACTGTTTAGTGGTGGGTAAAACTATGGGGACTGGGTTGGCAAGAGCCCCAGCTGGGATTTGAACCTGTGACCCTCTGGTCTTACAGGCACTGGCTGTGTCTGTTGCACCACACTGTGGCCACAGAGACAGTGCACTCCCTGGAGTTAGTTAAACCGGCCTGACGAGCCAGAAACCCTGCTCTGCAACAGGTTTACTGTGGCCTCATTTACCTTATGCAGACAAAGGTGTACATAAACCTCAGAAAAGACCTCAAAAAAGGGGCACACACCCGTAACCAAGCTGGGCAACAATGATATCATTGGAAAACATTACACCACACGCCCAGGACAGCTCCATTACAATGTAATGCTCTTTGAAAGGGTCTGCGGAGCGTAGACCCTTCCACACATCATTTCTTTTTATTTTTGTGCTTTCCAGGGAGTGTTGTTCCTTGTTGCCCATTGCTATCACTGTTGCCCAGCTGAATTATGCTTTTTAAAATGTTTCTTGTGGTCATTTTTAACGTTTTATGTGAAATATTGTTCTGTGCACATGTATCACACTGCTCACGTTTTGTGGGTTTCCCCGGTTTTTCTGTACATTGCTGACGGAAATGGTTTCTCTTCCCTTTAAATGCCTTTTAACGACAGGTTTTCATTCGCGTTGGAATTGAGCTCTGAAATTCAGCGCGTTAGTGTGAGGGGTGCCTCTCCCCGCCCACTCTCCGCCCATTGACCCCTTCTCTCCGCCCACTCTCCACCTTCTGCGCTGTTTTAACGCGCTGCGGAGCTTTACGATCGTTAACTACGGTTAACGCGCGTAGTATGACGTTAACGGTCATTAGCTCGTCGGTACGTGCGTTATACGGCACTTACGGTCGTTAACGTCGTATAACGCGCGTTAGTCACGTTTACCGCACTTTAGTAAACATGCCCCTTAGTACAATAAAGCCAAACATGATAACAAAAACAAAAACCAACAAGACAACCATATGTGTGCATGTCCCAAGAGATCCCAGAAACATTTGTACAGGGTCAAGAAAACATCCACCAAAATGACCTCCGGTAGGGGTGACAGTCTGGGGAAACAGAGAGGCGAGGAGCATGGAGAGGCAGAAATAGGAACCAAGGAGGACCAGGAACAGAGCACAAAACAAGGGATGAAAAACTAAAATGAGGAGGAGGGAGAGAAAAAAAGAAAAAGAGGAAAGAGAGAGAGAGAGAGAGAGAGGAATGGTGTCCTAAAACAAAGAAAAAGGAATATGTGCCACTGAGTGGGGGGAGGGGGGAAGGAAGACATGTAATCGACCAAGAAGATAGGAAAGAAGACAATACTGCTACACGCTGTTGATCAGATTACAAGATACCCACCCCAGGGGCCCCCCCACCTACCCCCAGCCACCCACCCTCCTTTCAGGAACAACCCTTCTTTACCCCCCCCCCCCACAACAACACCCCCACCACCTCCTCAACACCACCCAAACCCCCAACCCAACCCACCCTCTCCCTATCCCATCCCTCCTCAAAAAAATGTTTCACCGGGACCCAGATCCAAATAAATTATCCAAGGTCCCCCTCACCCTTGCTACCCCCAACTCCAACTCCATGATGCATGCTAACTTCTTGGCCCAGTCTATAATGGATAGTGGGTGATGACTATTCCAAACTATGGTGATAGTGAGCCATACTGCCAAGAACATAAAATTGGCCACATCATTCCTATTGAGACAGAATGCTGGAGGCCCCCTCAGTCACTCCCAACCATAGCAGAGTAACATCCCCCTCTTGATCTTGCCCAGTAATCCAGGAGCATAACCAGGCAACCTACGCCAAAAGTGGTATGATCACGGGACATTCCCACATTACTGGGTAGGAAGAAGGGGAGGAGGAGTGGCACTATCTGTAAAAAATAATATTAAAGCTATATAATTACAGGGCTTAACAGGGAGTGAGGAGGCATTGTGGGATAAACTAGAAAAAGAGAACAAGAAAACCATTTGCATTGGCATGATATACAGATCTCCGTCACAGGGAGAAGTGGGCAGAGATGTAATAGAACACATACACAGTATTGTCATGAAAGGAGAAGTGCTACTGATAGGTGATTTCAATATGCCATATGTTGATTGGCATATCCCTGCTGTAGTGTCATCTAGAAGTAAGGAGATCCTAGATTCCCTGCATGGAGAACTATTCCACAAACTAGTAATAAAACCCACATGTGAAGGGGCCATACTGGACTTGGTGCTTACCAATGATGAAAGTGTTTCTGATGTTATGGTAGGCGACGGCCTATGATCCATGGTGTCTGAAATGAACAGACAGGCCTAACAAGCTTGACCTGTAAATAAAGCCTGTGGAGAGGCCCATAGGAATTGCACATCCCCCAATATGCTGCTATTGTACAAATGAAGCTTAGCAAAGAATAATCAGCTTAGCTGAGTAAAATTGAAACTCAGAAAATATAGAAAAATAAGTTTAAATACCACTGATAAGAAAGTACAGCTGCAAAGAATTTAATTAAAACTGCTGACAGAAAGGTTACAGTGCCCTGCTCCCCACATGTGCTAACTAGTTAAATGGCCTTGGAGGAGAGAAGTAACGAAGTTGTGAACTGACCATTGTAATTGGGACTAGAAGGGGGGTGAGCAGGTGCTAAGCCCAGTCAAAGGACATAATTGGATAATCTTATCAATACCGGGACCAATAGAAGGGGTACGGGAGGTTGCCGGGACCAATGAAATGTTTTCCTATACCTAGAATGGAGAAGAAGTCTATAAAAGTTGTTGTTTTGCTAGAAACTATTGCTCAGCCATTTTGAATTTGATTCTGCTTGAGACTTGTGCACAAATAAATGATTTGGACCTTCTGAACAGACTCCTGGTATCATTGGTTTGTCTGTGCTCTGCTGCTACATATTCTTGGTGCATTGGCCGGGAAGGTGTGGTATTAGAGGGTATATAGGGCAATATACCACGACTTTCCGCCTCTACAGGTTTGGTCCTGCCGGGATCGCGCCCTTCCGACGGGGCTCACTTCCTGGCGCCACCGGTCCCTTGCATCGGAGGGAGCTGGCCGGACCTCGGCGGGTGCTGGACCCGGCTGGAGCCAACACCTCGAACCCGAGTGAGGGGAGTCCAAGGTCCAACTCATGCGCTTGCTTGGGAACTTTGAGGACCGGATCCGGTGAGTAGAGTTTTGATTTGGTATGTCTAGACAGATAAGAAAGAGCAGTACTGCCACTTGAATCTTGCATCTTGAACTTGGAACTTGGAATTTGGTAAGAGAGCTTGATCACCTCTCAAAGACGGGCCGATTAACCCTGCATGAGTATTCGCAGGGCGAAACCCCCGTCTTCTTGTATTTTGGAATTTGAACAAGACTAGGCAGAATAGACAGGATTGGATTGCATTCCTGGGATACGTTGCTAGCATGATTGTGTGAATGAAGTGTGAATGAGAGGTCTGGCAGCACGGACCAAGCGAAGGCGGACCCCTGAGTAACGCAGTTCCTGACCGGGCGACCGCGTTCAGGTCGTAAAAAGGGGGAAGCGACTGTCGTCTTGTCTTGTTATTTGTTTTCCCTATATGTTTATAGGGCCGTGAGGACCCCTTACCCACGGTCCGCCCTCCTTTTCCCTTTTGTCTGTTGTTGCGCGCACACATCGAAATGGGAAGGGCGGGGTCTACTAGGAACACTCCATTAGAATGTATGATCGCACATTTTAAAGAAGGATATTCAGGAGACTATGGAATTAAAATGACTGCATCCCGATTACAGATTTTGTGTACTAGGGAGTGGCCCGATTTAGACCCCACCTGGCCTCGAGAGGGAACCCTTAATATAGGAATTATCCAGTCAGTTCATCAGAAAGTGCGAGTATCGCACCCCGATCAGTACCCTTATATAGATTCCTGGTTAAGTATTTGTGAAAACCAGCCCCTTTGGGCAAAGCGTTGTTACGAAGAACAGTGCAGAATAATGTTAGCATGGACAGATCATAGTCAGAAAATAGAACAGTCTAGAAAGAAAGGGAAAGGTGAGAAGTCCAGACAGAAACCTGTCCTGGCAGATCCTGATTCCCCAGAAGTGATCGCTCGACAGCCCCAAGCCCAGCGCCCAGTAAGGGTAGCCCCACATCCTGCCCCAGTACCCCGGAGACAGCGGGAACGGGACCCAACCCCCGAGCCATCACCCGAAGAGCAGGTAGATGAGCTCCCTCTAAATGAAGAAGAAGATTCTACTGAGACCGAAGAGAAAATATCTTCAGTAGGATGTTTTGTCCTACTGTTGGAAAACTACTGAATTTTTGTATAAGCGGACTTTGAATGATCATTTGTCTTTGAAAAAGGTATTCTCTATATTTCAAATGATTGTGCACATTACCATGAAGATAGTTGTACAGCCTGATGGTGATATTTATGTGCTAGGAAAGTTGATGTGACACTTTCCCAGCAAGAATATATCAGGAAAAATCTTTAAAAACTTTAGAACAGGGGTTCCCAAATCTGACTCCCAGTCAATCAGGTTTTCAGGATAGCCACAATAAATATGCATGACAGAGATTTGCATGCACTGCCTCCATTGTATTCAAATCTCTCTCATGCATATTCATTGTAGGTATCCGGAAAACTCGACTTGTTGGAGAGACCCCAGGACAGGTTTGGGAACCCCTGCTTTACAGTATTACCATAGCATTCCTAACAGGGGCTATACATTTCAAACAAAGGTAAGAGATTGTGGCTTTTTAAATTACTAGCTTTCTGTCTGGGAGCTCTTAAAAGGGTTTTAGTACATTTTTCAAACAAAGTTACATTATTTTTGGTGCTTTAGTTTAAGAGAAGAAATATTTTCTTTAGTGGGGTAGTTTTAAACCTCTGCTTTAGTATCTTTCTTCAGCTCCTTGAAGCTACTGACACCACATCAGGTATTAGTTTCCTCCCTACACCCCCACCAACTCCCACCCACCCCTAGTGAGCAGTCTTGCTTTATAGGGCACCTCCCCAATGAATTACACACACGGACTTGGAGCAACACATGTTGAACACACTTAAAGAGATGTAACTTCTTTTTCTCTGAAAGGACAGCTGGGAAACTGGCTGGTACTTTGGTAGTTCTCTCTTGCTTTTGCTTTAATGGATACCTAAGCTCCAACAACTGAACAATGGCTGGGAAAAATCATATCGCTAAAGCTGATGCTCCATTACAGCTTCTGCCTCTATCCTGAAAGAGGACCCAATGCTAGTTGAAGGACAAGTTCCATGTGCAGGATCCCTGCATGCTGAAGCTCTCAGGAAACAAGTAGAGGATCTCCGAGAGGAGGTGGTGAGGCTGAGGAGGATTCAAGAAAGTGAGAAGTAAATTGATGAGATGCTTTTTGCAACATCCAAACTCTCCAGCAGAGGAGAAGATGGGTGCCTACAGAATAACGAAGGTAGGACACAAGTCATCAGTGCCTGTAGAATCACCAATCCAACTTCTCCAGCCCTTGAACTGAAGAACCATTATGCATCCCTGGAAGTGGAGGAGGTGAAAGCATACCTGAAAAGGAAAGAACCAGAGCTTGAACACCCCAAAATTGCAGAATCAGTGACCACAAGGAAGCGAAGGATAGTGGTGGTTGGTGAGTCCTTCTGAGGGGTACAGAGGCATCCATCTGCCAATCAGACTTGATGTCCAGAGAGGTATGCTATCTGCCAGGTACCAAAATCTGAGATGTTATGTAGAAATTCCCTAGACTCATCAAGCCCACAGACTATTACCCAATGTTGCTAATCCATGTCAGCATAAATGATACTGCCAGGCATCCCTCTGAGCATATCAAAAGTGACTTCGTGGTTCTGGGACAGAGGGTGAAGCAGATAGGAGTGCAGGTGGGGTTCTCTTAAATCCTCCATGTTGAGAGTAAAGACAAAGGCAGAGAAGCTTGCATCCTGGAGATGAATGCATGGCTGTGTGGATAGTGTCATCGAGAGCATTTTGGTTTCCTGGACCATGGGATGCTGTTCCAAGGGCTGCAGAGCAGAGATGTCATCCATCTGTCCAAGAAAGCTTGACATGTCTTCAGTAGCAGACAGGCTAATCTACTGAAGAGGGCTTTAAACTAGATTCGTTTGGGATGGGTGAAGAAAGCCCCCAGGTACATGAAAGCCCCCAGGTAAGTGAAACATTAAATACCTTTGTGGAAATGGAAAAAAGGAGCAACATAAGGAAAGCGGTGTGTATAAATGCCCGTAGCATGGGAAATAAGATCCCAGATGTTGAAGCTTTAATTGGAGAGGCTGACTTGGATTTAGTGGCAGTTACAGAAACATGGTTCACAGAGAACCATTATTGGGATGTAGCTATACCAGGCTATACTTTATTCAGAAAGGACAGGGTAGGAAGAAGGGGAGGAGTAGTGACACTATATGTAAAAAATAATATTAAAGTTTTGGAACTACAGAGCTTAAAAGGGAGAGAGGAGGCACTGTGGGTTAAACTAGAAAGAGGGAAAGAGAAATCTATTTGCTTTGGTGTGATATACAGACCTCTCTCACAGGAGGGAAAGGTGGATGGAGAATTAATTGAATACATATGCAGCATTGCTAAGAAAGGGGAAGTGCTACTGACAGGGGATTTCAATATGCCAAATGTTCATTGGCACATTCCTGCTGCAGTATCATCTAGAAGTAAGGAGATCCTAAATTCTCTACAGGGAGAACTATTTAGGCAATTAGTAAAAGAACCCACATGTGAAGGGGCCATGGTGCTTACCAATGGTGAAAGTGTATCTGATGTTATAGTGGGAGATCATTTGCATCCAGTGATCACCAGATGGTGTGGTTCAGTATTAGGATTAGCACTGTTAGAATCCATTCAAAAGCTAGTGTCTTAGACTTTAGGAAAAATAACTTTCCCAAGATGGGCCAATACCTCAGGGAGTCCTCAATGGGATGGGAATGGCTGGGGGATGTAGAAAAACAGGGGGCAAAACTGAAAGGGGATATTTTAAGGGCAACCAACCTTTTTGCTAATATGGTAAATAAAGGTAAAAGGAAAAGGAGACTGCTATGGTTTTTGAAAGAAGTAGCTGAAAAGGTGAAGAAAAAGAGGGAGGCCTTCATGAAATACAAGAGATCACAGAGAGAGGAAGACAGGTATCTATATTTGGAAACACTTCGAGAAGCTAGCAAAGTAGTTAGAAAAGCAAAGATTCAAAAAAAGGAGGAAATAGCCAGTGCAATAAAATGGGGGGATACAATATTTTTCAGATATGTTAGTGAGAAGAGGAAGGGCAAAAATGGTATTGTCAGACTCGAGGGTGAATGGGAGGAATATGTAAAAGCTGATGAGGATAAAGCGGAATTGCCTAAAAAAATATTTCTGTTCTGTGTTCACAGATGAAGAACCAGGAGCAGGACCTCAGAAAACACCCACAAACAGGAACAGAAGCGAGGGGCATAATAAACAATTTTCAGAAGACTGTGTTTGTGAGAAACTAGGTAAACTTAAAGTAGACAAAGTAATGGGACCGGATGGGATACACCAAAGAATCCTGAGGGAACTTGGAGATGTTCTAGCAGCTCCATTGACTGACCTTTTCAATGCCTCATTGGAGTTGGGAATGGTGCCAAAGGACTGGAGAGAGGCACATGTAGTGCCTTTACACAAAAGCGGAAGTAAGGATGTGGTTGAAAACTACAGGCTGGTTAGTTTAACCTTGATGGTGAGTATATTATTGGAAACCCTGCTGAAAGAGAAAATAGTGAGGTTTCTGGAGACCAGCAGATTACAGGATCCGAGGCAGCATGGATTCACCAGAGGCAGGTCTTATCAGACAAATCTGATTGATTTCTTTGATTGGGTGATTAGTGAGTTGGAACAATGGAGAGCCCTAGATGTGGTATATTTAGATTTCAGTAAAGCCTTTGACACCATTTCTCACAGAAGACTTATAAACATAGTAACATAGTAACATCGTAAATGACGGCAGATAAAGACCAGCATGGTCCATCCAGTCTGCCCAGCAATACGGTAAGAGTAGGTCCACCTGTCGCTCTGTGCAGGCCACACCTCCCCATGTCTTTGTTTAGGGGTGGACCCACCACTCCGTGTAGGACACCCCTATTTGTTGAGAAGTTAGATGGTTCAGTTTATTTTGTTTTTATTCTGTTGCTGTAAAGAGATCCGCTGTGCTTAAAGAAACTGAGCACCCTAGGGATGGACCCTAAAATTACTACTTGGGTTAGAAATTGGTTAAGTGGGAGGTGACAAAGGGTACAGGTAAATGGAGCTCACTCTGAGGAGAAGGATGTTACCAGTGGTGTGCACCGGGAATATATCCTTGGTCCGATTCTTTTTAACATCTTTGTTAGTAATATCGTGGACGGGCTGTCGGGTAAGGTTTGCCTCTTTGCAGATGATACCAAAATCTTCAATAGAGTAGACACCCTAGGAAGATGTAGATAACATGATGAGGAATCTAGCTAAGCTTGAAGAATGGTCTAGAATTTGGCAGCTGAGATTTAATGTTAAAAATGCAAGGTTATGCATGTGGGCTGCAGCAATCCAAGGGAGCAATATACAAGGTGTGACTAAAAAGAAAAAAGACTGTGGCAGCCACACCCATGACTCAATGCAAATTGGCTAACTGCTTATTTGTTGTGCAACATCTCACCACTATTATGCTGTAATATTTTTCATCTCTCTCACTCTGTTTTTCTTTTTCAGATTTTTTTGTTGCACACTGCTCCATCTCTTTGTCATGCAACT
Organism: Ichthyophis bannanicus; assembly: GCA_033557465.1. NCBI lineage: Eukaryota > Metazoa > Chordata > Amphibia > Gymnophiona > Ichthyophiidae > Ichthyophis > Ichthyophis bannanicus. Next base: position 1,205,138,298 of record CM066031.1, read on the forward strand.
GAAGGTGGCAGAAATATGGAGCAAAGAATCAACTTGAAATTTCTGGTTAAGTTGGAGAAGGGCCCAACTGAGTGTCTCCAACTTCTCCAAAAGGCTTATGGAGAAGATTCAATGTCAAGGCCGCAAGTCTTCGAGTGACACAAACACTTCAAGAAAGGCTGCGAGGAGGTGGAGGATGGCCCCAAGTCAGGACTGCCTTCCATGACAAAGACGGATGAGAACATTGACAGAGTGAACCAGTTGGTGTGGAGTGATCACAGATTGATAGTGTGGATGATAGCTGAGGAGCTCAGCCTAAACACGAAGTCAGTGCGGACTATCTTGGTGCAGGAGCTGGGGATGCAGAAGGTGTGCGCCAAGATGGTGCCCAAGTTTTTATTGGATGACCAGAAGGAGCACTGGGTCAATGTTTTTTGATACTTGCTAGAGAAGATCGGAGAAGATCCAGAGTTTGTTGGCCGAGTCATCACAGGAGATAAGACGGGGGTCTTCCAGGATGACACTGAAAGCAAGAGACAGAGCCTGCAGTGGAAGACTCAACTGTCACCAAGAACCAAGAAGGTGCACATGTCCAAATCAAGGATCAAGGCCATGCTGATTGCATTCTTCGACTAGAAGGGAGTGGTCCATCATGAGTTTGTGCCAGAAGGTCAGACAGTCAACCAGCACTTCTACCAGCAGGTCCTCAATCGCCTCCATGACTGGGTTCGGCGCAGAAGGTGGGCTCTGTGGAGAGACAAGTCATGGCTGCTCCACCACGACCACACGCATGCACACACCGTGCTCAATGTGAGGCAGTTCTTGGCCAGCAAACAGATCACAGCTCTCGACCACCCTCCTTATTCCCAAGATCTCGCACCATGCGATTTCTGGCTCTTCCCAAGGCTGAAGACTGTGCTCAAAGGAACTCATTTTGCCTCTGTAGAAGAGATCAAGGCCACTTTGATAAGGGAACTGAGGGACCTCAAGGAAGAGGACTTTACCGAGTGCTTCCATACATGGCAGAAGCAAACGCAGAAGTGCATTAACTCTGAGGGGGATTAATTTGAAGATGACATTGAGTAATTTCTCTGTAGATTTTGTAATAAAACATTTATGGGACAGTCTTTTTTTTTTTTTTTTGGCACACCTCGTAGTATAGGGGGTGAAATACTTTTGCCCACTAAAGAAGAGCAGGACCTAGGCGTGATTGTGTCTGATGATCTTAAAGTAGCTAAACAGGTAGAAAAGGCGACAGCAAAAGCCAGAAGGATGCTTAGGGGAATAGGGAGAGGCATGGCCAGCAGAAGAAAGGAGATGATAATGCCTCTGTATAAGTCTTTGGTGTGACCTCATTTGGAGTATTGTGTGCAATTCTGGAGACCACACCTTCAAAAGGATATAAACAAGTTGGAGTCAGTAGAGAGGGTGGCTACTAAAATGGTTAGTCGTCTTCATTATAAAGCATTTGAGGACAGACTTAAGGTTCTTTATATGTACACCTTAGAGGAAAGGCGGGATAGAGGTGATATGATTGAGGTGTTTAAATACCTCCATGGCATAAATGCACAGGGGGAGAGCCTCTTTTGATTGAAAGCATGTTCTGCTATGAGGAGACATAGGATGAGGGTGAAAGGGGATAGATTCAGGAGTGATATGCAGAAATATTTCTTTATGGAAAGAGTAGTGGATCCATGGAATAGTCTCCCAGTGGAGGTGGTAGAGATGAGGATTGTATCCGAATTCAAAGAAGTATGGGACAAACACAAAAGGATCTCTAAAAGAAGAAGGGGACTATTGTAGTGGTTGATATGGAAGGACAGACTAGATAGGCCATGTGGTTTTTTTTCTGCCGTCATGTTTCTATGTTTCTATGTTTATAACAGTCCAGAAAAACAGAAAACAAGAGAGACTTTTGCTTCATATGCATCAACATACTAACAAAAAGGCACAGTTTGTAAAAACTGAGAATGAAAATGTTAAGTATCAAAATATTTTGGAAAAATGTAAATATTACAATATTTTATGTTAAAAGTGGTATGGTCCATTTAAAAGCAGTTTTTGCTATAAGAAAGTATCACCATTTTTTTTTTTTTTTGCCATAAATGGATTTGTCCCTTATCCTTCTAGTGAATGAACCCTCGTGGAAATGAATCCAATTGTTTGGCAGTTAGGTTATGATAACCAAAGTTAATTGCCATTAGTTTGTATATGAACAGAACTATTACAACAAGTAGATCTGCCAAGTAGGACGCAGAATGATTGCTATTTGTCATTAGCTGAGCAGCACATGTGATAGCTATGCAAAGACAGGAAACAGCTGGTTGAAAACAAGCCAGCTTGAAGTTTTGAAAAATATTAACAGAAAACCTACCCACTGAGAACTGCTGGTTAGTTACACTGTTATAGGACGAATACTGATGACAATTAAAATTGATACATTCAGTTATCCTCTCTAATTCCATTCTTTTCCTACCTTGCATATGCTTATTTCACAAAATGTTACACACATACTGGTCAATATTAAAAAGCACTTTGGCAAGTGCAAAAACTTATATGCTGAGTGGCAAAATTCACCGAGCATATAAATTACACATGCAGATGGCAATGGGTAAATAGCACATAGACAGATTTTCTGCAGCATCAAACTTCATGGATAACTTTAAATGGATTTCTGGTTTTGCTTAACGTTAAAAGGTAGCTTTGATACCGAAAATTGATCTTGTAAATTGTTATGGATATACATCAGTGGTTCTCAGCCCAGTCCTCTGGGACCAGCAGGCCAGTCTGGTTTGCTGATTTCCCGCAGGCAGAAGTAGGAGAAGGCTGAAATCGCGACCTGGCAGGCAGAAAGCTGATCATAGGGATCCCATCCTCCGCGGGCAGAAGAGCACCTCAATCACAGCAAAGACTCCTTCTGTCTGCAGACGGGCGATCAGATCCCCATAGGCAGACAGGAAGAGAAGGCCAGAGGCAGATTGGCTGGCCTAGGGGCGGAGCTTGCTCCCCCTCCAAAGAAAACATCATTCTACCGCCCCTGAAAGTCAGAACAGAAAGGAGCTCCATAATATCAATAGAACAGACAAGGGAAAAAAGAGAAATTTAAGACGCGTTAAAGCAGGCTAGCGGCTGTAAGTATCAGGCATCTGGTGATAACCCTAATCCTGAAATTCCAGGAAAACCTTCTCAAAGAAGTATGTTTAAGGGCCCTTTTAAATTTTTTAAGGTTGGATTGAAGACAGAGATAGTCTGCTAATGTGTTCCAAAGAAAAGGGGCTAAGCAATAAAAGGAAGCATGATGCGTGGATTCCAGAGGAGCATGGGTAATTGAAGGAAGCACCAGGAGATTAGACGTTGGGAACGAAGGACGCATCGTGAACATTACGGAGTAGGAAGAGTCGATAAGTACAGCAGAAGGTCCTGTATAATAAGTGAAATTGGTAGATAAGAGGTAACTACTGATTCTGATGAAACAGGGGGGGGGGGTGACATGATCACTCAAATGAGAACTAAGAACTAATTGCCTATGATCTATATGTACATCCTGTCTTAGTTCCCCACCTGTTGCATGTAGACCACAATTTGTGTTCCTAACCATTGTGATTGAAGGATAAGGTGGTATAGAAAACTGGTTAAATAAATAAATATATGGCATTTGACTGGTATTTTGTACCAGTTGTAATTTCTTTTACAACAGATGACTGAAGACCATAATAAATGGTATTACAGTATTTGAGCCATGATATTATTAATGCATGTACCAGAGAATGAAGGACAGAACTGGAAAGATATGGCTTTACAGAATGAATCTGATGAAGAGCATGAAAAAATGAGCGGATTGTGGCAGCAACCTGAAATTCATATGTGAGATGTGTGCCAATAATAACTCCCAAATGTATGAGTGATGGAACTAGTGGGATCAGCTGCCCTGCAATGTAAGGGCAAACAGTCAGAGGGGAAAAATGTCCTGTGACCCACAATGCTTGAGAGTTTGACAGATTGAGTTGAAAGCCATGTATGTATAACCAGAAGGCTTCAGCATTCAGGCACATGTTAAATGACACAGGATCAGGCGAAAGGGAGGAAGAGTAGTGAACCAACAAAATGTCATCTGATTAGAAGTAGCCACTCACACCATGGTCTTATACCTGAGTGGCCAATGGGGCAAAAAGAAATGTTAAAGAGTGATGGGGAGAGAACGAAGATCTGTGGGACTCTACATGGAAAAGACAAGGACAATGAGTTGGGAAACAATTGTGTGTGAACTGTAAAAGAATGGTTGTGAAAGAACGAAGAAAACTATTTTAGCCCTGATAACAGCATAACACATACCTAACATACAGGACCAGCCCGAGGGTTTCTGCTGCCCTAGGCAGGCCTTCAATGCCACCGTCCCCCACCCCTGACTGCAGTGCTACCTGGTCTGCTATGCCACTCCCACAGCATCTAGCTTCTCACCTGGGGGGAGAGGAGGGGGCAACATGGCGATCCCTCCTTGCACGGAAGCAGTGGTTGAACTGCCACTTCAGCATCGCCTCGGGCCTTGAAGTGCCTGCGTGCATGCGCCCTCATGGTCTTTTGCTCCTGTCCCCCCTCTGTTGCAACTTTCGGTTGGAGGGGGCAGGAGTGTCAGGCTTTAACTGTGTGCACAGGGTCTGCCTCCCTAGGTGACTGCCTGGTTCACCTAGTGGATGGGCCGGCCCTGCTGGCATACCCTCACCAGTCCCTCTCAAAACACACGCCCATCTCCACACATCCTCATCCACCCATCTTGGCACATATACACTATCACCTACCCCTCCAAACATACACACCCATCTACACAAACCCTGACACACCTTCACCCACCATTCCATCACGTTTGAAATTGCATCTCTCTCCCCTGTTCACTCACCCTTAGCAACAGGGCATATTCTCTGGATTGCTGCTATCTATAGAACACCTTTCTCACTGACTTTGACTCATGGCTTTCCTTTTGCCTCGATTCTTCTTCCCCCTTCCTTATTCTTGGTGACTTTAATATTCATTTTGATAACTCTTCTGACACCTATGCTTCCAAACTCCTTTCCCTTACTTCCTCATTTAATCTCCAGCTTTGCTTTTCTGCCCCCACTCATCAGCACGGCCATTGCCTTGATCTTATTCTCTTCTCTAATTGTTTACCCTCTAATTTCCATACCTCAGTTCTTCTCTTATCTGATCATCACTTGCTTAGCTTCACTCTTCATCATTCCCCATCTCATTCTCACCCAGTCTCCTCCTACCTTTTTAGGAATCTTCATGCTATCGATCCATTGGCTCTCTCCTCTATAGTCTCATCACTTCTCTCTGCCACTTTGTCTTCTAACTTGGTTAATGAAGCTATAATTTCCTATAATACTGCTCTCTCCGCTGCTCTGGATACTCTTGCACTGCTTATCCTTCGTCCTGTGAGGCATATTATACCTCAGCCCTGGCTGTCTTCAATTACCAGCAATCTTCGCTCCTCTGCCCTCTCAGCTGAATGTATTTGGCTCAAATCCTGCTCCCTTTCTGACTTTCTTCACTTCAAATTCATGCTTGTTGTCTTCCAATCCACCATAGCCTTCGACAATCCAAACTACTCTGTCCATCTAATTCTCTTGCCTCTGACCCCCATTGTCTCTTCTCTGCTCTCAACTCTCTCCTCAAGGCACCTTCACATCCAACCCCCCCTTCTCTTTCTGCCCAAACCCTAGCCAACTATTTCCATGACAAAGTCCGCAAGATTACACTCCATGTCCCATCAAGATCAGCTTCATCCCCTCTTCCCCCTCTTCAATACCAACTTTTCCCTTCAATCTCTGTCACCCTTTCTTCCTTTTCTAGATCTCTGAAGACAAAACCTCTCATCTTCTTTCCTCCTCTAAACGTATTACCTGTTCCTCTTATCCTCTCCCCTCCCATCTCCTTAATTCCATCTCCTCCTCTGTCATCCCTTCCATCACATGCATTCTCAGCCTATTGTTTTTCATTGTTACTTTCCCTGCAGCCTTAAAGCATGCTTTGGTCACACCTTTCCTCAAGAAACCTTCACTTGATCTACTCCTCCATCTAATTATCAACCCATCTCCCTTTTTCCCTTCATTTCCAAAATTCTCGAATGTGCAGTTCTCCACTGTTGCCTTGAATTTCTCTCCTCTCAAGTCCTACTTGGTCCACTTCAGTCTGGCTTTTGTCCCTTACATTCCACTGAAAAGGCCCTTACCAACATTTGTTCCTAGCTAAATCCAAAGGCCTCTACTCAGTCCTCATTTTTCTTAATCTTTCTGCTTATTTTGACACTGATGACCATCACCTTCTCCTCGATACATTGTCTTCACTTGGTTTTAGGGGCTCTGTACTGTCCTGGTTCTCTACTTATCTCTTCCAGTACTCTTTCAGTGTCTGTTTGGGTGTTTCCTCCCTTACTGCTATCCCTCTCTCAGTCGGTGTACCCCAAGGGTCTGTTCTAGGCTCTCTCCTTTTCTCTCTCTACACCCAGTCCCTTGGTGCTTTCATCTCCTCCCATGGTTTTCAATATCATTTTTATGCCGATGATGCTCATATCTATCTATCTGTACCTGATATTTATTCTACACTTCAAGCCCATATATCTTCCTGCCTTTCTGACATCACTGCCTGGATGTCTCACTGCCATTTGAAATTGAACATGGCCAAAACTGAAATTCTTATTTTTCCCCCTGAACCCTCTTCCCCCTTCCTCTTTCTCTAGCTCTGTTGATAACACTCTTCTGCTTCCTGTTTCCTCAGTCTGTAACCTTGGGGTCATCTTCAACACCTCCCTCTCCTTCTCCTCACATATCCAATAGATAGTAAAAACCTGTCATTTATTTATAACATTAACAAAACTTAGCCTTTCCTTTATGAACACACTATTCATAGCAAAAAACCTGTGAGAGAGTCAGTTGGTCCATTAGATGATAAAGGGGTTAAAGGAGCACTAAGAGGCGACAAGGCGATAGCGGAGAGACTGAATGAATTCTTTGCTTCGGTCTTTACTGAGGAAGATGTAGGGATGTTACCCATGACTGAAGTGGTATTTAAAGGTGCGGAAGAATTGAAGGAAATATCGACACATCGGGAAGATGTCTTACAACTATTAGATAAACTGAAGAGTAGCAAATCACCTGGGCCGGATGGTATACATCCAAGGGTGTTGAAAGAACTGAAATATGAGATAGCAGACCTGCTATCAGTAATCTGTGAACTATCATTAAAATCATCTCTAATACCTGAAGATTGGAGGATCGCCAATGTAACACCAATATTTAAAAAGGGTTCCAGGGGTGATCCGGGAAACTACAGACCGGTGAGCCTGACATCAGTACCAGGAAAAATGGTAGAAACCATCATAAAGAATAAAATTACTCAGCATGTAGATAGTCACAACCTAATGGGAGACAGCCAACATGGCTTTAGACAAGGAAGATCTTGTCTTACTAATCTGTTATGTTTTTTTGAAGGAGTGAATAAACAGGTGGACAAAGGTGAGTCGGTTGATATTGTGTATCTGGACTTTCAGAAAGCCTTTGACTAGGTCCCTCATCAGAGACTTTTGGCAAAACTAAAGAGTCATGGGATAGGAGGCAGTGTACTATTGTGGATCAGGAACTGGTTAAAAGATAGAAAGCAGAGGGTAGGGCTAAATGGCCAATTTTCCCAATGGAGAAAGGTGAATAGTGGTGTACCCCAGGGATCTGTGCTGGGTCCGCTGCTTTTTGACATATTCATAAATGACCTGGAAAGTGGAACAACGAGTGAGGTTATCAAATTTTCAGATGACACAAAACTATTTAAAGTTGTTAAAACCCAAGAGGATTGTGAAAAATTGCAAGAGGATCTTGATAAATTGGAAGACTGGGCATCAAAATGGCAGATGAAATTTAATGTGGACAAGTGCAAGGTTATGCACCTAGGGAAGAACAAACCAAACTATGGTTACACGATGCAAGGTTCCACATTAGGAACCACCACCCAGGAAAAAGATTTAGGCGTCATTGTGGATACCATGTTAAAACCCTCGGCCCAGTGTGCAGCGGTGGCCAAGAGAGCAAATAGAATGCTAGGTATGATAAGGAAAGGAATGGAAAATAAAACAAAAGATATTATAATGCCTCTATATCGTTCCATGGTGAGACCGCACCTTGAATATTGTGTGCAATTCTGGTCGCTGTATCTTAAAAAGGATATAGCGATTTTAGAAAAGGTTCAGAGAAGAGCCACCAAAATGGTAAAGGGGATGGAAGGATACTCTTATGAAGAAAGGCTAAAAAGGTTAGGGCTCTTTAACCTGGAAAAGAGACGGTTGAGGGTAGATATGATAGAATTCTATAAATTAATGAAAGGAGTGGAACGGGTAAACGTAGATCGATTGTTTACGTTATCAGAATATAGAAAGACTAGGGGACATGCAATGAAGCTACAGGGTAAACTATTTAAGACTAATAAAAGAAAATATTTTTTCACTCAACGTGTAATCAAACTCTGGAATTTGTTACCGGAGGATGTAGTAAAGGATGTTAGTGTAGCTGGGTTTAAAAAAGGTTTGGACAAGTTCCTGGAGGAAAGGTCCATAAACCATTATTAAGAAGTGACTGAAGATATCAATGCTTGACCCAGTACAAGCATTGTGGAACTTGTGTCTCTTGGAGAAACTGCTAGGTACTGTCACACCTACTCATCCAGGCGGTAGCCTAGGAGCAGGTGAACATGCCTGTCTTACTCTCTACAATTATTGTCCAAGATGGCCGCCAAGGAAGGCTGCTGGGTAATGTAGTTTTTAGAGCAAGGAGTGTGACCACACGGTAAATAGGCAAAACAGAGAATTTTATTTCGGGGTTTCCCCTCCGCATTGAATTAAAAAACCTCAACCAAAATTGGATAAACTCTCCAATAAGGCAAACAAGAATGTGAAAACAGGTTGAACACAAAAATACAGGATTTCCTTTTAAAACATCAGCTTTCCACTTCCCGTGAGGAACAAGCTTCTAAAGCTCAATCTGTTCTCCAGATTAGCTTCTTGTTATTCACTTTTCAAACAAGATTTTTACTTTGTACAAGTTGGAAGACCAACACTTGTCATTCTTTTCAACAGCTTCCTTTTTCCAAGCCATGCACAGCACAAGTCCTTAAATGGCTTTCCTGATACAGTCTTTTACATAGGCAAAGAATCAGCAGCTATACACGCTCTTTGCCAGACACAGAGAACACTGCATTTCTTCTATATCTGAACCATTAGGATCCTCCAGCAAATCTATATCCATTTCATTTCCAGATTCGCTGTGTCTATCCTAAATATCAGCTGACTGGTTATTCTCCTGCCTTATCAGCTCCTGCAATCTTAACAACAGCTGTTCCCTATGGTATCCAGCCACAGGCTCTTGCAACGGAGTTTCTCTCCCTTTCAAGAAGTTAGCAAGCTCTGTTAGAGTGGAGGTTTGGCAGTCACTGGCATAAGTTCTAAGCTTAATAAAGGTTTGCTTTCCAGAGTTCAGGGGCACACAGCGTTTAGCACTGTCTCTTAATTATTTAACAATGCCTTCAGCCTGGCTTTGGTTAGGAATTAAAGAAAAGACATTTTCATTACCTTCAGGGTTTAAATGCTGTCTTGAACTACTTCCCCACCTGGAAACACTTCTTTGTCCTGGAAACTGTTGTCTGCCCTGGGTTCCAGACACCCTTTGTTTCTCCTTTACTCTTGCATGTGAATCAGCCAGGTCTCTTCCTGAAGCTCCTCTTTTCAATGGAACTAAAGTACCTGCTTCAAAATCCAGCAAGTTTCTGATTCCAGGCTTGTTCCCTTCAGAATCAGCTCCTCTTACTTGAACTGCTTCTGGAACTCCACGGACTCCAAACACTGCCTGCTCATCTTGCTGCTGCTTCGTTTCTGTTCCTCTCTGCTGCGTTTCTCTTTGTTCTAAAACTGAAACACTTTTAAACTGCTGCCTTTCAGGCACCATGCCTTTCTTCCTGCCAATGTGCAGCTCATCAGTGCTCAACCTAGCCCTGACATCACTAGGTGGGCGGGGCTTAGCACTCAGAATACTCTGCCCTGGAGGCTTGTGGTTTCTATGGGAACTGCTTTTCTCTCTAGATTTAAAGGAACAGGGCTCCTCTCCCTGCCATTCCATTTCCTCTGCAGCATCCTCCTCACCACAGTACATATGACCTAGATTGGCCACTGTTGGAAACAGAATACTGTGCTTGATGGACCTTGGTCTGACCCAGTATGGCATATCTTATGTTCTTATGTACTAAAACACTTATCCACTCTTTAATCACCTCTCGCTTTGATTATTGCAAACTTCTCTTTGCTAGTCTCCCTCTGAGTTATCTTTCTCCCCTCCAGTCTGTTCAAAACTCTGCTGTGCAGCTAATCTTCTGCTGGTCTCATTATACTCATATAACCCCTCTTCTGAAATCACTTCATTGGCTTCACTTCCATTTCCGCATCCAATGCAAACTTATCCTTCTGACCTATAAATGCATTCATTCTATTGCTCCTCACTACTTTTCCTCTCTCCTCTCTCCATATACCCCTCCTCATGAACTCCGTTCTTCCCTCTATGCCCTTTTCTCCCATTGCCAACTCCAGACTGCGATCCTTTCACCTTGCTGCTCCTTATGCCTGGAACAAACTACTTGTATCTTTACATCAGGTTTCATCTTTTTCCCCTTTTCAAATCCATGTTAAAGGCTCACCTCTTTCAGGCAGCTTTTGGATCTTAATCCTTTGTTCTCCTGTTTCCTTACCCTTTCCTATTGTACCCTCGTTCTCATCTATTGCACCATCTTGATTAGATTGTAAACTCTGATGAGCAGGGAACGTCTTGTTATATGTGTCTGCACAGTGCAGCATATGCCTTGTAGTGCTATATAAATGATTAATAGTAGCAATAGTAGTAATATTCCGTTTCCCAAGTTCTCATTTAAACCACTAATAAACTCGCAACTATATGATAACTCATTCAGGCCACCCTCCCGCCACCAATCCTATCCACTTACTTAGCACTTCTTGCACTTACTGTATACACCCATTTACTCACTCAAGCAGCCCCTCTGCACTACCTCTTCCCTTCTACAAACTGATTGACATAGGTCACCTCCCCACTCATAACCCCTGCTTCCATTCACTCATTCAAAACTCCCCTGCTACTTATAAGCCCCATCCACACATTCAGTACCTCCAGTACTAAGTCCCCCATCCAATCACTGATTCCCTCAAGGACTCACTCCACCACTTCAAGCGGCAGCATCTACTCAGAACTACCATCCACTGAAAACGTATACTCTGATAGTTATTATCCCCATATAGTCATTGAGTCTGTCTGTTAGTCATAAATCGCTGTCTGACACTGACTCACTCCTACAGCCATGCGCTCACTCACTTATTACCCTGCCTCTCATAGCCTGCCCTATACTCATGCACTCAGCCCACTCATCCACTCAATCGCTCATTTACTCAGTCCCAGTACCCTCTAATTATCCTCTTCTACTAGTCATATAGCCCCCGCCACCATTCATAGTCTCTGTATTTATTCATCAGTCCCCTTGCAAGTCTGAAATGCTCCATTTACTCACTTACATATCCCTACCATGCACTTTATGACTGAAACATGCCTTTAAGCGGTGTTTACAGCATGCGCTTCTTAACTTTCTTCTAATAAAGTTTAGGGAAAGAGCTAAATTTAGCTCATACCTTTCTCAGAAGATCAAGGTAAGTTGAATTCAGATACAGTAGGAATTTCCCAGTCTCTCAAGAGCAATAGAGGGTTTAGTGACCTGCCCAAGATCCCAAGGAGCAGAAGTGGGATTTGAACTGGCTTCTCTGGTTCTCAGCACATCGGTCTAGCCATTCAGCTACTCCTAATAGTTGGGAGGGGGAAGCGGGACCTAGGGATGTGTTGGCCATGTAGCAGCTATTTCCTCTCAATTCTGTTATAGCTTCAGAATCCACATCTCAAAAAAGAATGTCTGTTAAAGTGAAATTCTGTTCACATGTGAAGTGACATGTTCGAAAGGGTGCAATGTGGGATGCCAGGGAAATACATGGAGAAAAACGCCGGGGATGTCTATACCTTGGCCTCATTACAGAAACATAGACATCCCCAATGTAGATGCCGGTGCGGGGACATCTATCATATGTTACTTTACATGGAAAATCTTGAAGATATGAGTGTAACTCCTTCTCCATGCCATCTGGATATTTGGCTGTCAAAATGAGCACTTTCGCAATGTCTATTCATGCCTGGAGCAGATATAACCTTTGATGTGGCTTGGGATGTGCAGGGCATTTTGAAATTGGGTGAGCAATATCCAAGTTAATGGGAATACCCCAGACACATCTCCTCTAGGGCTTAGACATCCTTGCACCAGGGATATCTCTGGAGCCAACTTCTAAAATACCTCCTGAAACGTCTCTTTGACTTTGACATCTACATGTTCATTTGCAGATGCCCAAAGCACAAATAGCACTTTTAAAATAACTCCCATAATGACAGATTGTCGTATTTTGGAATTTATATATGAATTTGGTAGTTCCCTGATTATATTCACAGCTTTTCTCACTTTATTGTTAGTAAGGGGATATTTTTGCCCAAGAAAATACTTACCTCTAACATAGGTTCTCCTTGGACAGCAGGATAAGTCAGCCACACCTGGTGATGTCATCCGATGGCACCGAGGACGGAGTGATCTCCAATAGCTCAGAAAGGCGAAGCCTTTCTGAGCATGCTCCTGTATCCCCACCCCTGGGCCCTCCCCTACTTGGCTCAGTTTATGCCAAGAGAGGAGTCCCGGCCGGTAGGTAGCGGGCCTATAGTGGTCTAGGATAGCCGAGGGCCATCCTCAGGGGAGGTGGGTGGGAATGTGTGGCTGACTTATCCTGCTGTCCAAGGAAAACCTATGTTACAGGTAAGTAACCCCACTTTCTCCCTGGACTAACAGGATGCGTCAGCCACACCTAGTGACTCACTAGCGAGCCGTAGGCTACAGCTGCAGGTGGATGGACCCCTCAGGCATGGTGTGAGTGGTAAAAAGTGGTCGGAGACCAGTAATTGTCAAACTGGATTAACCTTTAATCAGTGGAATCACATGTAAAAACCATGCTTGTGTCAACTTCAACAACCGTAACAATCGTAACCGTGAAGGAACAGAACATATTCAGAACAGCACATATGACATTATGCATAGCAGTGGCAGTCCTTGTGCTGAGCCGGGGGCTGGAGGCACACCTGTTAAGGGGCCTAGGCTGTCGATTGTCCCATGTCGGTGCTTGCACTCAGGACAGTCTGACTAAAGGAGGAGTCAGAGTGGGACAGCCAGTCCAGGCAGTAGTGCCGCTGGAAGGTGTGTACAGAGGACCACATGGTGGCCTTGCAGATCTGCTGGATAGGCAAGGTGTGGAGATTAGCCATCGTGGTTGCCATGGCCCTGAGTTGGTGTGCGTGGGCCATAGCAGGCATTTGAGCCCCGGCTTGGGAGTAGCAGAAGGTGATGCATGCTGAGACCCAGTGGAAGAGTGTTCTCTTTGTGACAGGGTGGCCCTATCTGGCTGGGTCGAAGGAGACAAAGAGCTGTGGGCCAGTGCGGTGTCCCTGTGTGCAGCTTAGGTAGGTACACACCACCCGTATGCAGTTTAGGGTGTGTAGGTGGCATTCTTCGGCATTGGCATGCGGCTCTGGGTAGAAATCCGGAAGCTCGATGCTTTGATTGACATGGAAGGTTGATACCACTTTGGGTACGAATTTCGGGTGTGTCCATAGTGAGGCATGATCCTTGTGAAGGATTGTGTATGGTTCGTGCACTACCAGGGCTTGTAGTTCACTGACTCATCTGGCCGAGGCGACTGCAATCAGGAAGAGGGTTTTCCAGGAGAGGAACTTCAGCAGTGTCATGTCTAGAGGCGCGAAAGGACTCTCAGTGAGTGCGTTGAGGACGCTGGGTAGGTCCCACTCCGGTATCGGTTTCTGTACCGGGGGATGTAGGTTGGTGATTCTCTTCATGAACCTGGAGGTTAGAGGATGGGTGGAGACTGAACCATCTTCCAAAGGGTCATGGAAGGCTGCAATAGCCGAAAGGTGTATTTTTATTGATGATGGCTTGAGTCCCGTGTGGACGAGGGTGGTCAGGTAGCAGAGGATTTGTGGGAGGGGGCAGGAGATTGGATGGAGGCCCTCTTCCACACACCAGGCATCGAAGCGCTTCCACTTCATGGCATAGGAGCGGCGTGTGGAGTCCCGACGTGACACTGGATAAATCACTGGACCTCTACTGTCAGGTGCATGAAGGTCAGCTGTGACCTTTCAAGTTCCAGGCAGTCAGTGTGAGAGTGTCCAGGTTTGGATGGAGGGTGTTCCCATCATCCTGGGTGATGAGGTCTGGTCTCATAGGTAGCCTGATGGGTTCCCTGTCCGAGAGCTCATGCAGAATGGGAAACCACATCTGTCTGGGCCAGAAGGAGGTGACGAGAATACTGTGGCCCTGTTGTGTATGATCTTCTGCAGCACTTTGGAGATCAGTGGTGGGGGGGGGGTAAGCGTATAGGAGTTTGAACTCCCCCCAGTATAGGTCAAAGGCGTCTGCTGCTGTCTTCTTTCTCGACGGGTGTTGGGAGCAGAACTCCTAGCACTTGGTGTTGGAGGGGTGAGTGAAGAGGTCCAAGCGTAGATGGCCCCATTGTCGGAATAAGGATTCTGCCACATGTTCGTTGAGGGACCATTCGTGTGGAAGTACAGTAGTTGGCGGCTCAGCTTGTCTGCTAGCTGGTTGTCCGTGCCAGGGAGGTAAACAGCTTGCAGCTGGCAGTCCAAGCGGAGTGCGAGGGTCCAGGTTTGTAGGGCCTCCCTACAGAGGGGTAGTGACCCCATGCCCCCTTGCTTGTTTATGTAGAACATCGCCACTTGGTTGTCGGTTTGAACCTATAGGGTTCTTCCATGTACCCACTTCGTGGAGGCCAAAGTGGATTGCGTGGAGCTTGAGGAGGTTGATGTGCAGGTTGCATTCGGTCTCTGTCCACTTCGCTTGTGTGCGCAGGTGGTTGAGGTGCACTCCTCAGCCCATGTGGGATGTGTCCATGGTTAGTATCATATCATGTTGGGGTGCTTGAAAGGATTTTCCCTGTGCCAGATTTTCTTTGAGAAGCCACCAGCGTAGGGCGCTTCGTGTCCTGCTGTCGATTGCTATCCTTGTGGACATAGGCTGTCTTTTCTGGTTCCAGCTCCTTCTCAGGTGCCACTGTACAGCTCTCATGCAGAGCCTGCCATGGGGAAGTACCTGTGTAGTTGCTGATATGTGGCCCAGGAGGCGAAGCAGAGTTCTGGCTGAAACAGTGTTGGCCTTGGCAACAGCTGTGGAGAGTGAAATGATGGCCTCCTCTCTTGGTGTGGGCAGGAATGCCTTTGCCTGAGCCATGTGGAGGGAGGCTCCGATGAACTCCAGGGTCTGTGTGGGTTGGGCTGGGACTTCTGGAGGTTGATGAGGAATCCCAGCGTCGATAACAGCGCTAAGGTGTCCCTCACTGCTCTGTGCGCCTTGTCTCGCGAAGGGGCTGAGATGAGCCAGTCGTTGAGGTATGGGAAGATGCAAATCCCTGCTTTCCGTAGATGGGCCACCATCACAGCTACGCATTTTGTGAAGACCTTTGGTGCTAGGGAGAGACCAAAAGGGAGTACATGGTACTGGTGGTGTTGGTCCGCGAAGCGGAAATGCAGGAAATGTCTGTGCGAGCGGTGGATGGGAATGTGGGTGTAGGCATCTTGGAGGTCCAGTGAGGCCAGCCAGTGGTGAGGTTGTAGTAGTGGTAGGATGGATCCCAGTAAGTACATCCGGAAATGCTCCTTTTGGATGAATTTTTTGAGGCCCCTGAGGTCGAGAATGGGGCGGAGGCCCCAGGATTTCTTGAGTATGAGAAAATATCTTGAGTAGAACACATATCCCTGCTGAGTCGGGGGTACTGGCTTGATGGCCCATGCTGTCAGGAGGGAGTGGATCTCCACTGTCATGGTGGCTATGAGTTTGTCCGGTGTGCGGTTGGAGGGGTATGAGAGTTGGGTTGTGGTCGTGGAGAAGCACATCCTATAGCCCATTTAGATGATCTGCAGGACCCATGATTCTGTGGTGATGTTCTCCCAGGCTCCTATGAATGCAGAGAGGCGCCCCCCCACCTATGGGTTCCTGCTTGGTGGAGCGTCAAAAGGAGGGTGTGCTCTTCCCCGAAGATGCAGAAGGTTGTTTTTGCTGTCTATGGTCCTTCTGTCGTGGTTTTTGATGGTAGGGCTGATATTGGTACTCTTGTTGTTTGTTGCGCTGTGGCTGCCACTTCTGGTAGGGCTGGTAGCATTTGGACAATGTATAGAGCCTGTGTTGGTATGCACCTTGTTTGTTTCGCGAGTTGGGGTTGCGCTCCATGCCTTCGGAAGCTAAGGTTTTGAGGGTGGAGCAGCGGTCTTTCATGTCATCCATGGTTTCTTTGACTTTAACCCCAAAGAGGTTGTCACCCGCGCATGGCGCATCTGCAAGCCTCTCATGTGTGTCTTCTTGAAGTCCCGAGGCTTGGAGCCATACCCAGCATCTGGAGGCTATTCCATTTGTGGCTGTCCTAGCCGCCGAGTCGAAGGAGTCAAAGGCAGCGCGGATGAGGTGTTTACCGCATTCTTTCAGGTCATTTAGGATAGGCTGGAAGGGGGCTTTTGCTTCTGCGTTGAGACCTTCAATTGTTTCCTTCAGGTTATCCAGTATCGTGTCCAGGTATAGTACCTGTTGGAAGGAGTGCGAGGCAATTTTCGTGCTCAGCATGGCTGACTGGTAAGTCTTTTTACCAGAGTCATCCAAGAGTTTATAGTCCTTGCCCGGGGGGGCGTTGGAGTGAGTGAGCTTTTGCTGTGTTTCAATGCTGACTCCACCATGATGGATTGGTGGGGGAGTTGAGCCTTATCGCAGCCTGGCGCAGGGATGACTTGGTATTTAGCCTCAAGTTGCCATGAGGTAGCTGCGCTGGAAACTGGGGTTACCAAAGTTTGGTGAGGTTTTCCAGCAGCAAATGATGCACCAGGATGGAGATGATGGATCTGGGAGTGTTGAGGAACTTGAGAAGGCCGAGGACCGCATTCCTAGGGTCCGGTGTGTCCGCGCGTGAAAGAGCCAGGCGAGTAGATATTTTTTTGCCGAAACTTAGGATAGATCAGGTCCTCCGGTGGAGAAGGTGGCAGAGGTGGCGGCGCTGGAGCTGGTGAGGGAGAGCGAGAGTGCCCTTCGCTGTAAGAGCAGTGGGAGTGGCTGGAGGGAGACAACCCTGCTGTGTGCTCTTCATCGCTGTCTGTTAGTGGCTCTGGGGAAAACTCTGGAAGCACAGGTGATCCGAGGGGAGAAGGTGTCTGGGGGGTTATGTCTGGAGAGGTAGATCTTGAAGATGTTGGTCATGAGCGCCTGGGGGGATCCGGAGAATGTGAGGCGACTCGAGGAGTCACAGTGGATTCACGCTGCGCAATGAGTTTGGAAAAGAGCTTGATGAGCTCTGTTTGGGTGTTCTGAGGTTGCTGCCTGTCTCTGGTACCATGCAGGGTGTCTTTTGGCTTTTTGTTGGCTTTTCCTGACTGCCCGTGGTGCTGGGCTGCTGTTGACGGTGTGCTGGAGCGCGATCTGCATGGGGAGCGAGATCTGCCGTGTTTCTTGCCTTTGTGCTGGCTGCGGGATGAGTCTCTGCTGCTGGAGCTGTGCTGCCGTGTCCCCTTGTGCTTGTAGTGGCCATCTTCGGTGCGGTACTCCGTGGCGCGGAGGCTGTTGCACTGCAGAGAGGGGCTGGAGCGGGGAGGAATCCTGCATGCCAGAGATCCATCGTCGGCGTGGATGTGACGCTTTGTGACATCAGTGCTGGGTGGGTCTTCTTTGCGGCTGTTCTTTCCGGCGTGGGGAGGCTGCCGGGCAGGAGACCCAGGGGCGGAGCGGCTCCTCGAATTAGCTGCAGTCAATCTTTTTCCTGGGGAAGGATCGGTGGTGCAAGCAGCAGAGGATATATCCGGGGGGTCCTTGTGGGCCGCCGAGGAAGTTATCGAGGAGAGGGGGTTCTGGAGGCGGCCAAGATGGCGGCGTCCAGGTTGCTCACCTCCTTGTTGCAGGATGCTGCTTTCTTTCTGTTGTTTTCTTTTCCTGCCGGTTTGTCCTTTTTTGCTCTTGGGACCTTGCTTGCTGCACTCTCTGAGGAGGAGAGAAACGCCTGAAGATTGTAGTTCCATGCTTTTTGGGCTCTGGGGGACATGTGGACACAGTGGGGGCAGTCCTCCACGTGGTGAGCTTCCCCCAGGCAACGGATGTAGCGATCATGGGTGTCCTCCGAGTTCATCTTTCTTCCGCATTTGGTGCATTTCTTAAATCCAGGTTTGTGGTGGTTCTTATATTTGATTTTTTCCATTATTGTGAAAGTAAGTACGAGAGCTGTAGTTTCCGTCCTGTAGGCAGGGCGGACGAAGAAAAAACTGAGCCAGGTAGGGGTGGGCCCAGGGGTGGGGATACAGGAACATGCTCAGAAAGGCTATTGGAGAGCACTCCATCCTCTGCGCCGTTGGATGACATCACCAGGTGTGGCTGACGCAGCCTGCTAGTCCAGGGAGAAACAGAATGATTTTTTCTTTGTCCTATTTACTTGTTTTATGCAAATGCTCTTAGCCAGTAAATTCCCTACTTCCACTCTAGGTTAATAAGTCAAAGGGTAGTGAACATTCAGTGTTCTACGCAGATCTGTCAGCTGTTCAATTTTATATCGGAGACTCAAGATTTATCTTGCTATTCTTTAAAGTGTTTTACTATAATGTTTACTTAAATCTGTTTCCTTATTTCAAATTTTCTCTTTGTAAAAGTTGAATGGAAATGTGCACCTTGAGTGTGGAACTGAGCTGAGAACTTTGCTTGCCCCTGTAAGTAAGACCGCCATGTCATCTTTTGCAGTAAGAGCCAATAAAATATAAGTTATAGGAAAAATCTTTCAGCAAGTAAAGAAAGGAATTCAAGTGACGTTGGATGGCAAAGAAAATGTCATTTTGTTTTCTCTTTATTTTCCTGCTTTGAAGAAGATACATTTCTTATATCTTACCAAGAATTATCATATTGCCGCCACCACCTTAAGAATCTTAGCAGCTTTCCATGGTAGATTAACCTCCCTTGCTAAGTTCCCTTCATCAGTGAAACTTTCCCACAGCTGTTTTGAGCAGCTTGTGGTGCATTGTGTCTGTGAAATTTGATTAGGGACTTTGCCCAAAGGAAAAATGAAGGTTTTGATTAAGATTTATAAAAGAAAAAGCAGGATGTTTTTCTGTATGTTCATCTGCATTCAAGTTCCACAAACTTGAGGCCAGTCTCCTTCCTCCTACTGGCAGCTGAATCTAAGGAAAAAGATTTATAAGAAAATCAAAACTAGTGTCATTTTTAAGCTCATCCAAATGTTGAGGACATTGCCATTTTCTAAAATAATGATCTTTCAATTAAGAGTAAATTATTTCAGAATTTACTGAGGTAGAGAGTTTTAATTATCCCAAGGCTTAGTCTGTAAGTGTTCTTCTAGCAATATTTCCCACATACGTTCAGTTTTAGGAACCACCATTCTTTATACCAGTAACAATGCAGATGATGGCAAAAAAAGGACAATTGCACCATTGGATCTGCCCAATTGTCCTCCTCTTTGGTTATCTGCCACCTAGCATAGATAAGAATATACATTTCATTATTTAAAGCAATATCGGATCTACTACTACTACGATTACTATAAATAGTGTGACTCTACACCGCCCCTATTAGGCGCCCGCCTAGGGCATGCGATGCAGGTTTGCCTTCTGAAAGAATAGTCTGTAGCCGTGTGGTCAGGCAAAAACAATAACTGGGCTTTATTCCCCTTCCCTTATGGATTTCCTTTTTTATACAGCAATAAAGAATAACATAAATAAACCGTTTCTTCACAGCAGAAATAAAGATGAACCTTTTCCAAGCAATTATAACACTGCTTCTGCTTGCTTCTTTAACAGAGAGATTCTATCTCATCCGAGAGACATATCGCACAATCCATGGGACTGGATTCTACCTCCTGGCTAGTGCTTTCCCACTGCATTTGTTCACAGTCCAGATCTGTAAATGGATAACACTCTTCAGGGCTGCTATTGACACAACTCTTTCTTTGGGAGGCAACATTTCCTATAGCAGGAAGCTGCTCTGCATAAACAGGGTCGTGGGGACCTGTGTTTGGGACTTCTCTTAGGTTCCCTCTTTCTCTCCAATAAGGATTCTCTTCCCCACTGTTAGCTTTAGTTCTCCTGGCCGGGCCCACCTCTTGCCCTTTAGAGAAAATGGTGTACTTAGCTTTTCCTCTGGGGTATATAGCTTCCACTCCTTCCTCTGTTAACCAGGCCTTTCTGTCTGGGCTGTAGCGTGCCTTTCCCCAAGAGTTCCAAACACCAGTAGTTTGAGCTGGGCTGTAGCCACTTCCTGGAAAGGTTTTACTCCTGCTGCTCCTTGCTACCGGGGCATACCCAATGCTTCCTGGATCCAGCAAGCTCTCCTGTTCGTGACGTCTGCCCTCTACCTGCTTGGTCACTCTTCTCGGGTCGATGCCCCTCTGGCTTGGGAGACTCCTGCACTGGCTCTTCCAGCACTCTCTGGTTCAGCTGTCTCCTCTCTCACTGGCTCGGCATCTGTGACTCCTCCAGCCACACCCACTTCTTCTCTTCCTTCCAACTCTCTGCCTCCCCTTGCTGGGATTCCCCAACTGCTTTTATCCTCTTGTCTCTTGCATGTCGTACATGCTTCCCTGCTCAGGTGAACCTGATTAGCTCTCTGACTTTCTGCTGCGTCATATCTGGTGTGGGGAAAGTTTGTTCTACTATTCTTTGGCTCATTGCAACCTGAATGTGCCTGCTGCTCATGTGACTGCAAGGTAAGTTCTTCTTTTTCCCCTATTATCATAGGTTCTGTGCTGGCTACTGCATCACAATAGAAACATAGAAACATGAGGGCAGAAAAAGACCAAATGGCCTATCTAGTCTGCCCTTCCATATCAACCACTACAACAGTCCCCTTTTTCTGTTTAGAGATCCTCTGTGTTTGTCCCATGCTTTTTTAAATTCAGATACTGTCCTCATCTCTACCACCTCCAAAGGAAGACTATTCCACACATCTACCACTATTTCTGTTAAGAAATATTTCTGCATATTACTCCTGAGTCTATCCTCTATCATCCTCATCCTATGTCCCCTCAATCGAAAGAGGCTCTCCTCCTGTGTATTTATGCCACAGAGGCATTTAAATGTCTCAATCATATCACTTCTATCCTGCCTTTCCTCTAAGGTGTTCATATTAAGATCCTTAAGTCTGTCCTTGTATGCTTTATAGTGAAGACCACTAACCATTTTACTGTAGTAGCCACCCTCTGTATGGACTCCAGCCTGTTTATATCCTTTTTAAGATGCGGTCTCCAGAATTGCACACAATACTCCAAATGAGGTCACACCAAAGATTTATATAGAGGCACTATAACCTTTCTTCTGCTGGCCATTCCTCTCCCTATGCACCAAAGCATCCTTCTAGCTCTTGCCGTTGCCGTTTCTACCTGTTTAGCTAGTTTAATATCATTAGACACAATAACGCCTAGGTCCCGCTCTTCTTTAGTGGACAAAAGTGCTTCACCCCTATACTATATTGCTCCCTTGGCAGCCCAAATGCATGACCTTACATTTTTTAATATTAAATCCCAGCTGCCAAATTCTAGACCATTCTTCAAGCTTAGCTAGATCCCTCCTCATGTTATCTTCACCTTCCTGGGTGTCTACTCTATTGCAGATTTTGGTATCAGCCGCAAAGAGGCAAACCTTATCCGACAGCCCTTCCACTATATCGCTAACAAAGATGTTAAAAAGAATCGAACCAAGAACAGATCTCTTGGGCACACCACTGGTAACATCCTTCTCCTCCGACTGAGCACCATTTACCTGTACCCTTTCTCACCTCTCACTCAACCAATTTCTAACCCAAGAAGTATCTTTAGGGTCCATAACCTAGGGTGCCCAGTTTGTTTATAGGTTGCCTGTGAGGGACGGTGTCAAAGGCTTTATTGAAATCTAAATACACCACATCGAGGGATCTCCCAAAGTCCAACTCCCTGGTCACCCAGTCAAAGAAATCAATCAGATTTGTCTGACAAGAACTGCCTCTAGTGAATCCATGCTGCCTCTGATCCTGTAATACGCTGGACTCCAGAAATGTCTCTATTTTCTCTTTCAGCAGTGCTTCCAATAATTTGCTCACCACCAAAGTTAAACTAACCAGCCTATAGTTTTCAACCACACCCTTACTTCCACTTTTGTGTAAAGGGTCCACCTGTGCCTCTCTCCAGTCCTTTGGCACCACTCCCGACTCCAACGAGGCATTGAAAAAGTCAGTCAGTGGAGCTGCTAGAATGTCCCAAGATCCCTCAGTATTCTAGGGTGTATCCCATCCAGTCCCATTGCTTTGTCTACTTTAAGTTTAGCTAGTTTCTGAAGAACACAGTCTTCTGAAAATTGTTCAAGATGCTCCTCCCTTCTTTTCCTGTTTGTGGGTGTTTTCTGAGGTCCTGCTCCTGGTTCTTCATCTGTGAACACAGAACAGAAATAGTTGTTAAGCAATTCTGCTTTATCCTCATTAGCTTTACATATTCCTCCCCTTCACCCTTGAGTCTGACAATACCACTTTTGTTCTTCCTCTTCTCACTAACATATCTGAAAAATGTCTTATCCCCCCCTTTTACTACATTGGCTATTTCATCCTCTTTTTGAATCTTTGCTTTCCTGACTAGTTTGCTAGCTTCTCTAAGTTTTTCCAAATATAGATGCCTGTCTTCCTCTCTCCATGATCTCTTGTATTTTATGAAGGCCTCTCTCTTTATCTTCACTTTTTCAGCTACTTCTTTTGAAAACCATAGCGGTCTCCTTTTCATTTTACCTTTATTTACCATTATAACAAAAAGATTGAACCCCTTTCAGTTTTGCCCACCGTTCTTCTACATCCCCAGCTGCTCCCATCCCACAAACGACTCACTAAGATGTTGGCCCATCTTGGCAAAGTTACTTTTCCTAAAGTCTAAGACCCTCACTTTTGAATGGATTTTAATAGCCCTAGTCCTAATACTGAACCACACCATCTGGTGATCACTGGATGTAAAATGATCCCCCACTATAACATCAGAAACACTTTCACCATTGGTAAGCACCAAGTCCAGTATGGTCCCTTCACATGTGGGTTCTGTTACCAGTTGCCTGAATAGTTCTCCCTGTAGAGAGTTCAGGATCTGCCAATCAACATCTGGCATACTGAAATCCCCTATAAGTAGCACTTCCCCTTTCCTAGCAATGCTGCGTATGTCTTCAATTAACTCTCCGTCCACCTCGTCCTCCTGTGAGGGAGGTCTGTATATCACACCAATGCAAATAGATTTCTTTTTCCCTCTTTCTAGTTTAACCCACAGGGCCTCCTCTCCCCCTTTTAAGCTCTGTAGTTCCAAAGCTTTAATATTATTTTTTACATATAGTGCCACTCCTCCTCCCCTTCTTCCTACCCTGTCCTTTCTGAATAAAGTATAGCCTGGTATAGTTACATCTCAGTCATGGTTTTCTGTGAACCATGTTTCTGTAACTGCCACTAAATCCAAGTCAGCCT
The DNA here is from genome assembly GCA_033557465.1 of Ichthyophis bannanicus. Classification (NCBI taxonomy): domain Eukaryota; kingdom Metazoa; phylum Chordata; class Amphibia; order Gymnophiona; family Ichthyophiidae; genus Ichthyophis; species Ichthyophis bannanicus. The sequence goes on from CM066031.1 coordinate 1,205,161,968, forward strand.
CTCCCATTAAAGCTTCAACATCTGGGATCTTATTTCCCATGCTATGGGCATTTATACACACTGCTGTCCATATGTTGTGCCTGTTACCCATTTCCATAATGGTATTTAATGTTTCACTTCACTGGGGGCTTTCTTCACCCATCCCCAATGAATCTAGTTTAAAGCCCTATACATTAGCCAGTCTGCTACTGAAGATATGTCGACCTTTCTTGGACAGATGGACACCATCTCTGCTCTGCAACCCTTGGAACAACATCCCATGGTCCAGGAAACCAAAATTCTCTTGATGACACCATCCACACAGCCATGCATTCATCTCCAGGATGCAAGCTTCTATGCCTTGGCCTTTACCCTCAACAGGGAGGATTGAAGAGAACACCACCTGTGCACCTATCTGCTTCACCTTCTGTCCCAGAGCCATGAAGTCACTTTTGATATGCTCAGAGGGATACCTGGCAGTATCATTTGTGCTTGATGAGTCCCAGCAAACTCTCTATATCATCTTGGATTTTGGCACCAGGCAGACAGCATACCTCTCTGGACATCAAGTCTGGTCGGCAGATGGACACCTCAGTACCCCTCAGAAGAGAGTCACCAACCACCACTACCCTTCACTTACTTGTGTTCACTGATTCTACAACTTTGGGGTGCTCGAGCTCTGGGCCTTCTCTTTCCAGGGATGCTTTCATCTCCTCCACTTCATTTTAAGGGCTTGAGAAGTTGAATTGGTGATTCTGCAGGCCCTGATGACTTGTGTCCAACATTCCTAATTCTGTAGGCTCCCATCTTCTCCTCTGCTGTAGAGCTTGGATGTTACAAGAAGCATCTCATCAATGTACTTCTCACTGTCTTGAATGCTCCTCAGCCTCGCCACCTCCTCTCTGAGTTCCCCTACTTGTTTCCTGAGAGCTTAAGCATGCAGGCATCCTGCACATGGAACTGGCCCTTCAAATGGCATTTTGACCTCTGTCTGGACAGTTGCAGAAGCTGTAACGGGGGCAACAGCTTTGACAATATGATTTTTCCCAGTCATTGTTCAGTCAGTGGAGCTTGGGTATCTGTTAATGCAAAAGAGAGAGACCTATCAAAGTATCAGCTGGTTTCCCAGCTGTCCTTAAAGAGAAAAAGCAGTTCAATCTCTTTAAGTATGTTCAAAATGTGCTGTTCCAAGTCCCTGTGTGTAGTTAATTGGGGAGCTGCCCTATAAAGCAAGACAGCTCACTAGGGGTGGGTGGGAGTTGGGGGGCTAGGGAGGGAACTAACATCTGATGAGGTGTCAGTAGCTTCAAAGAGCTGAGAAAGATTCTAAAGCAGAGTTTTAAACCTACCCCATTAAATAAAATATTTCCCCTTTTAAACTAAAGCACCAAGAAGAATGTAACTTTGTTTTAGAATTGTACTAAAACCCTTTTAAGAGCTCCAAGGCAGAGAGCTGTAATTTAAAAAGCCATAAACTCTTACCTTTGCTTGAAATGTATAGCCTCTGTTAGAAATGTCTCAACAGTGCAGGGATCTGAAGCCTTTTATGAAGACCTCAGCTGCTCTCAGTTCCTTCACAGGCTAATCAGGCCCACTAACTCCTGATGAGGTGTCAGTGGCTTCAAAGAGCTGAGAAAGATACTAAAGCAGAGTTTCAAACCTACCCCACTAAACAAAGTATTTCCCCTTTTAAACTAAAGCACCAAGAATAATGCAACTTTGTTATAAGAGCTCCCAGGCAGAAAGCGGTAATTTAAAAAAAAAAACACAAACTCTTACCTTTGCTTGAAATTTATAGCCCCTGTTAGGAATGCCTCAACAGTGCAGTTTGCAGACATCCTGTACATGGAACCAGTCCTTCAATTGGCAGTGGGATCTCTGGACAGAGGCAGAAGCTGTAATTGGGGCAATAACTTTGGCTATACAATTTTTACCAGCCATTGTTTAGTTGGTGCAGCTTAGGTACCTGTTGAAGCAAAAGAGAGAGAGAGACCTACCAAAGTGCCAGCCTGTTTCCAACGGTCCTTTCAGAGAAAAAGCAGTTAACCTCTTGTAAATGTATTTTAAACGTGCAGTTCCAATTCCCTGTGTTTAGCTAATTGGGGGAGGTGCCCTATAAAGTAAGACTGCTCACATGGAATGGGTAGGAGTTGAAGGGTATAGGGAGGGATCTAACACTCATGAAGTGTCAGTAGCTTCAAAGAGCTGAGAAAGATACTAAAAACAGAGTTTATAACCTATGCCACTAAAGAAAATGTGTCCCCTTTTGAACTAAAGCTCCAAAAGAATGTAACTTTGTGTTAAAAATGTACCAAAACCCTTTTAAGAGCTCTCAGGCAGAGACCTAATAATTAAAAGCCACACACTCTTACCTAGGCTTGAAATTCTGAGTCCCTGTTAGGAATGCCTCAACAGTGCAAGGCTCTGAAGACCTTTATGCAGCCTCCAACTGTTCTCAGTTCTTTTACTAACTCCTGATCATTTGTAAAGCACTACAAGGCATACGCAGCGCTGTACAAACACATATAGAAGACAGTTCTCTTAGAACTTACAATCTAATCAAGATAGACAGTACTTAACAAGAGAAACAAGGGGTTCAACAGGGAAAGGAGACACAAGGAGAGTAAGAGATTAGGATCCAAAAGCAGCTACAAAGAGATAAGCTTTTAGCATGGACTTAAAGAGGAGAAGGGAAGAGATTTGACATAGAGATACAGGGAGTTTCTTCCAGGCATAAGTGGCAGCAAGGTGAAAAGATCAAAGTCCGGAGTTGGCAGTGGAATAAAAGGGCATAGATAGAAATAAGCCAGAGGAGGAGCAGAGTTGATGCAGAGGGGTATAGGGAGAGAGGATAGAGGAAAGGTCTGTCTCCGCAGAATAAAAGGGATGAAAAACAGATTGAAATGGATCAAGGAAAGATTGAAAGGAGAGAAATTTGAGACAGCAGTGGAGAAATGCACATTCAAGAATTTTTAGAAATGAATGGGAGAAGGGATATGGGTCAATAATTAGAAGGACAAGTAGGGTCAAGTGAGGGTTTTTTGAGGAAAGTTGTGACTACAGCATTCTTGAAGGCTGTAGGGAAGATTGCAGTGGAGAGCAAGAGGTTGAGAATATGTGAGATGGAAGGGACGATGGAGGAGCAAATGGAATTGAGGAGATGGGTGGGGATAGGATCAGAAGAGCAGGTTGTAAGTTTCAAGGAAGAAAGAAGAGAGGATTCCTCATTGGCTATGTTAGAAAAGGACGAAAGAGTAATAGAGGTTGAGGGGAAAGTTGGTATTGGAGAGAGGGAAGAGGGTGTAATGAAGATATAGTGGAGAATTGAAGAGTAATTTTATGTACTTTGTCATGGAAATAGTATGCTGGGGTTTGAACAGGAGAAGAAGGAGAAATAGGAGGCAGAGGTGTCTTAAGAAGAGAATTGAGAGTTGAGAAGATACAGCAGGGGTTAGAGGCAAGATGGTTAGTCAGATGGATAAAATAGCTTTGCTTATCAAGTGCAATGGCTGATTGGAAGGAAGTGAGCATGAATTAGAAGTGAAGAAAATCAGAGAGAGAGCAGGATTTGAGCCAAGTGTGTTCAGCTGAGCGGGCACAGGAACGTAGTGTAGTGGGTGTTTGAAGATAGCCAGTACTGAGGTGAAGTGTGCCTCACAAGACATGCTAAGGGTGAAGCAAGGGTATCCAGAATAGTGTAAAGAGCAGTATTATAGGAAGATATGGCCTAATGAACAGATTTAGAGGATACAGTGGAAGAAAGATGAGACAGTAGTGGAAAAAGTCAGTGGATCAATAGCATGAAGATTCCTAAAAAGATATGAGGAGATTGGGTAAGATTGAGAGGGGGGAAGTGATGAAGAATGAAGCGTAACAGGTGATGATCAAATAAGGGAAGAACTGAGAGCGGAAATTAGAATGTAAACAATTAGAATAGAAGACGAGATCAAGGCAGTGACAAGCTGATGAGTAGAGTCAGGAGAGCAAAGATAGAGGTTGAAAGAGGAAGTAAGGGAAGGAAAAGGAGCTTGGACATATAGGGGTCAGAGGGGTTATCAATATAGAAATTAGAATCGCCAAGAATAAGGAAGGGAGAAGAAGAATCCAGGAAAAAGAAGAGCCAAGAGTCAGTCAGTGAAAAATATAGACGAGGACTTGTCAGGGGGTCTATAGATGACAGTGATCCAGAGAGATAGGGGATAAAAAAGACAGATGGAATGGACTTCAAAGGAGGGAAAGAAATGATATTGAGGTAGAAGGAGAGTTGAAATTGGCAAGAAGGAGAAAGCCAACACCACCACCGTGCCATTGGTATGAGGAGAGTGGGAAAATTGGTAGCAGTAGTGACAGAGAACAGCAACCGAAGCAGTGTTATCGGGAAGAAGCCAAGTTTCAGTAAGAGCAAAAAGATTGAAAGCACGAGAGATGAAGGGATCAAGAGTAAAGGGCAGTTTATTAGAGTTGGAAAGAGCATTCCATAAGGTACATGAGAAAAGGAGAGAGGATGGGGGAAGGAGAGGGATATAGATAAGATTAGGGTAGTTGAGAGAGGAATTAGTATGGGAGTGAGAAAGAAATGAAAAGAGATAAGGGTTGGGATTAATATCACCAGAAGACAGAAGGGGAAGGAGAAGAAGAGTGCGAGGGAGAGAGGAGACAGCATAGCAGAAACGGGAATGAGGCTCTACTTGCTCCCATGCCTTTTATCCAACTTTTCATCCCTGATGCTACCACTGTCCTATATATCTGTGCCAAGCATCTCCACTGTGGACTATTTCCGTCTTTGTTGTCTTCCTCCTTGATTCTTAGACGTCCCATGCTTAGTCCACTACCCAGGCACGATGCAGCCATACCACCATGCCCTAGGCATTGGCTTGTATGCTTTCTCTGGCCATTTAAATTTCCATAAGACTGAGTCAACACATAGGACCTTGCCCTAATTTGCTCTATCTGTCTTAATATGGTGCCCTGTGTCTGCCCCAAGCAAGTTTAAATTGCCATCACCTCTGCTGGTAAGATATTCCATGCATGTATCCCTCTCTTAATAAAGAAGTATTTTCTCATGGTTTTCTCTGAACTTTTTTATGAACCTTTGTCCTTTCATTTCCTTTTCTTATGGAAAATGTCACTTCCCAGATTTCATTGAAACTTGCCAAATATTTGAATTTCTACCATATGCCAATATTTCTTCTTATCTCCAGTGCGTAATTTTTGACTATCTTAGACATCTCGAGGAAATGTCTCTTTTTGTTCATACCATGACAGCAATGAACCTCATTCTTAAACTAGGGTATATTGGATATGATTTCAATCTCTCAAGCTTGTTGCTAGCACTTATCTTAATACTTACATTGCAGCAAAGAGGGCTTCTTTCTGGAGTTCATAGAATATAATTGGACCTATATGCTACTGAAGTTAAACATTCGCTGGTGGCTGATGAACACATAACTCCTCTATCCATAGATTTTGATACAGATAATGGTGGGCTGAAAGTCCCTATAATTGTCCAACAATATCCATATCATAAAGGGACTGAAAAAAGGAAGATTGAAGGAATAGCTATGACATTACCTGGAGAGTGGTGATATTCAACCACTATCAAGATTATCTATACATTTAGCTTAGGCCTACTGAATGGATAACGGCAGCAGTGTAGATCACTTTATACCTTAATGTAAGCAGAAAATTAACCTAGCTGGTTGCCCTGGAGATTGCAAGTCTGCCAGCAGTGTCTGTACTCTGATCTTATCTGTTCCTACTTACACCTATCTTTAAACAAATTGCAACTTCTTTTTTCCTTTGATTTTATTGTACACTGCTTTGATAAACTTAAAAGGGATGAAAAGCATTATATAAAGCAACCAAATAAGCTAACTAACTTATCTAAATTATTCAGCATTGCTGAGTGCTGGCTATATATTGCTAGGAAAGGGGAAGTGCTACAAATAGGGGATTTCAATTTGCCAGATGTTGATTGGCACATTCCTGCTGTAGTATCATCTAGAAGTAAGGAGATCCTGAATTCTCTACAGGGAGAACTATTCAGGCAATTGGTAACAGACCCGACACGTAAAAGCGCTATACTGGACTTGATGCTTACCATAAGAACATAAGAACATAAGATATGCCATACTGGGTCAGACCAAGGTCCATCAAGCCCAGTATTCTGTTTCCAACAGTGGCCAATCTAGGTCATATGTACCTAGCAGTTTCCCCAAGAGACACAAGTTCCACAATGCTTGTACTGGGTCAAGCATTGATATCTTCGGTCACTTCTTAATAATGGTTTATGGACCTTTCCTCCAGGAACTTGTCCAAACCTTTTTTAAACCCAGCTACACTAACAGCCTTTACTACATCCTCCGGTAACAAATTCCAGAGTTTGATTACACGTTGAGTGAAAAAATATTTTCTTTTATTAGTCTTAAATAGTTTACCCTGTAGCTTCATTGCATGTCCCCTAGTCTTTCTATATTCTGATAACGTAAACAATCAATCTACGTTTACCCGTTCCACTCCGTTCATTAATTTATAGACTTCTATCATATCTCCCCTCAGCCGTCTCTTTTCCAGGTTAAAGAGCCCTAACCTTTTTAGCCTTTCCTCATAGGAGTATCCTTCCATCCCCTTTACCATTTTGGTGGCTCTTCTCTGAACCTTTTCTAAAATCGCAATATCCTTTTTAAGATACAGCGACCAGAATTGCACACAATATTCAAGGTGCGGTCTCACCATGGAACGATATAGAGGCATTATAATATCTTTTGTTTTATTTTCCATTCCTTTCCTTATCATACCTAGCATTCTATTTGCTCTCTTGGCTGCCGCTGCACACTGGGCCGAGGGTTTTAACATGGTATCCACAAAGACGCCTAAATCTTTTTCCTGGGTGGTGGTTCCTAATGTGGAACCTTGCATCGTGCAACCATAGTTTGGGTTGTTCTTCCCTAGGTGCATAACCTTGCACTTGTCCACATTAAATTTCATCTGCCATTTTGATGCCCAGTCTTCCAATTTATCAAGATCCTCTTGCAATTTTTCACAATCCTCTTGGGTTTTAACAACTTTAAATAGTTTTGTGTCATCTGCAAATTTGATAACCTCACTCGTTATTCCACTTTCCAGGTCATTTATGAATATGTCAAAAAGCAGCGGACCCAGCACAGATCCCTGGGGTACACCACTATTCACCTTTCTCCATTGGGAAAATTGGCCATTTAGCCCTACCCTCTGCTTTCTATCTTTTAACCAGTTCCTGATCCACATTAGTACACTGCCTCCTATCCCATGACTCTTTAGTTTTGCCAAACGTCTCTGATGAGGGACGTTGTCAAAGGCTTTCTGAAAGTCCAGATACACAATATCAACTGACTCACCTTTGTCCACCTGCTTATTCACTCCTTCAAAAAAACATAACAGATTAGTAAGACAAGATCTTCCTTGTCTAAAGCCATGTTGGCTGTCTCCCATTAGGTCGTGACTATCTACATGCTGAGTAATTTTATTCTTTATGATGGTTTCTACCATTTTTGCCGGTACTGACATCAGGCTCACCGGTCTGTAGTTTCCCAGATCACCCCTGGAACCCTTTTTAAAAATTGGTGTTACAATGGCGATCCTCCAATCTTCAGGTATTAGAGTTGATTTTAATGATAGTTCACAGATTACTAATAGCAGGTCTGCAATCTCATATTTCAGTTCTTTCAACACCCTTGGATGTATACCATCAGGCCCAGGTGATTTGCTACTCTTCAGTTTATCTAATAGTTGTAAGACATCTTCCCGATGTATTGATATTTCCTTCAATTCTTCCGCACCTTTAAATACCACTTCAGTCATGGGTAACATCCCTACATATTCCTCAGTAAAGACTGAAGCAAAGAATTAATTCAGTCTCTCCGCTATCGCCTTGTTGCCTCTTAGTGCTCCTTTAACCCCTTTATCATCTAATGGACCAACTGACTCTCTCACAGGTTTTTTGCTACGAATGTACTTGAAAAGGTCTTTATTTCGTGTTCTTGCTTCCGCAGCAAGCCTCTTCTCAAATTCTCTCTTTGCCTGCCTTATCAATGCCTTGCATTTGACTTGCCAGTGCTTGTGCTGTTTCCAGGTTTCGTCATTTGGCTCTTTTTTCCATTTCCTGAAAGATGCTTTTTTGGCAACAACAGCCTCTCTGACCTCACCTTTAAACCATGCTGGCAGTGATTCTGATGTTATAGTGGGAGCTTCCAGTTTAAATTAAATACTCAGTCAAGGCCTAATAGCATCAAGGCACTTTCAGTTTAAATTTAAAACACAGAATAGAGCTTTCTGGTTAAATTTAGAACCCAAGACACCCTCTATCCAAGCTAGGGCTGTGGGACTCCCCCTGGAGATTGGTCACAGATTACCTTAGAAGCACAGGATAGGGTACTGTGTAGGAGCCAGCTTTTAATAAGTATTTTTCCCTCCTTCCCTCCCCGACACCCACCCACCCCTGGGATGATCATAGCTTTACAGGTACTTAAAACTCTTAAAGGAAAGGAGGTGCCATATTCACTTAGCTAGCTTCTCTAAGTTTATTTTCATCAGCTTACATTAAGGACCTGAGATTAATTAAACTTCAGGTGAACAAAGTACATTAAACGTATTAGGTATAGTTTTATTAGTATAAGTATCCCCAGCAACCATTAGTAAATAAAGAACTTAAATATCTAAACACAACCTTAAAACTAAGATGCAGACAGCAGTCCAGCAGCGAGATGGGAGCTTTCCAGTCTTTTGCATTGAGTGTCACATGTATGATTTTCTCCCAGTTGGTGAGGGGTCTTACGTGTGCACAAGGTGCAAGGAGCTCTTTGCTCTCAGGGAACGAGTCCAATCTCTGGAGGCAAGAGTAGCAGACTTGGAAGATATAAGGAAGACAGATTTGTACATAGATGAGACCTACAAGATATAGTCCTGAAGTCCCCCCTCTAGTCTGGCAGCATCCCTGTTGCCATGGAGGAGAGAACATCACCCTGGTGTGGCAGTAAGTGATCCTGTAGCTAGGACCTGTCCGCCAGGTGATGTAAAACCCTCTCGCACTGAGGAGGTTTCTCCAGGGCCATGTGCCCATGAGGAAAAGGTTAGAACAGCCGATATAGTTGGTGATTCGATCATTAGGCATGTAGATAGCTGGGTGGCTGGTGGACGTGAGGATCGCCTAGTAATGTGCATGCCTGGTGTGAAGATAGCGGACCTCATGCACCACCTAGACAAGGTCTTAGATAGTGCTGGGGAGGAGTCCGCTGTCTTGGTACATGTTGGTGTCGATGACAATGCAGAGCGTGTACCTTGCCGGTTCCAGCTATCGATTTTGATATTCTATTTTACAGATGATGACAGAATATTAAAGCTGAACATCTAATGTGCGCTTCTCTGTGGAAGATATTTATTTTACCCACACAACTATGATTTCCTGTGAAGGCCATAAGTTGCTGGGTCTTCATTGTCACACACAAAGTACCTGCCAGATCAACCCCTGACGAAGGTTTGTGAAACACGGCCTGTGTTGGGTTGGCTATAGGTCTTTTAATTTGAATAATTTTGAATAAATTTGTTTTTCCAGTACTATCACGTTTTGGACTGTGTTTTCGATACCTACGTGATTTCTTGCCTTACCTGTGGGACAGTTCAATGCGTGGATGAGACAATGGTGCAAGGATGAGGATTTTGGATTTGTTAGGAACTGGGGAACATTCTGGGGAAAGGAGGGGCTCTTCTGAAGGGATGTGCTTCACCTTAACTGGGATGGAACCAGGCTGCTGGCATTAACCTTTAAAAAGGAGATAGAGAAGCTTTTAAACTAGATAATAGGGGAGAGCTGACAGTCGCCCAAGAGCGCATGGTTTGGAACAATGTATCCTTGAAGGATACTACCAAAAAAATTAAGTTAGGGCACATCAGCAGAGAGGTTCCAATAAAGACAAAGTTAGTCCAAATGCCCCTGAGTACAGAACAGACAGAGCTTAAAGATTCCAAATTACTCCTGCCTACCGATAACCAGATTAATATGAATAAAATACAGCCTCTAAAATGATTGTATGCAAATGCTAGAAGTCTAAAAAATAAGATGGGAGAGTTAGAATATATAGAACTAAATAAATAGTTACATATGATTGGTATCTCAGAAACATGGTGGCGAGGACAACCAGTGGGACACTGTGATACCTGGGTACAAACTGTATCATAATGAGAGAGCTGATCAAATTGGTGGAGGGGTTGCGCTCTATGTTAGAGAGGTCATTGAGTCACAAAGGATTAAAGTTTTGCAGGAAACAAAATTCTCTGTAGAATCTCTATGGATTGAAATTCCATGTAAAAAGGGGAAGGCGATGGCAGTGGGGTTGTACTATTGACCGCCTGGCCAGAATGAACAAATGGATGAGGAAATGCTCAAAAAAATCAGGGAAGCTAACAAAAGTTACAGAACAGTAATGATTAATGGGTAATTTCAATTACCCCGGTACTGACTGGGTCAGTGTCACGGCAGGACATGCTAGGGAGATAAAGTTTCTAGATGATATAAATGACTGCTTCTTGGAGCAGCTGATTCATGAACCGACCAGTAGGGAAGCCATTTTGGACTTAGTCCTTAGTGGAACACCAGATCTGGTGCAAGAGATAAGGATGTTGGGGCCACTTGGTAATTGTGATCATAGCCTGATTGTGTTAGATTTAATTAATGGAGGAGGGATGGTAAGGAAATCCACAGTACTGCCTTTTAACTTTCAAAAGGGAGACTATGGTAAAATGAGGAAAATAGTTAAGAAAAAACTAAAAGGAGTAGTTGCAAAGGTTAAAGACTTACATCAAGCTGGGTGTTTTTTAAAAATACTATCTTGGAAGCCCAGACCAGCTGTATTCAACACTTTAAGAAAAGTGGAAGGAAGTCCAAAAAACTGCCAGCATGGTTTAAAGATGAGGTCAGAGAGGCTGTTGTTGCCAAAAAAAACATCTTTCAGGAAATGGAAAAAAGAACCAAATGACGAAAACGAGAAACAGCACAAGCACTGGCAAGTTAAATGCAAGGCATTGATAAGGCAAGCAAAGAGATAATTTGAGAAGGAACTTGCTGTGGAAGCAAAAAGATGTAATAAATATTTTTTCAAGTACATTCACGGGAGGCTCTATCATTAGGCGAAGTGAGGCGGTGATCTCAGGCGGCAAACATTGGGGGGTGGCAGAAATGCCCCCAAAAGAGCTGCCTCACTCCGCCTTCAGTTAAAAAAAAAACACGTACAAATTGCTGCCCATCCCCCGTCATTCATTCGGTTCTGCATTGTGAAATGACAGGAAACCAGTGTGGAGCCTCGCGGCGGTAAGGAACGTCTGCTGCTGCCATGTCCTGCCTCCAAAAGGAAGTGATGCTAAAGCAGAACGCAGCAGCAGCAGAGGTTCCTTACCGTCGGGAGGTTCTGCACCAATTTCCTGTCATTTCAAACGAAGAGCAGAACAAACAATGGGGGATGGGGAGGCAAAAAGAGAAGAGGAACAGGAACGAGCTGCACAGGGGATGGGGGGAGGAGCAGAGATACGAGCTACATGGGGGGGAGGAGAAGAGATACGAGCTGCACGGGGGGGGGGGGAGAAGGAGAAGAGATACAAGCTGTACGGGGGGGGGGAGAAAGCTAGCACGGGGGGGAAAGAAAGCTAACACAGGGAAAAGAGGGTTGGAAGGGAGCTGACAGACCGAAAAAGATGGCTGAAAGGGCACTGAGAGAGGGGAAGGAGATGGCTGAAAGGAAACAGAGGGGAAAAGATGGTTTAAGTGAACAGAGAGGGGAAAGAGATGGTCGAAGGACACTGAGCGAGGGCGAGGGGATGGCTGAAGGGCACTGAGAGAGGGGAAGAAGATGGCTGAAGGGAACTGAGAGAGGGGAAAGAGATGGCTGAAAGGGAACTGAGAGAGGGGAAAGAGATGTCTGACAGGGAACTGAGAGGAGGGGAAGGAGATGGCTGAAGGGAACTGACATGGGGGGAAGAGAGGGATAGAAGGGAGCTGACATTTGGGGATGGGACTGGTAGGTGGCTGTGTAATAAGAGGAGGCTGGCAGCGAGGGGGCACTGAGACTGGAAGGGAGATGACATGTGGGGAGGGTCATTGGGACTGGAAATAGGCTGAAGGAAGGAAGTGAAGAAAACAAAAGAAAAGACAAGAAATGGCAGATAGAGTGCTAAGAGAAGACAAAAGCAGAAGCCTCAGATCAGGACCAGCATGTCCAGAGAATAAAATGGTAAGACAACAAAGGTAGAAAAAAAAAATATTTTATTTTTAATTTAGTGATTGGACTTTGTGCTATTTTTATAGCTTACACAGTATGGGATACTGCATCTCTTATCTGGCGTTGCACTGCATGCAGAGTCTGGCTTCTTGGGGTTTCAGTTAAATTTTTCTCTAAATATTTTATTTGTACTTTAGGTTGTGATCATTTATTCTGTACTTGGCGAGAATCTGTGTGCCTAGTGTGTGTCCAAGGCTGTGTGTTCTATTATCATGAAATCTTTACGTAGGGATCTGTACTGTAGCAATTTGCCTTGTTCTGTTTTTCAAATAGGTGTTAGATGTTCTAAGGCCTGCTGCAGTATTTATAGTGCTGCTTTTTTTGTATGAGTTTTGGAAGTTTATGCTGGTAATGATATGGTAGATTTGGCTTTGTAGATCGTTGGTGACTTTTGTAGGGTTTTATATTAGCTTTCAATATTCCTGGTACTGGAGAATATTTGTTAGTGAGATGACCAGAATCAAATTTTTTTTTTAAGATATTGAGTTCCGTGGGTGAATGTTCTAGTTCTGCTCTGCACCCACTGTTGATGGAAGGGGTTCTGTGGGTGCAAAATATATGTTCAAAAAGGAAAAGCAAGAACCATAACGCAGTTTATAACAAAATAAAAATGAGTTATAATGTAGTTTTATAAAGTGTGCTATGGTTCTCGCTCATTCTTTAAGTCCCTTCGTATGCAAACATATTTCCTCCATATTATATAATTAGCTTTTTGGTTTCCCTGACTGAGTTTTGAGAAGGCGACCCCCCCACACACTCTACAGGGGGAGGGGGCGCCATTACATCCTTTTCCTCAGGCAGCAGATTGCCTTGAGCCGCCCTGAGTACATTGGTAGCAAAAAGCCTGTGAAAGAGTCAGTTGGACCATTAGATGATAGAGGGGCAAAAGAGGCAGTAAGAGGGGACAAGGCTATAGTGTAGAGACTGAATGAATTCTTTTCTTCGGTCTTTACTGAGGAGGATGTAGGGATGTTACCCGTGACTGAAGTGGTATTCAAAGGTGACACTGCAGAAGAATTGAAAGAAATATTGATACACCTGGAAGATGTATCATATAAGAGACAGGGACTGTCTCTTATATGTTGGCTACCTCCTGTAGGTTAGCTGTGCAGCGCTGCATGTGTGGCACTATATAAATGCTGAATAGCAGTAGTAGTAGTAGTAGTAGTAGTAGTAGATGTATTACAACTATTTGATAAACTGAAGAGCAGCAAATCACCTTGACCAGATGGTATACATCCAAGGGTGTTGAAAGAACTGAAATATGAGATTGCAGACCTGCTATTACTAATCTGTGAACTATCATTAAAATCATCTGTAATACCTGAAGATTGGAGGATCGCCAATGTAACGCCAATTTTTAAAAAGGATTCCAGGGGTGATCCGGGAAACTACAGACCCGTGAGCCTGATGTCAGTACTGGGAAAAATGGTAGAAACCATCATAAAGAACAAAATTACTCAACATGAAGATAATCATGGCTTAATGGGAGACAGCTAACATGGCTTTAGACAAGGAAGATCTTGTCTTACTGATCTGTTATGTTTTTTTGAAGGTGTGAATAAACAGGTAGACAAAGGTGAGTCGGTTGATATAGTGTATTTGCACTTTCAGAAAGCCTTTGACAAGGTTCCTCATCAGAGACTTTTGGCAAAACTAAAAAGTCATGGGATAGGAGGCAGTGTACTATTGTGGATCAGGAACTGGTTAAAAGGTAGAAAGCAGAGGGTAGGGCTAAATGGCCAATTTTCCCAATGGAAAAAGGTGAATAGTGGAGTACCCCAAGGATCTGTGCTAGGTCCGCTGCTTTTTGACATATTCATAAATGACCTGGAAAAGGGAATATCGAGTGAGGTTATCAAATGTGCAGAAGACACAAAACCATTTAAAGTTGTTAAAACACAAGAGGATCATGGAAAATTGCAAGAGGATCTTGATAAATTGGAAGCTTGGGCATCTAAATGGCAGATGAAATTTAATGTGGACAAGTGCAAAGATATGCACCTAGGAAAGAACAAGCCAAACTATGGTTATGTGATGCAAGGTTCCACATTGGGAACCACCACCCAGGAAAAAAATTTAGGCGTCATCGTGGATAACATATTAAAACCCTCCGCCCAGTGTACAGTGGCGGCCAAGAGACCAAATAGAATGCTAGATTATCATAAGGAAAGGAATGGAAAATAAACAAAGGATATTATAATGTCTCTGTATCGTTCCATGGTGCGACCACTCCTTGAATATTCTGTACAATTCTGGTCACCGTATCTTAAAAAGGATATAGCGTTATTAGAAAAGGTACAGAGAAGAGCCACCAAATTGGTAAAGGGGATGGAAGGATACCCCTATGAAGAGAGGCTAAAAAGGCTAGTGTTCTTCCACCTGGAAAAGAGAGGGCTGAGGGGAGATATGACAGAGGTCTATAAATTAATGAATGGAATGGAATGGGTAAATGTAGATTGATTGTTTACGTCATCAGAATATAAAAATACTAGGGGACATGCAATGAAGCTACAGGGTAACTTATTTAAGACTAATAACAGAAAATATTTTTTCACTCAATGTGTAATCAAACTCTGGAGGATGTAGTAAAAGCTGTTAGTGTATCTGGGTTTAAAAAAGGTTTGGACAAGTTCCTGGAGGAAAGGTCCATTAATCATTATTAAAAGGGGCTCAGAATATCACTGCTTGACCCAATACAAGTATTGAGTAACCTATATCTTTAAGGGAGACTGCTAGGTACTTATGACCTAGATTGGCCACTGTTGGAAACAGGATACTGGGCTTGATGAACCTTGGTCTGATCCAGTATGGCATATGTTATGCTCTTATGTTCTTATGGGGCATCTTGAAGAATTTTGAGAAGACAGTGTTCATGAGAAACTAGCTAAACCTACAGTAGACAAAGCGATGGGACCGGATTTGATACACCCTAGAAAACTGAGGGAACTTGGGGACGTTCCAGCAGCTCCACTGGCTGACCTTTTCAATGCCTTGTTGGAGTCGGGAGTGGTGCCTAAGGACTGCAGAGATGCTCATGTGGTTCCCTTACACAAAAGCGGAAGTAAGGTTGTGGTTGAAAACTACAGGCTGGTTAGTTTAAATTTGGTGGTAAATTATTTGAAACGCTGTTGAAAGAGAAAATAGTGAGGTTTCTGGAGTCCAGCAGATTACAGGATCCGTGGCAGCATGGATTCCACAAAGGCATGTCTTGTCAGACCAATCTGATTGATTTCTTTGACTGGGTGACCAGGGAGTTGGACCGAGGAAGAGCCCTAGATGTGGTGTATTTAGATTTCAGTAAAGCTTTTGGCACCGTTCCTCACAGGCAACTTATAAACAAATGAGCACCTTAGGAATGGACCCTAAAGTCACTGCTAGGGTTAGAAATTAATTGAGTGGGAGGCGACAAAGGGTACAAGTAAAGGAAGCTCACTCTGCGGAGAAGGAAGTTACCAGTGGTTTGCCCTAGAGATCTGTCCTTGGTCCAATTCTTTTTAACATTTTTGTTAGTAATATAGCGGAAGGGCTGTCGGATAAGGTTTGCCTCTTTGCAGATGATATCAAAATCTGCAACAGAGTACACACCCAGGAAGGTGTAGATAATATAAGGAGGGATCTAGCTAAGCTTGAAGAATGGTCTAGAATTTTTCAGATGGGATTTAATCTTAAAAAATGCAAGATCATGCATTTGGGCTGTAGCAATCCACGGGAGCAATATAGTATAGAGGGTGAAGTACTTTTGTCCACTAAAGAACAGTGGGACCTCGGCGTGGTTGTGTCTGATGATCTTATAGTAGCTAAACAGGTAGAAAAGCCTACAGCAAAAGCTAGGATGCTTGGGTGCATACAGAGAGGAATGGCTAGCAGAAAAAAGGAGGTGATAGTGCCTCTGTATAAGTCTTTGGTACGACCTCATTTGAAGTATTGTGTGCAATTCTGGAGCTCGCTCCTTCAAAAGGATATAAACAGGATGGAGTCAGTACAAATGGTGGCTACTAAAATGGTTAGTGGTCTTCATTATAAAGCATATGAGGTCAGACTTAAGGATCTTAATATGTACACCTTAGAGGAAAGGTAGGATAAAGGTGATATGATTGAGACATTTAAATATCTCCATGGCATAAATTGCACAGGAGGAGAGCCTCTTTCAATTGAAAGTAAGCACTGCTACAAGGGGATAGGGGATAGATTCTGGAGTGATATGCGGAAATATTTCTTTACAGAAAGAGTGGTAGATCCATGGAATAATCTCCCAATGGAGGTAGTAGAAATGAGGACAGTATCTGAATTCAAAAAAGCATGGGAAAAAACACAGAGGATCTCTAAAGAAAAAAAGGGGACTGTTGTTGATATGGAAGGACAGACTAGATAGGCCATATGGTCTTTTTCTGTCATCATTTTTCTGTTTCTATGTTTCTATATATATAGCAGCACTGAATAAATTAATCAATTTAAGCACCTCTGACTCTACTTCCTGTTGACCCCTTGGAACAGGAAGTAGCATCAGAGGTATGGGATATGAAAAGACTTCAGAGAGTACAAGAGCATGATGTCTCTGATGTGTTCCTTTCATTTTTACTGTTACCTCTGTTGATGTTCCTCCCAGCTAAGTTAGATAACAACTTTGGCAGAAAGAGGGAGAAAAAATGTTGGACCAGGTGATGGGGAGGGGACAGGGTAGATAAAAGACATATGCTGGAGACAGTATGGGGGAGGGGGAATAGGGAGACAGAATAGAGATGCTGGACACTGTGGAGAAGGAAGAGAGACAGAGGGCAGATACAGGATGGAAGGGAGAATAGGAAACAGAGGAAAAGATACTGGATATGGGGAGAGAGGGGAATAGAGAGACAAAGTAGATACTGGACATGGGGTGAAGTGGGGAATAGGGAGACAGGGAGCAGATATTAGAGGTGGGGAGAAGGGGAGCTGTGGTCTGGAGGCTTGAAAATGGGTCTCATGCTGGGGTTGGAAAGAAATACAGGGGCTGAGGATGGGAAAATGGGGCTGTTACTGGTAGATGTTATGGATTGGGCTGGGAGAAGGTGGCAAAAAATGAGAGAATGATCAAGGGAGAAAGCAAGTAGGGAGATGATCTATGAAGGAGGTGAATTACATGGAAAACTAAAAAATTAAGAGGGAGATTGAGGATTGGAGGACAAGAAGGTGGGGTGAAATTTAAGTTTATAAAAAAGTAGCTGAGAAAGATATGGAGGAAAGACCTGTAACAGAAAGATCACTGTCAGAGATAACAGTGAGGAATGGAAGGAGGCAGGAAGAGAAATGGAAAATGGACAGGAACCCTGGAAAGAGTTAAGAGAAGACAAAGAATGGAAAACCCAAAACAGAGACTGGCACGGACCCAAATGGAAAAATAAAATGTCCAGACAATTGTTAGAAAAACATATTTTATTTTGAATTTAGTGAGTTAAACCATGTCTGCTTTGTGAAATGTTTGTGTATCTCACAGACAACATGAAGAAATTTTAAATATCTTATTGGACCTTGGTGTGGTTGTCTTTTATTTTAGTGAGTACAGTAATGTCTCTTCTTAATGCTCTTAGGTGTCATCCATCATCTCTTTGCTTGCCTGCCTCTCTAGTTTCCTCTTCTAACTATGCTGCCTGATCCCAGTTGACAGCAGAAGAGGAGAGGTCTTAATGGAATAGCAGTCTAAGTGCTTCTCTATCCCCTTCTTCCTGTCACTGAAGTGTCTCCCAGTGCACAGGAGAAATATGAGGAACACCAAGTAGGTCAGATAGCAGATCTGAGCTGTGAATTGTTTTGGCAGGAGAGGAACCAGTGGCTATGCTTTCCTTCTGTCATCTGATATTGGACCACAAGAAAAGGGGGCAAAGGGCCAGAGGAGATGTGGAAGGGGGCGTGCAAATGTTATCATTGGCCCCAGTTTTTGGAGACTCACAGAACACCACTGCATCAAGGTATGCTTGAAACTTCTTTTTGATAAGGCCAGTTAGGAATATTTCTGTATCTTTTTGCCACGTATTCCTAGTCTCCAATTGCATTTCTTGCTACTTGAGAATCTTCTTTCTTTCTATGCATTGTACTAGTATTGTCATGTTTTGCCCATACTGTTTTGATGAGGAGGAAGGTTTTAACCCTCAAAACTAGTCCAAAACTGTATTGTTAGTCCAATCAAAAGGCATCACCTTATTTTCTTATTTTTTTCTTTTTATTTTAAGGCATTCTACAGACTAGTCACTTCATACTGACATTTCCATTACCAATAGCATTTTTGTGTTTTCCTAATTGTTCCTAATGTCCACTTTTCTTGAATTGAGCTTTTCATCTGTTTCAATTGGAATAACCTAGGTGGATCACAATCTCTTCATTGTCCACAATTTCTTAGGATTGTGATTCCAATGTTTTTCTGGTACAGTGATAGTGTTTACATAGACCCGCTAAACATCTGGACCATGCTTGCGGCAGAAGAGCTCCCCACAATATTGCCAAGTTGTGCGGGAGTTCTGTTCATGGGAGGGAGAGGAGGGCCATGGGAGAAACAAGGGCGGTCATGGGTGGGAACGTGACCATGGGTATACAGGGCAATTCTGAGGTTGGTCCTGCATGTCCAAGGTCGACAGGATAGACAGGGGACCGTGGAGCCTGGAAAAGGACCGGTTCCATGTGCAAGGTGCCTGCATGCTGAAGCTCCCAGGAAACAAGTGGAGGAACTCAGAGATGAGGTGGCGAGGCTGAGGAGCATTCAAGACAGTGAGAAGTACATTGATGAGATGCTTCTTGCAGCAACCAAGCTCTCCAGCAGAGGAGAAGATGGGTGCCTACAGAATAACAAAGGTTGGACACAAGTCACCAGGGCCTGCAGAAACACCAATCCAACTTCTCCAGCCCTTGAATTGAAGAACCATTATGCAGCCTTAGAAGGAGGAGGTGAAAGCATCCCTGGAAAGGGAAGAACCAGAGCTCAAATACCCCAAAGCTGCAGAATCAGTGACCATAAGGAAGCAAAGGGTAGTGGTGGTTGGTGACTCTATTCTGAGGGGTAATGAGGCGTCCATCTACCGACCAGACTTGATGTCCAGAGAGGTATGCTGTCTGTCTGGTGCCAAAATCCAAGATGTTACGGAGAGTTTGATGAGACTTATCAAGCCCACTGACTATTACACAATGTTGCTAATCCATGTCTAAACAAAGATACTACCAGGTATCCCTCTGAGCATATCAAAAGTGACTTCATGGCTCTGGGACAGAGGGTAAAGCAGATAGGTGCACAGGTTGTGTTCTCTTCAATCCTCCCTGTTGATGGTAAAGACCAAGGCAGAGAGGCTCGCATCCAGGAGATGAATGCGTGGATGGTGTCATTGAGAGCGTTATGGTTTCCTGGACCATGGGAAGCTGTTCCAAGGGTTGGAGAGCAGACATGGCATCCATCTGTCCAAGAAAGATTGACGAGTCTTCAGTAGTAGACTGGCTAATCTACTGAAGAGGGCTTTAAACTAGATTCATTGGGGATGGGTGAAGAAAGCCCCCAGGTAAGTGAAAGCCCCCAGGTAAGTGATACATTAAATACCTTTATGGAAATGGGTAAAAGGGGTAACATATAGAAAGCAATGTGAATAAATGCCCGTAGCATGGGAAATAAGATCCCTGATGTTGAAGCTTTGGTGGGAGTGGCTGACTTGGATTTAATGGCTGTTACAGAAACATGGTTCACAGAAAACCATGACTGGGATGTAACTATATCTGGCTATACTTTATTCAGAAAGGACAGGGTAGGAAGAAGGGGAGGAGAAGTGTTACGATATGTAAAAATAATATTAAAGTTTTGGAATTACAGAGCTTAAAAGGGAGAGAGGAGGCATTGTGGGTTAAACTAGAAAGAGGGAAAGAGAAATCTGAAAGAATACTCTGCACCTCCCCTCACCTACAACGAGGCAGGCTCTTGGGTCACAGAAATCTGCACACAAAACAAGGAGAAGGTTAACTGATCACAATCTTTAGATAATACACAAATCTGTAAATAATACACAACACACTTGTATTATAAACACAGGACCAAAGCGCTTTGGGAGAGCAAGCCAGGCCTTTGCCTATGTTTACTCTGACATCCTAGCTTTAGGCCACTTTATTTATAGGAAAAGATTCCATTACACAGCATAATTTCACTTTATTATTCTATGTCTTACATCACGTATATTCATAATATACATATTCTATTCTATGTCTAGTGTTACGTATATTCATAACATACTTTTCTATAGGCATGCACGTCATAGACAATCATGAAAAGACATACATATATTCTCAGGCAAGACTATGTAGGCCTTAATTCTAATTAATCCTAACACTGACAGTTTGATATCTCTGACCAGAGACAGCGAGACTGTGAAGCTAGGTAAACAACTTGCCTTTTACTTATCTTTCTAATAACAAGACTAATGTTTATGTTATCTAAACCTTTAACCCAATTTCTTCTACAGTGTTTTCAAGGATAGTATTAAATAAGGAGCTACAAATGATATTAACTCTTTCTTAGGGCTTGTTATACACAGGGCCTGACTGTGTATCCAACCCGGTACAATCAAGTTTTCTTTCAAAATCTATTTGCATTGGCGTGATATACAGACCTCCCTCAAAAGAGGAAAAGGTGGACAGAGGGTTAATTGAAGACATATGCAGCATTGCTAGGAAAGGGGACGTGCTACTGATAGGGGTTTTCAATATGCCAGGTGTTGATTGGCACATTCCTGATGCAGTATCATCTAGATGTAAGGAGATCCTGGATTCTCTACAGGGATAACTATTCAGGCAATTGGTAACAGACCCACACGTGAAGTGGCCATACTGGACTTGGTGCTTACCAATGGTGAAAGTGTTTCTGATGTTATAGTGGGAGATCATTTTGCTTCCAGTGATCACCAGATGGTGTGGTTCAGTATTAGGACTAGGGTTGTTAGAATCCATTCAAAAGTGAGGGTCTTAGACTTTAGGAAAACTAACTTTGCTAAGATGGGCCAATACCTCATGGAGTCGTTAGTGGGATGGGAACAGCTGGGGGATGTAGAAAAACAGTGGGCAAAACAGAAAGGGGATATTTTAAGGGCAACCAGCATTTTTGTTAAAACGGTATATAAAGGTAAAAGGAAAAGGAGACCGCTATGGCTTTCGAAAGAAGTAGATGAAAAGGTGAAGAAAAAGAGGGAGGCCTTCATGAAATACAAGAGATCACAGAGAGAGGAAGACAGGCATCTATATTTGGAAAAACTTAGAGAAGCTAGCAAAGTAGTTAGGAAAGCAAAGATTCAAATAAGAGGAGAAAATGAGTGGCCTAGTGGTTGGGGCAAGGTACTTCAGGCTGGAAGGTCAGGGGTTCAAATCCCACTAGAGGACAGCAACCTTGGGCTGGAAGTGCTGGGGTTTCTAGTCCCACAGGTGCTCCTTGTGGTCTTGGGCAAGCCACTTAACCCTCCATAGCACATGTTCCCTGTAAAACAGTTATCTCCAAGTTATAATGCCCTGTTCAATTTAATTTCAGTTTGTTCAATGTAAACCACACTGATGCAGAATAGCACGGTATATAAGAGAATGTAAATAAATAACTATTGCAATAAAATGGGGGATAAGACATTTTTCAGATATGTTAGTGAGAAGAATAAGGGCAAAAGTGATATTGTCAGACTCAAGGGTGAGGGGGAGGAATATGTAAATGCTGATGAGGATAGAGCGGAATTGCTTAACAAATATTACTGTTCTGTGTTCATAGATGAAAAAACAGGAGCAGGTCCTCAGAAAACACCCACAAACAGGAACAGAAGGGAGGAACATCTTGAACAATTTTCAGAAGATTGTTTGTGAGAAACTAGCTCAACTTAAAGTAGACAAAGCAATGGGCCGGGATGGGATACACCCTAGAATACTGAGGGAACTTGGGACGTTCTGGCAGCTCCACTAACTGAAATTTTCAATGCCTCATTGGAGTCGGGAGTGGTACCTAAGGACTGGAGAGAGGCTCATGTGGTGCCTTTACACAAAAGCGGAAGTAAGGATGTGATTGAAAATTACAGGCTGGTTAGTTTGAATTTGGTGGTGAGTAAATTTTTGGAAACGCTGCTGAAAGAGAAAATAGTGAGGTTTCTGCAGTGCAGCAGATTACAGGATCCAAGTCTGCATGGATTCACCAAAGGCAGGTCTTGTCAGATAAATCTGATTGATTTCTTTGACTGGGTGACCAGGGAGTTGGACCGAAGGAGAGCCCTAGTTTTGTTGTAATTAGATTTCAGTAAAGCCCTTTGACACCGTTCCTCACAGGCGACTTATAAACAAACTGAGCACCCTAGGAATGGACCCTAAAGTTACTGCTTCGGTTAGAAATTGGTTGAGTGGGAGGCAACAAAGAGTACAGGTAAATGGAGCTCACTCTGAGGAGAAGGATGTTACCAGTGGTGTGCCCCAGGGATCTGTCCTTGGTCTGATTCTTTTTAACATCTTTGTTAGCGATATAGCGGAAGGGCTGACGGGTAAGGTTTGCCTCTTTGCAGATAATACCAAAATCTGCAATAGAGTAGATACCCAGGAAGGTGTAGATAGCATGAGGAGGGATCTAGCTAAGCTTGAAGAATGGTCTAGAATTTGGCAGATGGGATTTAATGTTAAAAAATGTATGGTCATGCATTTGGGCTGCATCAATCCATGGGAGCAATATAGTATAGGGGGTGAAGTACTTTTATCCACTAAAGAAGAGCGTGACCTAGGCGTGGTTGTGTCTGATGATCTTAAAGTAGCTAAACAGGTAGAAAAGGTGACGGCAAAAGCTAGAAGGATGCTTGAGTGCATACAGAGAGGAATGGCTAGCAGAAGAAAGGAGGTGATAGTGCCTCTGTATAAGTTTTTAGTGCGACCTCATTTGGAGTATATTGTGCAATTCTGGAGACTGCATCTTCAAAAGGATATAAACAGGATGGAATCAGTATAGAGGATGGCTACTAAAATGGATAGTGGTCTTCATTATAAAGCATATGAGGACAGACGGAAGGATCTTAATATGTACAGCTTATAGTAAAGGCGGGATAGAGGTGACATGATTGAGATGTTTAAATATCTCCGTGGCATAAATGCACATGGGAGAGCCTCTTTCGATTGAAAGCAAGTTCTACTATGAGTGGACATGGGATGAGGGTGAAAGAGGATAGATTCAGGAGTGGTATGTGGAAATATTTATTTACAGAAAGAGTGGTGGATCCATGGAATAGTCTCCCAGTGGAAGTGGTAAAGATGAGGACGGTATCTGAATTCAAAAAAGCATGGGACAAACACAGAGGATCTCTAAAGGAAAAAAGGGGACTGTTGTAGCTGTCGATATGGAAGAACAGACTAGATAGGCCATGTGGTCTTTTTCTGACGTCATTTTTCTATGTTTCTATGTTTCTATGACCTCAAAGAGGTGAGGGGGTGCAAGGGGAGCCCTGCAGCTTGACCAAGGCCATGGGAGGCCAGATCTGGAATTGGGCTGCAGGGAAAGAGCCTTCTCTATGGCGGCTGGGGATTGCAGCTCCTGAATGTAGTCGCAGTGCCATGGCAACAGGACACCACGGCACTACGACTCCATTCGGGAGCCTGAGTGAGGTAGCTGGGATCTGCTGATTCTGATCCCACGGGCATGTCTAGCTCCCACGGGATCAGAATCGGATGCTACCTCTGTGTGCCCAGATTCTGATCAGCTGTACAGGGAAAGGATGGAAAAGCCCCCATAATTTCCAGTGGATGAGCCATACTACCTTATTGTGCAGTCTTGCTTTATAGGGCACCTCCCCCTTTAACAAATCAAGGAGAATTGGACCAGCACATTTTGAATATAATTAAAGAGATTTAACTGCTTTTTCTCTGAAAGGACAGCTGCGAAACCGGCTGGTACTTGGTAGATCTCTCTCTTTTGCTTTAACAGATACCTAAGCTTCACGAACAGAAAAATGGCTGGGAAAAATCGTATTGCTAAAGCTGTTGCCCCCATTATAGCTTCTGCCTCGGTCCAGACAGAGGTCCTAATGCCAGTTGAAGGACTGGTTCCATGTGCAGGGTGCCTGCATGCTGAAGCTCTGAGGAAACAAGTGGAGGAACTCAGAGAGAAGGTGGCGAGGCTGAGGAGCATTCAAGACAGTGAGAAGTACATTGATGAGATGCTTCTTGCAGCAACCAAGCTCTCTAGCACAGGAGAAGATGGTTGCCAACAGAATGTTGATGGTTGGACACAAGTCACCAGGGCCTGCAAAATCACCAATCCAACTTCTCCAGCCCTTGAATTGAAGAACCATTATGCAGCCCTGGAAGTGGAGGAGGTGAAAGCATCCCTGGAAAGGGAAGAACCAGAGTTCAAGTACCCCAAAGTTGCAGAATCAGTGACCAGAAGGAAACGAAGGGTAGTGGTGGTTGGAGACTCTCTTCTGAGGGGTACTGAGGCATCCATCTGCCGACCAGACTTGATGTCCAGAGAGGTATGCTGTCTGCCTGGTGCCAAAATCCAAGATGTTACGGAGAGTTTGCCGAGACTCATCAAGCCCACTGACTATTACCCAATGTTGCTAATCCATGTTGGAACAAATGATACTGCCAGGTATACCTCGGAACGTATCAAAAGTGACTCCATGGCTCTGGAACAGAGGGTGAAGCAGTTAGGTGCACAGGTGGTGTTCTCTTCAATCCTCCCTGTTGAGGGTAAAGGCCAAGGCAGAGAGGCTCGCATCCTGGAGATGAATGCATGGCTGCGTGGATGGTGTCATCGAGAGCGTTTTGGTTTTCTAGACCATGGGATGCTGTTCCAAGGGTTGCAGAGCAGAGATGGCATCCATCTGTCCAAGAAAGGTCAACGCATCTTTGGTAGTAGACTGGCTAATCTACTGAAGAGGGCTTTAAACTAGATTCATTGGGGATGGGTGAAGAAAGCCCCCAGATAAGTGAAAGCCCCCAGGTAGGTGATACATTAAATACCTTTATGGAAATGGGTAACAGGGGTAACATATGGAAAGCAGTGTGTATAAATGCCCTTAGCATGGGAAATAAGATCCCTGATGTTGAAGCTTTGGTGGGAGTGGCTGACTTGGATTTAGTGGCAGTTACAGAAACATGGTTCACAGAAAACCATGACTGGGATGCAACTATACCTGGCTATTCTTTATTCAGAAAGGACAGGGTAGGAAAAAGGGGAGGAGGAGTGGCACTATATGTAAAAACTACTATTAAAGCTTTGGAATTACAGAGCTTAAAAGTGAGAGAGGAGGCATTGTGGGTTAAACTAGAAAGAGGGAAAGAGAAATCTATTTGCATTGGTGTGATATACAGACCTCCCTCACAAGAGGAAGAGGTGGACAGAGAGTTAATTGAAGACATACGCAGCATTGCTAAGAAAGGGGAAGTGCTACTGATAGGAGATTTCAATATGCCAGATGTTGATTGGCACATTCCTGCTGCAGTATCATCTAGAAGTAAGGAGATCCTGTATTCTCTACAGGGATAACTATTCAAGCAATTGGTAACAAACCTCACACGTGAAGGGGCCATACTGGACTTGGTGCTTACCAATGGTGAAAGTGTTTCTGATGTTGTAGTGGGAGATCATTTTGCATCCAGTGATCACCAGATGGTGTGGTTCAGTATTAGGACTAGGGCTGTTAGAATCCATTCCAAGGTGAGGATCTTAGACTTTAGGAAGACTAACTTTGCGAAGATGGGCCAATATCTCAGGGAGTCGTTAGTGGGATGGGAACAGCTGGGGGATGTAGGAAAACAGTGGGCAAAACTGAAAGGGGGTATTTTAAGGGCAACCAACCTATTTGTTAAAATGGTAAATAAAGGCAAAAGGAACAGGAGTCCACTATGGTTTTCGAAGGAAGTAGCTGAAAAAGTGAAGAAAAAGAGGGAGGCCTTCATGAAATACAAGAGCTCACAGAGAGAGGAAGACAGGCATCTGTATTTGGAAAAGAGAAGCTAGCAAAGTATTCAAGAAGGCAAAGATTCAAGAGGAGGAAATAGCCAATGCAATAAAATGGGGAGATAAGACATTTTTCAGATATATTACTGAGAAGAGGAAGGGCAAAAGTGGTATTGTCAGACTCAAGGGTGCTGGGGGGGAATATGTAGAAGCTGATAAGGATAAAGCGGAATGGCTTAACAAATATTTTTGTTCTTTGTTCACAGATGAAGAACCAGGAGCAGGACCTCAGAAAACACCCACAAATAAGAACAGAAGCGAGGGACATCTTGAACAATTTTCAGAAGACTGTGTTCGTGAGAAAATAGCTCAACTTAAAGTAGACAAAGCAATGGGACCGGATGGGATACACCCTAGAATACTGAGGGAACTTGGGGTCGTTCTAGCAACTCCACTGACTGACCTTTTCAATGGCTCGTTGGAGTCGGGAATGGTGCCAAAGGACTGGAGAGAGACTCATGTGGTGCCTTTACACAAAAGCGGAAGTAAGGATGTGGTTGAAAACTACAGGCCGGTTAGTTTAACTTCGGTGGTGAGTAGATTATTGGAAACGCTGCTGAAATAGAAAATAGTGAGGTTTCTGGAGTCCAGCGGATTACAGGATCCGAGGCAGCATGGATTCACCAGAGGCAGGTCTTGTCAGACAAATCTGACTGATTTCTTTGACTGGGTGACCAGGGAGTTGGACCGAGGGAGAGCTCTAGATGTGGTGTATTTAGATTTCAGTAAATCGTTATAAAACCGCTCGCTGAATTGTTAAAAAACTCAGTTACGACACACATTTTCCTTCCGATGTTACATTCTTCATAGCTCTTGCTGTCACTATATTCATGCTGCTTGCATTTTTTCTGTGTTTTGGCAAGTTGATCTGGGTATATTTTCGCTAACACGAGTACCGTCTCGCGTCATTGGCAATTTACAACCACTTGCACATTTACTTCAGTGAGTTTTTTAACGATTCAGCGAGCAGTTTTATAACGATTTTAACACATTCATGCAGTTTTTAGAGCTCCTCCTTTATCTTTATTATTATTATTATTATTTTTATTTTTGTTTTTAATTTTTCTATTTTTTATTTTTAGGTTTTGATAATCAGATTTGATACAAGAAAAATACTCTATCATTTTCCAGCATATTAATTTTTAATGTTCTTAATTCTTTATTATTGGTCCTATGGTTACTTTCGTTTAAAACAGTTTACATGTAATACTCTTTACACCTTTTTATTTATATTTCAGTGGTCAATATCCTTATTTACATGAAACGTTTTTTCTGAAGGTATTTATATGGTTTTACTTTTCATTCCTTTTTGATTATTTACCTATCATTATTTTAAACCGAATCGTTTATATTGTCTCCCTCTCTACTATGAGTTTTTATGTACTAACTATCTGATTACATATCTTTTTATTATATACATACCAGTTATAGATTGTTTATTATCATTAGTATTATTTTTATCTTTGTCTCATTTGGTTATTCTTTTAATCATATGAGTACCGGTTACATTATATCCTCCTTATCTCTCTCCATATGGAGTTTTATATAACATTGTTGTATTATGCATGCTTTTATTATACATATATTAGTCATTGATATTATTTATCTTTTGTTTTAGTTGGTCATTATTCTATGTCATTAGTATTAAACTTATTGTTTTGTGGTATTAACTCATAAAAAGGTGTTTCCAATTTATGTTATTAACTCATAAAAAGCTGTTTTATACTCTGTATTAGATTATTTATATATTTATGATTGTGTTTTGACGTCATACCATCTTTTTGTTAATGTTCATGATTGTCTACTGTTTATTGATTTGTTTTTAATTTATTAATTTTTTATCATTTTGAGGTTTGCCCTCTCATATGTTACCCCCCTGAGGAAGGCTGTTGGCTGAAACGCATAGGGGTCACCAATAAAAGGGGTTCTTTACCTGAATCACTGCCAGTCTTCGTATCTGTTCTCTTATATAGATGTTTGATACACATACATCTCAGGAACATCCATGTTTCTGAAATTGTGCCTGAACTTGAAAATGCCTGCACTTGTACTTGGACGACCCATTCTGAAATGCACCTCATGGTATAATATGCTGGAAATGAAACAGAAAAAAGGAATGGTGTTGCGTTTATAATTAAGAAGAAACTTGCAAAAACTGTAATGAAATACAGTCAAACCTCGGTTTTCGTATGCCCTGGTTTTCGTACGATTCGGTTTTCGTTGACTTTTTTCATCAAGATTTTGTTCCGGTTTTCGTACGTTGTCTTGGTTTTCGTACAGTTGAAAATGGATCACCATCTTGTGGCCAGAAGTGGGATTTTCTTTATTTTGATTTTCTTGCTGATTGACTGTCTTCCATATTTATTGGCGCTTCTCTTTTACAAGGCAGGCTGGAGCCCCAATTGGGCAGCCGGCCAAGATGGCTGTTCCCACCTCCGCTGCTGGTGGTGATTGCTCGATCCCCGGAGGGGAGAGCAGCTGGAGCTGGCTGGAGTGCATCCCATATGCCAACAAAAGTCTTCAATAAAGGTAAAAGTGATGTTACATGCTCATTTATCCATTTCATTAGTCATTTATATGTATTTCTCATTGTTTTCTGTATGTAAAAATATAGTTATTCTCTATAAAATGTATTTTTTGTCAATATTTTTGGGTGTCTGGAACGGATTAATTGAATTTACATTATTTCTTATGGGAAATCTTGCTTCGGTTTTAGTCCGTTTCGGTTTTAGTCAGACTTTTTTGAACGGATTAATCATGAAAACCGAGGTTTGACTGTACAATACATTCAGTGAACATTTAATTTCTATTCATCCACAAATAATATCAGTCAGCACAACTATTATTACATGTGCCAACAGCTGCAGATGAGGAAGAAGTTGATCAGTTCTATGAACAAGAACAAACTGAAAAATGACAGAACATGCAAACAAGATATACTGGAACATAGATGTTTGTGCAAAAAAAAGAAGGTAAGGTGGTTGGAAAACATGGGATTGGCAACAGAAACGAAACTGGAAAAAGACTGATAGAATTCTGCAAGACCAACAATCTATTTGTCTCAAACATGTTCTTCCAATAACACTAGCAGGTTGGAGTCAGTGCAGAGAGTGGCTACTAAAATGGTTAGTGGTCTTTTTAGGAAGCATATGAGGACAGACTTAAAGAACTTAATATGTATACTTTAGAGAAAAGGCGGGATAGGGGAGATATGATGCAGATGTTTAAATACCTCCATGACGTAAATGCACAGGATATTGTTGTTGTTAAGAGCTATTGAGTTGGTATTGACTCATGGCGACCCTCTGGTAGTTGTCCTAACTTGTGTTCGGCCTTCAGTCAGATGGCTCATTGTTGACAGACTGGCACCCATAGCTGCTGTTATTGTATCGATCCATCTCATTGCTGGCCTTCCTCTTTTGTGTTGACCTTCTATCTTGCCAAGCATAATGTCTTTCTCTAATGATCTCTCTCTGTGCATGATGTGTCCAAAGTATGAAAGTCAAAGTCTTGTCATCTGAGCTTCTAAAGAAAGCTTAGGTTTGATCTCCTCTAGTACTAACTGGTTTCTTTGTTGGGCTGTCCATGGTATACACAGTATTTGTCACCAGTACCATAATTCAAAGGCATCACTTTTCTTCCTATCTTTTTCACTGTCCAACTTTCGCATCCATATGACATTATTGAAAATACCATGGCTTGAACAATTCAAATTTTTGTATGGAGAGAGACATCTCTGCGCCTGAGAATCTGGTCTAGATCCTTGATAGCCATTCTGCCAAGAGCAATTGTCATCTGATTTCTTCACTGCTTGGTGCTTCTTTATTGATAGCTGATCTAAGTAGATTAAAGTTTCCATTATTTCAATTTCTTCTCCATCAACGATGAGCTTATTGATTTTCTAGTTGTCATGATCTTTGTATTCTTTATATTAAGGTACAGGCCCATTTTAAGACTATGTTCCTTGATCTTGAGAAGCAAATGTTTCAGATCATCTTCACTTTCAACCAATAATGTGGTATCATCAGCAAAGCGAAGGTTGTTGATGAGTCTTCCTTCAACTTTCAATTTGAGGGAGGAGTGGCCTAGTGGTTGGGGCAAGCTACCACAGGCCAGAATGTCAGTGATTCAAATCCCACTAGAGAACAGCAATCTTAGACCAGAAGGATTGGGGTTTCTAGTCCCACAGGTGCTCCTTGTGGTTTTGGGCAAGTCACTTAACCCTCCATTGCCCATGTTCCCCATAAGTATTAGTGTATGTGTCTCATATCCCCTTGTATTAAATGTATCCTCCAACCATTTTGACCTGGTGAAAAGCAGGATATAAATGCAGCTAAATAAATTAATTTTCACATCTCTGTTGTCTTCATATAAACCCGCTTCTCTGATGATTTGAGCTGCATATAAACAGGTAGGGGGAAAGTATGCAGCCTTGTCGTACACCTTTGCTGATTTTAAACCCTTCTGTTTCTCCTTGTTCCGTTTGAACTGTTGCTTCTTGATCAATGTAAAGGTTGTGCAAGAGAACAATCTGGTGTTCTGGTATACCCATGCTTCTTAATGTGGTCCAGAGTTTCTTATGGTTTGCAGAGTCAAAAGCCTTGCTGTAGTCAATAAAGCACAAATAGATATTTTTTTGCTATTCTTTTGTCTTTTCAAGGATCCACCTCACATCTGCGATAATGTCTATCATTCCTTGCCCTTTCCTGAACCCTGTTTGCACTTCAGGTAGTTCTCGTTCCAGGTATGGCTGTAGTCTCTGTTGAATAATCTTCAGTGGAATCTTGCTGGCATGTGGGATCAGAGCGACTGTGCGATAATTTCCACAGTCAGTTGGATCACCTTTTTTTAGTATTGGTATAAACACAGATCTTTTCCAGTCAGTTGGCCATGATGTTGTCTTCCAAATTTCCTGGCAGAGCCTTTTAAGTATGGTAACAGCTGTATCAA
This sequence comes from Ichthyophis bannanicus, assembly GCA_033557465.1. NCBI lineage: Eukaryota > Metazoa > Chordata > Amphibia > Gymnophiona > Ichthyophiidae > Ichthyophis > Ichthyophis bannanicus. The sequence continues at coordinate 1,205,193,168 of CM066031.1, forward strand.
ATTGATGTAATACTTCTATGGGAATGTCGTCAATGCCTTGTGCTTTGTTCTTTGATAAGGCTTTCAATGCTGTTTCGACTTCTTCTTTCATCACCAATGGTTCCAGATCATAAGGTATAGGTTGAAACAGCTGTTGGTCCACTTGATCTTTATCATATAAAAACTGTATATTCTTTCTGTCTTTTCTTGATCTTCTCAGCATCATTCAACATAGATCCTTGAGAATCTTGTAACATTCCAATTCGAGACTGGAATTTTTTCTTTAACTGATCTTGTTTTCCCTCTAATAGTTTCTTCTTCTATTTCCTTGCATGTGTCATTGTAGTACTTCTCCTTGTCTTGCTGCACGTTGGAAATCTCTGTTGAGTTCTGAGATTGCCTCTCTTACTCCTCTGGCTTTAGCTTCTCTGCATTTCTGGGCAATTTTCAGAGTTTCTTTGGTCATCCATTTTGGCCATTTTTCTTTTTCACCTTTTGTAGAGACTTCTCACTTTCTTCCAACACAACCTTCTTGATGTCTTCCCATAACTCTTCTGAAGCTCTGTCATTTGTATCTAAAGCAGCAAATCAATTTTGCAGGCAGTTTTAAATTCCAGTTGTATATTCTCAAGGTCATATTTTTCTACATTCATGAGTGGCTTGCTTTTTTTCAACTTTAGCTTGAGCTTGCATACTAGTAGTTGGTGATCTGTTCCACAGTCAGCTCCAGGTTTTGTCTTTGTTGATATTATAGAGCTTTTCCATGGTTGACTTCCACAGATGTGGTCAATTTAATTTTTGTACAGCTCATTGGGTGAAGTCCATGTGTACAGTTGCTGCTTGTATTGCTGGAAGAAGGTGTTTGAGATGAATAGATTGTTGATCTTGCAGAATTCTATCAGTCTTTCTCCAGTTTCATTTCTGTTGCCAAATCCATATTTTCCAACCATTTTGCCTTCTTCTTTGTAGGATGATGGTGAAAGGGGATAGACTCAGGAGTAATATGCAGAAATATTTCTTTACGGAAGGAGAGGTAGATGTGTGAAATAGTCTCCCAGTGGAGGAGGACAGTATCTGAATTCACAAAAGCATGGGACAACCATAGAAGATTTCTAAAGGTAAAAAGGGGATTATCATAGTTGATCTGGAAGGGCAGACGAGATAGGCCATGTGGTCTTTTTTTGCCGTTCTGTTTTTATGTTTCTATTGCACAGGTCTGGTGCCAGGAAATGAACTCAGGATTCAAAGTAGTGGCTCACTAATTATCTATATGTGGACAGTAATATTATCTTTTTTCCTGCTGATTATGCTTCACCCAAGCATACAGTTAGGTTTTCTGGTTGCTTTATTATATTGACTCACTACTTCAAGTCCATGGATGCTTACTCCTAGATCTATATCCTATTTGTCAGTTTCCATTTCTTGTCTTAATTAATATCAGGTTAATAGGTGTTTGCACCCTAAGTGCATAATTATACGCTTTTTAACACTGAAGCTTATTTTCAAACATTTGAGTATTCTTCCAGTTTTTTTTGTCTGCTTTCATTTTATTACCACTTCCAGTGTGTCTGCTTTTCGATAGATCATTATTTCACTTTCAAACAAGAATGTTTAATACTCAGGTTCTTCCACAATAGTGGAACTTAACAGAGGGTATCTATGTACTGTATACTTATGCCCGTGTGTTTATCTGCTTGCGTCTATCTGTGTTGGTTTATGTGTGTCTGTGATTGGGAAAGTACAGAAGAGGAGAGCGTCAGTTTCCCTAACTGATAGGTTTCAGTGTCTCAAATTTCTTTGCTGCAAAAGCAGACAACATAGTTTCATGAAAGGAAGATTCTGCATCAAGCCCTTAGGTATCCCACTGGACACTTTGCATTTACCAGAATGGACTCTATCTACCATCACCTCCTGCGTGCTCCTGCATAACCAGTTCCTCGCCCAATTTACAACTTTTTGGGCTACTCCCATATTGATCAACTTGCTTACCAGTGTACATGTGGATCATTATCAAACACCTTACTGAAATCCAGAGATATCTATTGCGCCCCCCAGATCCGACATTTTTATCATCTCATTAAAAAACCCAATGACGTTTACCTAGCAGGATCTTCCTTTCATGAAAATATGTTGTCTGTTTTAGCAGCATAGAAATCTGATATACTGAAACTTATCAGTTAGGGAAACTGACTTTCTCCTCTTCTATACTTTCCCAATCATAGACACACATAAACTAACATAGATAGATAAAAGCAGACAGATAAACACACAGACATAAGTATACATACATACTCTCACACACAAACCTGCATGACACAGATTAAGAATGTGTATTTCAGGCTCGTTTGGGCAAATGCTTGCACTGCTTGTAGTGATTGAAACCACTCTGACGCCCTTCAGCCTGGGCGGTATATCAAGAAATTGCATAAACATAAACACATGTGAATACCTACAAATTAATGTGCATACATTCAATTTGCATATGCAGAAAAGTTGTAGCACACATAGAAGGCATGCAATTAAAGTGAATATGAGCAAAAATACCACAAAAACACCACCACAAAATGAAGACTAACAAAACTTGTTCTTAGCCCTACCCATCCCTACCACACATACACCTACCCACAGATGCACACTAATAACCACATATACATACACACACAAACAGAACACATGCACATACAAGCATGCAAGCAAAACAGGGACACAAACACACACACACACAAACTAAACCCAGACTTACAAAGACACACAAACAAAACACAGACCTACAAATGTGCAAAACATATGCACACAAATACACACATTCATATTCAAAAAACATTCAAAGAGAACACAAAAAAATGCATACACACATATGCAGATCGGTTGGAAATAATTCCATGAGATACATTCCACTTCCTTTCCTCACCAAGCACCTCCCAATGCACACACTGATGCCACACTCATATCCCTGCTGGACTGATTCTTAGTGATTAAAATGTGTATTTCATTTTTTTGTTGTAAATTGTATTGTGAAGCCTAGTGGCTGAGCCATATAGCTTTCTTAATGGTTGCTATGTATGATGACAGCAAGTGACTGAGCAATGTCACTTGCTATTGTTTGCTATTGTGGTTTCCTAGTGGTGGAAAAGCATAACAATGCCTGTTGCCTCAGGACAGTGGCACCCTGTGGTTCAACTGTAAAGTCCATCCTTTGAAATCTGTTGACAGTAACATATAATGGTTAGATATACAGTATTATCATGCAATGCAATGCAATGTGTGCCTTAGAGTCAGTCCTGACTCCTGGCGACCCAGAAGCTCCTGGGTTTTCTTGGCAGTGTCACTGGAAGTAGATTGCCAGGCCTTTCTTCCGAGGCAATGGAGGGTTAAGTGACTTTGTTTCATTTTATTTTTCTTTCCAAACTGATGGACAGGACCGGTACAAGTATGTTGGGTGCTCTAGGCAAACATTTAGCTTTGACCCTTAAGCCAATTATCTTTTGGTTCTTTAGCCCACTCCTGAGATTTTGATAATTAAACAATTATAATTTTCCTAAAATCACCCCTCCCAGAACAATCCTGTAAAAATGCTTAATTGGACACCATGGGGGTCATTTTAGAAATCTCATTTGTACTTTGGACATTCAAAAAAAAAGGCGTAGATATGTCCAAAGTATAGAGACCTCTGCAGAGCCATTTTAGAAGCCAGCTCTGGAGATTGCCAAATCTGAATGGGGGCATAGGGAAGCATGGCCGGGGAGGGGAAGGGGGGAGGGGGAGCATTACCAGGAACCTGGAAGGAAGGCTTAGGGTGATCCTAGGAACCAGGATGTCCCCATCTGATCACATAAGTGTCATGGATGTCGACATTACATCTAACCCTAGACTTGCTCCAAGACATGAACAGTGATAAACAAGTATCTGAAAAGTGCTTGCTTTAGCTGAAAAACATCCAGAGGGTGCAGGGAACTATGCACTCACTCATCCCTACTACTCAGCACGATATCAACAACAGCAGCAGCAGAATTTGGACCCTAGCTACCCTGGTCCTAGCGATTAGGCTATCCTAGACATCCAGGTTCTGTAATACCGTTCTGGGGATGTCTAGGTAGATGCCCCTGTAAACGTCCATATAGGGCATGTCCAGGTTTGTGAAATCACATCTGTGCCCGGATATGCCTGCATTTTATTCAAACATTCTGGTTAGACATCCCAGATTACACTTGGACAGATCTTCTAAAATTCCCCTCCATACTTTTAAATATATTAAACTGAGAGATAGATATACATGAGAGCATTTTCCAAAAGCCATTTATGAAGGCACATGGACAATTTTAAAACTATCCACCCTCCTTGTGGGTAAAAGCAGATGCTGACAGATCCTTGAGTGTGTGTGGTTGTCTGGATCTACTATTTTGCTTTGACTATAAAAGTTCTTTGCTGCCTCCCTGAAGGTGCTTCCCTAAGCCACTGTCTAGTTTGCCTAATGGTAAAGTGAGCACCGCCAACTGCATACTGTATTTAGATACCACTCTATTTGAACCATGCAATCTCTCTCCCTTCCAGGTCAGAAACACAGACAAAGACAACACAGATACCGACACATATACATAGGCAGAGACGACACACATGCATACCGGGCTAGCCCGTCCATTATGCAGGAATGTTGCCTGCACATGGCCCTGGACCTCAGGGGAGTCTTGCACCTGACTGGCTGCAGAGAGAGCCAGGGAGGCCCAAAGCCCCTGCTGATCTCTGAGCAGCCACAGGAGTAAAGAGCAGCGTTTGCCTTCTCTCCCGCGGCTGTGATAAAAAGGAGCCCTCTGGAGCGATAAGTCCGAGGAGGTTAAATGGGGGCACGTCCGACGTGCCCTGACCTCCCAGCACTGTTACCCATTGACTTCAATGGGGCCGTGGCTCCAATATCGCATGGAAGCCGCACACCTAAATTTGCATGCCCTTTACAATATAGTTACATTTTTTTTAAAGAGATGAGATAGCAATGGAGGTATAATTTTCTGCTCATCATATCTTTAAAGGGACATTTCTCATAGCCACAAAGTCATTGATATTTCATCACAGATACTGCATGTTAGCAAAATTATTTCATTAAACAACAGCAAAAATGCAAAACAATTCATGAGAACAGAGATGGCTATTGTTTAATGAACTGCAGTGATGTGTACAGGATTTTGTTAGTTTCCAAGCAACTACTCAAGTGTAATAATGGAAGGAAAACGTAACTTTTCTGCTATGGGAAAGATAAATATCACAGCTGGAATATAAGGCATTGTTTTTTTTGGCATTTCAAACTGTTCTTCCTACATTCCTTGTAAATCTTAATTCTGCTCCAGGGAACATCAGCTGAAACTGCAGCCTTTCCTTCAATTAAGGTTTGAAAAGTATCCCGTTTTGAATTTCAAAAGCATTTTGAGTAAAAGGTGATTGAAATCAGTCTTATCTGTTATCCAGTTGGAAGGCACAAGACACACAGGTTTTATGTTATCAAGCTCCTTGCCTATGGAATAATTACCTGTGTATCCCCTGCCATGGGTGTGTCCCTGGCAGCGGCTGTGCATGCTGTTGGGTAGACAGGGATCAGAAGTTTCAAGAGCAATGCTGTCCTTCAGGTCTCTGCTCTCGGATACTTAGAATTCCTAAAGCGGGGCCTGTAGACACCAGGAAGCCTTCATCACTTTTAGTCCACTCACTCCACTTTCCTTTCTCTCAAAAACAGAGTCCAGGCCAGAACAGATGCCCTGGACCAAAGGATTTACTTACTCAAAGAAACTTAGGATCACTGCTAACAACACAAGAGGCATAGCAGAGACAAAAAGAATTAGATTACAAGCAGTTGAACTCCTCTCTCCTTTCTCTTTGAATAAAACTATATTGCAGACAGTTATACTCCTTTCCTTCTTTCTCTTCTTCTCCCGCCTCTGTAATTACTCCCTGGGTGGGGTTGTCTTCCTCCTGCACTATAGGCTTACAGTGTACCTCGGAGCTGGGAGATTCTGTAGAATCTGCATTTTGGTAGCCCCTGGCTCTGGTGTCACTGGGTTACAGGGATGCACTTCCAGATCCTCTCCTTCTCTCCATGGATCAGTGACACTCAGATGTTCAGTCGCTTGACTTCTTCTTTTTTCCAGTGGTTTGACTGCCCCTCTCCTTCTGTGAGCTTGGGTGTATGCTGGCAGTATTTGCGCAGAAACAAAGGATTTTTGGGTGCAAGGCTTAAATGATCTGAGTCACCTTCCTACCCCTCTGCTCCCTCTTAATGCATCCCTCCTTGGGGCAAACTCCTACTCCCTCTCCAGGTGTAATGACTGGTGAAGCTAAAGACAGGAAATTGCCTTTGGGTGTGGTTTATATAATGGTTGAATTTTCCCTCCCACGTGAGTTCCCTCCCAGCATTAGATCACCGTGGAAAAGAATAAACCTTTCTGTTCTGCAAAATTACCAGAACAAATACAAGTCAGATTGTAATAATTTTGTAGGATCACTGGAGGTCTCTGCTGATTAAAGGAGCAGAGCCTAAGGGACCTTGACACCTATTTTACTCCATGTAGAAGTAAGCTATAAAGATTTAAAGGGCATGTTTACTAAAGTGTGGTAAATGTCTGTACTCACCACACCTCGGCTGCAAACGTTGAGGTACAGTAAGTGTAAGTGTAAACCCCATGCCAAGCACCTTCCCTGCATTTAGCACACAGGGTAGCCACTTCCCTTAGGGGCCAGTGATCCCTACTGAGGCAGGGAGTGTAGGCCCAGTGCCAGAAAAGAAAGTGGCTGCAGCTGTGATGTCCAAATCCCCCTGACTCTATTCCCCCCACAAACAGCAGAAACCCCCATCGGTATCAACCACCTCACTGATCTCAAACCCTGACTCAATCTCATCTCTCCTCACTCCATTCCCTTCCTTGTAAAACCAATCCCTTAGCTTATACCCCTTTAGCATCCCCCAACCCGAAAAAGCAACTTCCATTTTTGAAGGCAACCCTCTATCTCCAACTGTCCCACCAATACCCAATCCCCATCCTCCCGTTCCTCCCTGCTACTTACCCTGGTGGACCTAGTGATTATCAGGGCAGGAGCAGTCCCTCTCTGCTTCAGCCCAATTGACTACAGTTTTCAAAATGAGAGCTCTTAGCCTTAACAGTAGTCTGGCGGCACTACCTCTAGGGATTGATCTTAGGTGTAGTACCAAAAGACTAAGGGTACTGGTGCCATTTTGACATCAACAGCAGACTACTCCTGCCCCAGTGACCACTAGGACAACCAGAAAGCCCCTGGGAAAATCCAAAGTGATAGGAGGTTGGATATTTGGTCTTGGGGGATGGGGATGATTGGAGGTAGGAGTTGCCTTCAAAAATGGAAGTTGCTTTCTGGTGTTAGGGGTGCTGAAGGGGTATGATAAGGGGGCAGATTGTAGAAGGGGGGATTGAAGCAGGAGGTTGAGATCAGGAAGGGGGTTGAAATCGGTGGTCCTGTGCTGGGATAGAGGGTTGTGGGATGCTATTGTGACTGTCACATTTTGTTTGCTGTCATAGGCAATGACCACACTACTGGACTGGCAGAAGCACATCTGTACTTAATGCCACCATGTTATGGGAGTCATGGCAGCTGATGCACAGTGCCATCCCACATGCTAGCTGTCACTGGCCATCAAACCTATTCTACAGCCATGCCCTGCCCATTAGTCACCATGTCACAGGTTAGTTAGTGTGGGATTTTTACCACACTGGTTGCTTTTAGTGTGCAGTAGCGGTTACCATGAGTCCATGCTAACAGTTAATGCATGATCAAATGTGTGCTGTTAGCAGACATTAAGAAATATGCCCCTAAATAATTTAAAATTTCAAAATTTAATAAAAACATAACTCTTTATTCAAAAAATATCAATTTAGGGATGATTCTCATGATTTAAATATTTTATTGTGAAGAAAATTTGGCCTATTGACTACAGAGTGAAATATTAAACAGAATAATAAACTAATTTAAACAGAACTAAAATAAACCAATATTTTTCAAACTCATTTGATGAAAGGTCAAATGAGAATTGCACTAGGTTGTTAGGTGACCAGATGGTTCTGTGTCATCATGAAGAAGCTGGAGGACTATTTTTGATTTTAGTCTCTGAGCATGGAGCATGCCAATTTTCAAAACGTCAGATATTTGAAAGCCACAGATATTCACCATCAGTATCGGGATAGAGGCTGCAGCTGAATGTCTGGATTGTCTGGCCACAGTCTGATATTCACAGCATTTGTATGGATAGTGGCGATTTTTAGCTGCTATCTGGCTAAGTTATCCAGATAACTTTGGGCAGCAGTTGAAGCTGGCCTAAATTGCTACCTGGATAACTTAGCCAGATGGCAGCTAAAAATCGCCACTATCCGTACAAATGCTGCGATTATCCCGACAGCGGCCATGCTGCCCTCTCTCTGCCCATGGAGCGCCAAAGGAGTCTGTGGAGATATTCAGTGGCACTAACTGCATCGTGCTGTTGAATCACCCTCTCACTGTACTTATTCGGAATCCTATGGTTATCCAAATAAGGGTTTTTGAAATAGACCCTATAGTTCCTATTTCTCTATTAAAAGGAGGACTGCAACGCCATAGATGCACTCGGGCAACATCAGGAGTTATTCAGCCTGTTTCTGAAGACGTGAAGTTATTAGTAAGACTCTGCTGTTATGTATTATTTTTTTTTTTTATCATTTAGCTCTCCAAGTTCATTCTATCTTAAAAGATATTGATACATATTATTTCTCTTATTATTTCTAGTGCTTTATAGATTCCATAGTGCTCCAAAAACATGAAGGCCCATTTTAGATAGATCTTTGAGATTGAAATTCAGATGTTCAGGTTGGGATGTGTTCATTTCCCTCTGTATTTTGGAAAAGGCTCTCTTGAAATACATAGAAGAATGACTACCAATACATGGGCATTTGCCAGCACGTCCAGTGGGAGCAGCAATTTTAGAAAGATTCCTATAGGGTAAAAGAGTGCCATGATCTCATAAATTACGTGTTGTTATATCCAGAATCATTGTCAGTTTCTGGCTGCAGTAACACAGACAGCAGACCCTGTCAGGCCCGCTATCTCTAAAAGGGGTTGTGGGGAAAGATCCTGCTGAAATTCCATTCCCTAATCCTCTGACCCCCTCCTCACAGGCCATCCATATATATCCACCGCCTCCAACTTCCTGAAAGGTCATCCATATGTAGTCACACCCCTGAACCCTCTTGACATATATGTTTACCCCAACTCCTCCCAGCACCTTCCATGGGTTTCCCTAGTGGCTAGTAGGTAGACAGAAACATTCCTTGGATATTTCTTCCCCCTTGTGTGTGCTCTTATTTAGTAGCTCAAATTACTAGTGGTAGTCTGTGATACTACTGTTAGAGGTTGAGCAGTGCCACTTTGAACCTGGGTGCTGATGGGAAGGAGCATCTGAGGATAGTTCCTTTCTCTTCCACCTATCACCAGGAAAACTCCTGGTAGATGCTGCAGAGATTGGGGAGCTGTGGCGTACAAGGGCGATGGAACAGCCAAATGATTGGGGGGCCCAAGCTCCACCCCATGCTCTGCCCAGACTCCTCCCCAAGTTCCACTCTAGCATCCTCAGCCTTCTCTTCCTGTTCTGCCCGTGGGGACCTGATTTCCTGATCCCCATGGGCAGAAGGAGGATCACAGCAAAGGCTCCTTATGCTTTTGCCGCAGTTGCAGCCAGTCCCTTCTCTTTTTTCCATGGGAGATCAAATCCCCATCAAAACCTGCATGGAGGCCATAATCGGGTATTCCCCTACTATTCTGCCCTTGGGGGCATGGCAGTCATTCCTGTACATTGGGGATGGCGTCCCGGCTCCTCTGTTATTTGTCTTTTGGGTTCTGCTGCCTGCACTCCGGCACTCTTGACCTGTATTTCCTTACAGAAACATGGCTTAAGAAGGGTGACAACCTTCTTTTGAATAGATGCCTGCCCTCCAGGTTTTGGGCTTTTTCGAAGCCCAGGATGGGCAGAGGTGTGGGGGGGGGGGGGAGTAGCTCTTCTCTACCATTCCATGCTCTCCCTTACTGAAGTCACAGCTGCTTCTATCTATTATCCAGAATCCCTTTTCCAGCGCGTCAGTCTTCCTCACCTCCCTACTTCCTCCTGCTTTACCTTCCTCCTTCCCTCTCTGCTGCCCTTTAGGAGGCGGCGTTGCAGACCTTATCTGAAACTGTTCTCACTTATTCCCATCTTATTATCCTGGGTGATTTTAATGTCCTTCTAGATTCCCCCTCCAGACCTAAAGATCATGTATTTGTCAATTTATTGAATGATTTGTCTCTTATTCAACATGTCTCCTGTCCTACCCATAGTGCTGGTCATACATTAGTTATAATTATTACCCCTTCTGGTTCTGACTTTACCTTCTCTGCAATTTCCACCCTTGCAATCCCCTGGTCCGATCACTATTGTGTCTTCTTCTCTGCCTCTCTGTCAGTTACAGTTGCTGATGCTGGTCCTCTCAATCCTCAGACATCTCTCCGCCTACATCGTCGTATCACCCTGTCAACGCTACACTCGTTCCCATCTCCACAAACTATTTCCTTCAGATTTTGCTTCTCAGTCACCTAATGCTCAGGTCTGTACCTGGAATTCCGGCCTTGCTTCCTCTTTAGATAAATTGGCCCCTCTCCGCCCATCCTCTGCTTTAACAAAGCATGATCACTCCCCCTGGTACCATCCAGGTCTACGCCTGCAGTGATCTCAGCTCTGTCGTGTTGAGTGTTTGTGGCTCAAGCAGCCATCTCCGGATACTCTTGCACGTTTTCGGCATTTATATTCCTGTTATCGTTCATCTGTCCAGTCTGCAAAGCATTCGTATTATACATCCCTGATCTCCACGGCTCCCAACTCTTCCAGACAGCTTTATTCCATCCTTCACAAGTTATCAGCTACAACTACTTGTCCTTCCTTGCTGACTGCATCTCCAGATCCTTCACTCCTTGCCGCTTTTTTCTGTGACAAGATACACAACCTGCGCTCCTCCTTTTCCAATCCACCACCCCCACCTCTGTCTCCTTCCCTCCCATTGTCCCCATCTCTCCCCTCCCTGCATTTGTTCCCTTTCCTAGCACTTCCAGCCCACCTTCTTCTCCCTCAAAACAGGCGTTGGCTCATACTTGGTCCTCTTTTCATCATATTTCAGCAACAGAATTACATAAGACTCTCTATGGCTCTAGGAAGACAACATGTTCACTGGATCCCATCCCCTCCAGTTGGTTGTCTGAACCATCTCTTGCACTGCTGCCTTTCATCCTAACCATCTTGAATTCCAGATTATCTGTTGGAATTTTTCCCAACCCTTGGAAATCTGCCATCATTCGGTCATTACTTAAGCAGCCCTCTCTCGACCCATCTGTTGCAGCACATTGACGCCCATTCTCAAACCTCCCCTTCTTGGCAAAAATACTAGAAAGACTCGTATTTCTTCAATTAATGTCCCACGTTGAGGCCACTAACACTCTCCACCCGCAGCAGTCTGGATTATGTTCAGGCTACAGCACAGAGTCTGTACTCCTTGCCCTCCTGAATGAACTACATGTTGCACATGATCATAGGGATATCACTTTAGTTGTTTCACTTGATCTCACCTCCGCATTTGATTTGGTAGATCACCGTACACTGCTTTCTTGCTTGCATGACTCTGGGATTCGGGGTACTGTGTTGCAGTGGTTTTGCTCCTTCCATACTTCCTGCACCTTTTCTGTTCACTTAAACAATCGGTCCTCCTCTTCAATTCCTCTATCATGTGGAGTACCCCAGGGATCCGTGCTTTCCCCTTTGCTCTTTAACATTTTTCTTGCTCATTTGCCTCTCCTCATCCAGCAGTACCTGGTCTCCACGTATCTCTATGTGGACAATATAGTCCTTCTCTTCTACACATCCCCAGTGGCTGTTGATATTTCACCCCTTAATGATTGTCTTGCTCACATTGCTACCTAGATTTCTTCCAGCTATCTCCATCTTAACCCCTCCAAGTCCACAGCCATGTGGGTTTCCCTAAGTACGCCCTGTCCAGATATTGCCCCCCAGCTCAGTTCTACTCCGATCCCCCTGGTTTCCTCATGTTGTTATCTGGGTGTAACACTGGATTCCTCACTCTCTTTTCACGAACATGTGTCCATCCTCACTCGCCGATCATTTTGCGCACTCCGGCACATTAGAGCGGTCCGTCCTTTGTTGCCACCCTCTTCACTTATCACCCTGCTGTTGGCACTGGTAATGAGTAGGTTAGATTATTGTAATGTGGCCCTTGCAAACTTGCCTCTCTATCAACTTCAGCGTCTTCAATTACTTCAAAGTACAGCAGCTCGTCTCATTACTCATGCTAGGCGTTCTGATCATATTACTCCCCTTCTAATACGTCTCCACTGGTTACCCCTCCATTACAGAATTCAATGTAAGTTTTTGATTTTGACTCACAAAGCTATCTATACCTCAACTCCTCAATACCTCGCTGATCTCATAGCACTGCACACACCTTACCGTCAACTCCGGGCACTTCATGCAAATCGGTTTATCCTTCCATCTCCATCCCAGGATCACCTAGAGCTAACTCGCTACGCTACGTTTTTCTTTCTCAGCCCCATCTCCACTCCGTCTCAAACTCTCCTACCAGAAATTTAAGACACTTCTTAAAACTCACCTGTTTCAACAGGCGTTTGAACTCCCAATTACCAACCCTCCTTAGTTGCTTCCCTTCTGTTCCTTACTGTCTCTGTTAGCCTCTACTGTACCTCCTATTGCTTTCCTATCATGTAAATGGCATTCTTTTCCTCTTTCTTGCAGCATTGATATTTTATTACAAACTGCCCTAATGCCATGGCGTGGGTGGTATATCAAGTGTAAAATAAAGATAAAGATAAAGATTCTTTGCCACGATCACGACTGCTCTCTTCTGCCCATGGGAGATGGGATCCTCGTGGGCAAAATATTCAGGAGAAGGCCACAATCACAGTCTCCATGCAGTGTGCTGGCACCTGACAGGAACAATTTTGCTGGGGCCAGGGCCTGAGTGGCCCAACCCATTCCGACACCTATGGTGGCGTGAACCTGTGTTTTGGGGGTTGAGAGATATAACTATGTATAAATGGCCTACTGAGAGTGTCTGAAGGGGTTACTATATATGGATTGCCAGCTGGGGGAGGATTTAGGTGGTCAAAAGGGGAAATTGTCACAGATTTTTTTCTCCATGGCCCTCTATAAGAGGATCTCTAGGAGTAACAAACTGTGTAATAGCATCCTGAGGAGGAAAGTTAAAGCAGTTCAATGCTGGCACTAACTTTTCACCAATAATGCAGCGTCCTTGGGCAGACCATGTTACCCCCATTTTGAGGGAACTGTATTGGTTCCTTATAAGGTTTCTTATTTGTTGCAAGTTGCTGATGCTAGTTTTATGATCTTGATATAATATTTATTTTTATTTATTTATTTAGGTGGTTAATATACCGCCTAATCTTATAGCCAAGGCAGTTTACATAGAACATAAGAACATAACATAAGAACAGAAGATATGCCATACTGGGTCAGACCAAGGTCCATCAAGCCCAGTATCCTGTTTCCAACAGTGGCCAATCTAGGTCATACGTAACTAGCAGTTTCCCCAAAAGACAGAGGTTCCACAATGGAGTGGAGGAGTGGCCTAGTGGTTGGGGCAAGGTTGGGCCAGAAGGTTGGGGGTTCAAATCCCACTAGAGAACAGCAACCCTGGGCCGGAAGGACTGGGGTTTCTAGTGCTACAGGTTCTCCTTGTGGTTTTGGGCAAGCCACTTAACCCTCCATAGCCCATGTTCCCTGTAAAATAATTATCTCCAAGTTATAATACCCTGTTCAATGTAATTTCAGTTGTTCAATGTAAACCGCACTGATGCAGAATAGCACAGTGTATAAGAGAATGTAAATAAATAAATAAATAAAATAAATGCTTGTACTGGGTCAAGCATTCATATCCTGGGTCCCTTCTTAATAATGGTTTATGGGCCTTTCCTCCAGGAACTTGTCCAAACCTTTTTTAAACCCAGCTACACTAACAGCCTTTACTACATCCTCCGGTAACAAATTCCAGAGTCTGATTACACGTTGAGTGAAAAAATATTTTCTTTTATTAGTCTTAAATAGTTTACACTGTAGCTTCATTGTATGTCCCCTAGTCTTTCTATATTCTGATAAGGTAAACAATCGATCTACGTTTACCCGTTCCACTCTGTTCATTAATTTATAGACTTCTATCATATCTCCCCTCAGCCGTCTCTTTTCCAGGTTAAAGAGCCCCAACCTTTTTAGCCTTTCTTCATAGGAGTATCCTTCCATCCCCTTTACCATTTTGGTGGCTCTTCTCTGAACCTTTTCTAATAACGCTATATCCTTTTTAAGATACGGCGACCAGAATTGCACACAATATTCAAGGTGCGGTCTCACCATGGAACGATATAGAGGCATTATAATATCTTTTGTTTTATTTTCCATTCCTTTCCTTATGATACCTAGCATTCTATTTGCTCTCTTGGCTGCCGCTGCACACTGGGCCGAGGGTTTTAACATGTTATCCACAATGACGCCTAAATCTTTTTCCTGAGTGGTGGTTCCTATGTAAACATAGAACAACAAAGCATAAGTGTACATGGAATGGTAATGGGATTAATGCAACTTGGTTAACTTAAGCATGCAATATGGTAGTGCAGAATAGAACATAGTTGAGGAGAGTATACAAATGGTTTGGTAGGAAATTGAATGGATAGTGCATGTTTTTATAAGGAGGAGGAGTAGGATAGGGGGCATACTGGAGAGTTAGTTTTCGGTACTGAAGTATTCATTGAAGAAGTGTATCTTTAATTTCTTTCTAAAGTCTATTAGATCCATAATTTGGCACAGATGGTCAGGTAGTATGTTCCATATCATTGGAGCGTAGAGAGAAAAGGCCTTGTTGGTGGTTGTTTTGTTGCTCTTTGAAATCGTGTGGGATACAAAGAGGGTGTTTTGTTGGGGTGCTCTTCTTGCTTCTGTTGTTGGGGATTTTTTGGAGAAGGATGTGGAGGGTAGACTTTGGGATATTTTAAATGTTGTTAATATGGCTTTGTAATTGGTTCTGACTTTTACAGATAGCCAGTGTAGTTTTTCGAGTATGGGGGTTATGTGTTCTGTCAGGGTAGAAACATAGAAACATAGAAATATGACGACAGAAAAAGACCACATGGCCTATCTAGTCTGGCCTTCCATATCAACAACTACAACAGTCCCCTTTTTACCTTTAGAGATCCTCTGTGTTTGTCCCATGCTTTTTTGAATTCTGTTACTGTCCTCATCTCTACCACCTCCACTGGCAGACTATTGCACAGATCCACTACTCTTTCCATAAATAAATATTTCTGCATATCACTCCTAAATCTATCTCCCTTCACCCTCATCCCATGTCCCCTCATAGCAGAACTTGCTTTCAATTGAAAGAGGCTCTCTCCCTGAACATTTATGCCACAGAGGTATTTAAACATCTCAATCATATCACCTCTATTCCGCCTTTCCTCTAAGATGTACATATTAAGATCCTTCAGTCTGTCCTCATATGCTTTATAATGAAGACCACTAATCATTTTAGTCACCCTCTGCACCGACTCCATCCTGTTCACATCCTTTTGAAGGTGCGGTCTCCAGAATTGCAACCAAGCATCCTTCTAGCTTTTGCCATCGCCTTTTCTACCTGTTTAGCTACTTTAAGGTCATAAGACACAACCACGCCTAGGTCCCGCTCTTCTTTAGTGGACAAAAGTACGTCACCTCCTATACTATATTGCTCTCTTGTATTGCTGCAGCCCAAGTGCATGACCTTACATTTTTTACATTAAATCCCAGCTGCCAAATTCTAGACCATTCTTCAAGCTTAGCTAGATCCCTCCTCATGTTATCTACACCTTCCTGGGTGTTTATTGCAGATTTTTCTATCATCCGCAAAGAGGCAAACCTTACCCGACAGCCCTTCTGCTATATCACTAACAAAGATGTAAAAAAAAATTGGACCAAGGACAGATCCCTGGGGCACATCACTGCTAACATCCTTCTCCTCAGAGTGAGCCCCATTTACTTGTACTCTTTGTTGCTTCCCACCCAACCAATTTCTAACCCAAGCAGTAACTTTAGGGTCCATCAGTGCTCAGCAGTAACTTTAGGGTCCATCAGTGCAAGCAGTAACTTTAGGGTCCATAAGGTGCTCAGTTTGTTTATAAGTCGCCTGTCAGGAACAGTGTCAAAGGCTTTACTGAAATCCAAATACACCACATCTAGGGTTCTCCCTCAGTCCAACTCCCTGGTCACCCAGTCAAAGAAATCAATCAGATTTGTCTGACAAGACCTGCCTTTGGTGAATCCATGCTGCCTCGGATCCTGTAATCCGATGGACTGCAGAAACCTCACTATTTTCTCTTTCAGCAGCGTTTCCAATAATTTACTCTCCACCAAAGTTAAATTAACCGGCCTGTAGTTTTCAACCACATCCTTACTTCCGCTTTTGTGTAAAGGCACCACATGAGCCTCTCTCCAGTCCTTTGGCACCACTCCTGACTCCAGCAAGGCATTGAAAAAGTCAGTCAGTGGAGCTGCTAGAACATCCCCAAGTTACCTCAGTATTCTAGGGTGTATCCCATCCGGTCCCATCACTTTGTCTACTTTAAGTTTAACTAGTTTCTCACGAACACAGTCTTCTGAAAATTGTTCAAGATGTCCCTCGCTTCTGTTCCTGTTTGTTTTCTGAGGTCCTGCTCCTGGTTCTTCATCTGTGAACACAGAACAGAAATATTTGTTAAGCAATTCCGCTTTATCCTTATCAGCTTCTACATATCCCTCCCCTGCACCCTTGAGTCTGACAATACCACTTTTGCCCTTCCTCTTCTCACTAACATATCTGAAAAATGTCTTACCCCCCCCCATTTTATTGCATTGACTATTTCCTCCTCCTTTTGAATCTTTGCCTTCCTGACTACTTTGCTAGCTTCTCTAACTTTTTCCAAATACAGATGCCTGTCTTCCTCTCTCTGTGATCTCTTGTATTTCATGAAGGCCTCCCTCTTTTTCTTCACTTTTTCAGCTACTTCTTTCGAAAGCCATAGCGGTCTCCTTTTCCTTTAACCTTTATTTACCATTTTAACAAATAGGTTGGTTGCCCTTAAAATATCCCCTTTCAGTTTTGGCCCCTGTTTTTCTACATCCCCCAGCTGTTCCGATCCCACTAACGACTCCATGAGGTATTGTCCCATCTTGGCAAAGTTAGTCTTCCTAAAGTCTAAGATCCTCACCTTTGAATGGATTCTAACAGCCCTAGTCCTAATACTGAACCACACCATCTGGTGATCACTGGATGCAAAATGATCTCCCATTACAACATCAGAAACACTTTCACCATAGGTAAGCCCCAAATCCAGTATGGCCCCTTCACGTGTGGTGTCTGTTACCAATTGCCTGAATAGTTCTCCCTGTAGAGAATCCACGATCTCCTTACTTCTAGATGATACTGCAGCAGGAATGTGCCAATCAACATCTGGCATATTGAAATCTCCTATCAGTAGCACTTCCCCTTTCCTAGCAATGCTACGTATGTCTTCAATTAATTCTCTGTCCATTTCTTCCTCTTGTGAGGGAGGTTTGTATATCACACCAATGCAAATAGATTTCTCTTTTTCTCTTTCTAGTTTAATCCACAATGCCTCCTCTCTCCCTTTTAAGCTCTGTAATTCCAAATCTTTAATATTAGTTTTTACATATAGTGCCACTCCTCCTCCCCTTCTTCCTACCCTGTCCTTTCTGAATAAAGTATAGCCAGGTATAGTTGCATCCCAATCATGGTTTTTATGAACCATGTTTCTGTAATTGCCACTAAATCCAAGTCAGCCACTTCTACCAAAGCTTCAACATCAGGGATCTTATTTCCCATGCTACGGGCATTTATACACACTGCTTTCCATATGTTACCCCTATTACCCATTTCCATAAAGGTATTTAATGTATCGCCTACCTGGTGGTTTTCACCTACCTGGGGGCTTTCTTTACCCATCCCCAACGAATCTAGTTTAAAGCCCTCTTCAGTAGATTAGCCAGTCTACTACCGAAGACGCGTTGACCTTTCTTGGACAGATGGATGCCATCCCTGCTCTTCAACCCTTGGAACTGCATCCCATGGTCTAGGAAACCAAAACGCTCTTGATGACACCATCCACGCAGCCATGCATTTATCTCCAGGATGCGAGCCTCTCTGCCTTGGCCTTTACCCTCAACAGGGAGGATTGAAGAGAACACCACCTGTGCACCTAACTGCTTCACCCTCTGTCCCAGAGCCATGAAGTCACTTTTGATACATTCCGATGTATACCTGGCAGTATCATTTGTTCCAACATGGATTAGGAACATTGGGTAATAGTCAGTGGGCTTGATGAGTCTCGGCAAACTCTCTGTAACATCTTGGATTTTGGCACCAGGCAGACAGCATACCTCTCTGGACATCAAGTCTCGTCGGCAAATGGACACCTTAGTATCCCTCAGAAGAGAGTTCTCCAACCACCACTACCCTTCGTTTCCTTGTGGTCACTGATACTGCAACTTTGGGGTACTTGAGCTCTGGTTCTTCCCTTTCCAGAGATGCTTTCACCTCCTCCACTTCTAAGGCTGCATAATGGTTCTTCAATTCAAGGGCTGGAGAAGTTGGATTGGTGATTTTGCAGGCCCTGGTGACTTGTGTCCTACCATCGACATTCTGTTGGCACCCATCTTCTCCTCTGCTGGAGAGCTTGGTTGCTGCAAGAAGCATCTCATCAATGTACTTCTCACTGTCTTGAATGCTCCTCAGCCTCGCCACCTCCTCTATGAGTTCCTCCACTTGTTTCCTCAGAGCTTCAGCATGCAGGCACCCTGCACATGGAACTGGTCCTTCAACTGGTATTAGGACCTCTGCCCGGACAGAGGCAGAAGCTGTAAGGGGGGCAACAGCTTTAGCGATAAGATTTTCCTCAGCCATTGTTCTGTTCATGGAGCTTAGGTATCTCTTAAAGCAAAAGAGAGAGAGATCTACCAAGTACTAGCCGGTTTCGCAGCTGTCCTTTCAGATAAAAAGCAGTTAAATCTCTTTAATTATTTTCAAAATGTGTTGGTCCAAGTCTCTGTGCTTTGTTAAATGGGGAGGTGCCCTATAAAGCAAGACTGCTCACTAGGGGTGGGTGGGAGTCGGGGTGGGAGTCGTGATTAGGTGTCAGCAGTTCCCAAAGCTGAGGAGGTTAAAGAAAGTAACTTTGCTTTAAAAATGTACAAAAAACCCTTTTAAGAGCTCCCAGTCAGAGAGCTAGCAATTTAATAAAAATAAACCCTCAAATCCTTACTGTTGGTTGATCTGTAGAGCCCCTGTTAGGAAAGCCTCAACAGGGCAGGGCACTGGAGCCTTTTATGCAGGCCTCAACTTCTCTTAGGTAATCAGGCCCACTAACTCCTGATTAGGTGTCAGCAGTTCCCAAAGCTGAGGAGGTTACTAGAGTTCAACAACCTACTCTGCTCAAGGAAATTTCTACTAAAGCACCAAAAAGAAAGTAACTTTGCTTTAAAAATATACAAAAAAACCCTTTTAAGAGCTCTCAGTCAGAGAGCTAGCAATTTAATAAAAATAAACCCTCAAATCCTTACTGTTGGTTGATCTGTAGAGCCCCTGTTAGGAAAGCCTCCATAAGATGCAGGAGGTTATATTTTGTACAAGTTGTAGGGGGTGGAGTATGTAGTTTGATAGGCCTTGGAAGAGGATATTGCAGTATTCAATGTGGGATAGGACAAGAGCTTGGAAGACCATGCAGTAATCTTAGTAACCATAGCAACCCTTAGTAAGTAAAGAGCTTAGATCTAAACACAAACTTAAAACTAAGATGCAGACAACAGTCCAGCAGTGGGATGGGGGCTTTCCAGTCTTTTGCATTGAGTGTCACATGTATGATTTTCTCCCAGTTGGTGAGAGGTCTTATGTGTGCACTAGGTGCAAGGAGCTCTTTGCTCTCAGGGAACGATTCCGTTCTCTAGAGGCTAAAGTAGCAGACTTGGAAAGCATAAGACAGACAGAGAGGTACATAGACGAGACCTACAGGGATATAGTCCTGAAGTCCCACCTCCAGTCTGGCAGCATCCCTGTTGCCATGGAGGAGAGAGGTCACGTGACAGGAGAGCATCACCCTGGTGTGGCAGGAAGTGATCCTGTAACTAGGACCTGTCCTCCAGGTGATGTAAAACCCTCTCGCACCGAGGAAGTTTCTCCAGGGCCATGTGCCCATGAGGGAAGGGTTAGGACAGCCGTTATAGTTGGTGATTCGATCATTAGGCATGTAGATAGCTGGGTGGCTGGTGGACGTGAGGATCGCCTGGTAACATGCCTGCCTGGTGCGAAGGTAGCGGACCTCACGCGCCACCTAGATAAGGTCTTAGATAGTGCTGGGGAGGAGTCTGCTGTCTTGGTACATGTTGGTACCAATGACATAGGAAAATGTGGTAGGGAGGTTCTGGAGGCTAAATTTAGGCTTTTAGGTAGGAAGTTGAAATCCAGAACTTCCAGGGTAGCATTCTCCGAAATGCTTCCTGTTCCACGCGCAGGACCCAAAAGGCAGACAGAGCTCCGGAGTCTCAATGTGTGGATGAGACAATGGTGCAGAGATGAGGGGTTTGGATTTGTTAGGAACTGGGGAACATTCTGGGGACAGGAGGGGCTCTTCCGAAGGGATGGGCTTCACCTTAACCGGGATGGAACCAGGCTGCTGGCATTAACCTTTAAAAAGGAGATAGAGCAGCTTTTAAACTAGATATTAGGGGAAAGCCGACAGTTGCCCAAGAGCAGATGGTTCAGAAGAATGTATCTTTGAAGGATACTACCAAAAGCAGAGAGGTTCCACAAAAGAGTAAAGTAGCCCAAATGCCCTCACGTATGGAGCAGACAGAGCTTAAAGATCCCAAATTACTCATGTCTAACAGACAAATTAATATGGATAAAATACATTCTCTAAAATGCTTGTATGCAAATGCTAGAAGTCTAAAAAATAAGATGGGAGAGTTAGAATATATAGCACTAAATGAAAGGTTAGATATGATTGGAATATCAGAGACACTGTGATACCTGGGTACAAACTATATCGTAATGATAGAGCTGATCAAATTGGTGGAGGGGTTGCTCTCTATGTTAGAGAGGGCATTGAGTCAGAAAGGATTAAA
Organism: Ichthyophis bannanicus; assembly: GCA_033557465.1. Classification (NCBI taxonomy): domain Eukaryota; kingdom Metazoa; phylum Chordata; class Amphibia; order Gymnophiona; family Ichthyophiidae; genus Ichthyophis; species Ichthyophis bannanicus. Next base: position 1,205,214,397 of record CM066031.1, read on the forward strand.
GTTTTGCAGGAAACAAAATCTGCTGTAGAATCTATATGGATTGAAATTCCATGTAAAAGGGGGAAGGCAATGGCAGTGGGGGTGTACTATCGAGCACCTGGCCAGAATGACCAAATGGATGATGAAATGCTCAAAGAAATCAAGGAAGCTAACAAAAGTTACAGCACAGTAATAATAATGGGTGATTTCAACTACCCCGGTATCGACTGGGTCAGTGTCACGTCAGGACATGCTAGGGAGATAAAGTTCCTAGATGAAATAAATGACTGCTTCTTGGAGCAGCTGGTTCATGAACCGACCAGAGGGGAAGCCATATTAGACCTAATCCTTAGTGGAACACCAGATCTAGTGCAAGAGATAAGGTTGTTGGGGCCACTTGGCAATAGTGATCATAGCATGATCGCCTTTGATTTAATTAGTGGAGGAGGGATAGTAAGGAAATCCACAGTACTACCTTTTAACTTTCGAAAGGGAGACTATGATAAAATGAGAAAAACAGTCAAGAAAAAACTAAAAGGAGCAGTTGCAAAGGTTAAAGACGTACATCAGGCTTGGCTGTTGTTGAAAAATACTATCTTGGAAGCCCAGACCAGCTGTATTCCACGCTTTAAGAAAAGTGGAAAGAAGTCCAAAAAACTGCCAGCATGGTTTAAAGTTGAGGTCAGAGAGGCTGTTGTTGCCAAAAAAGCATCTTTCAGGAAATGGAAAAAAAGAGCCAAACGACGAAACCTGGAAACAGCACAAGCACTGGCAAGTCAAATGCAAGGCATTGATAAGGCAGGCAAAGGGAGAATTTGAGAAGAAGCTTGCTGCAGAAGCAAAAACGCGAAGTAAAGACCTTTTCAAGTACATTCGTAGCAAAAAACCTGTGAGAGAGTCAGTTGGTCCATTAGATGATAAAGGGGTTAAAGGAGCACTAAGAGGCGACAAGGCGATAGCGGAGAGACTGAACAAATTCTTTTCTTCAGTCTTTACTGAGGAAGATGTAGGGATGTTACCCATGACTGAAGTGGTATTTAAAGGTGCAGAAGAATTGAAGGAAATATCGATACATCGAGAAGATGTATTACAACTATTAGATAAGCTGAAGAGTAGCAAATCACCTGGGCCGGATGGTATACATCCAAGGGTATTGAAAGAACTGAAATATGAGATTGCAGACCTGCTATTAGTAATCTGTGAACTATCATTAAAATCATCTCTAATACCTGAAGATTGGAGGATCGCCAATGTAACACCAATTTTTAAAAAGGGTTCCAGGGGTGATCCGGGAAACTACAGACCGGTGAGCCTGACGTCAATACCGGGAAAAATGATAGAAACCATCATAAAGAATAAAATTACTCAGCATGTAGATAGTCATGAACTAATGAGAGACAGCCAACATGGCTTTAGACAAGGAAGATCTTGTCTTACTAATCTGTTATGTTTTTTTGAAGGAGTGAATAATCAGGTGGACAAAAGTGAGTCAGTTGATATTGTGTATCTGGACTTTCAGAAAGCCTTTGAGAAGGTCCCTCATGAGAGACTTTTGGCAAAACTAAAGAGTCATGGGATAGGAGGCAGTGTACTATTGTGGATCAGGAACTGGTTAAAAGATAGAAAGCAGAGGGTAGGGCTAAATGGCCAATTTTCCCAATGGAGAAAGGTGAATAGTGGTGTACCCCAGGGATCTGTGCTGGGTCCGCTGCTTTTTGACATATTCATAAAAGACCTGGAAAGTGGAATAACGAGTGAGGTTATCAAATTTGCAGATGACACAAAACTATTTAAAGTTGTTAAAACCCAAGAGGATTGTGGAAAATTGCAAGAGGATCTTGATAAATTGGAAGACTTGGCATCAAAATGGCAGATGAAATTTAATGTGGACAAGTGCAAGGTTATGCACCTAGGGAAGAACAACCCAAACTATGGTTACACGATGCAAGGTTCCACATTAGGAACCACCACCCAGGAAAAAGATTTAGGCGTCATTTTGGATACCATGTTAAAACACTCGGCCCAGTGTGCAGCGGCGGCCAAGAGAGCAAATAGAATGCTAGGTATGATAAGGAAAGGAATGGAAAATAAAACAAAGGATATTATAATGCCTCTATATCGTTCCATGGTGAGACCGCACCTTGAATATTGTGTGCAATTCTGGTCGCCGTATCTTAAAAAGGATATAGAGTTATTAGAAAAGGTTCAGAGAAGAGCCACCAAAATGGTAAAGGGGATGGAAGGATACTCCTATGAAGAAAGGCTAAAAAGGTTAGGGCTCTTTAACCTAGAAAAGAGACGGCTGAGGGGAGATATGATAGAAGTCTATAAATTAATGAGCGGAGTGGAACGGGTAAACGTAGATCGATTGTTTACCTTATCAGAATATAGAAAGACTAGGGACATGCAATGAAGCTACAGGGTAAACTATTTAAGACTAATAAAAGAAAATATTTTTTCACTCAACGTATAATCAAACTCTGGAATTTGTTACCGGAGGATGTAGTAAAGGCTGTTAGTGTAGCTGGGTTTAAAAAAGGTTTGGACAAGTTCCTGGAGGAAAGGTCCATAAGCCATTATTAAGAAGGGACCCAGGATATCAATGCTTGAACCAATACAAGCATTGTGGAACCTGTGTCCCTTGGGGAAATTGCTAGGTACATATGACCTAGATTGGCCACTGTTGGAAACAGAATACTGGGCTTGATGGACCTTGGTCTGACCCAGTATGGCATATCTTATGTTCTTATGTTCTTATCTTTGAAATCTAGGAGTGTTTACAGGTGCTATTCCATTTTTATTTTATAGTACTTGGTTCTGCAGATGTTGCTGATGTGTAGATGTAGTATTAGATGTTGGTCCAGAGTTATGCCAAGGTAATACACTTCTGATTTTACCCTTAGCTGCACTCCTGCTACTTTTATGGTGGATGGAGGGTTGTAATTTGTGCCTTTCAAGATGAAGAGAGCTTCAGTTTTGTTGGAGTTTACGATGAGGTTGTGCTTTGCTAGCTATTGTGTGGCATCACTGAAGCAATTTACTAGAGCGGTATAGATGGGTTTCATGGTGGACATCATCAGCACAGATGTGATAGAGTATGTTGTAGGAACATATTATCTTGCAGACAGATTGTAGAAAGATGTTAAATAGGATTGGTGAGAGGGCTGAGCCTTTGGGAATGCCTGTTTGCTGTGTGTATGGTGCGGAGCTGAGGCCTTTTATTGTTATTTGCTGTTTCCAGTTTTCAGGTATGACTGGAACCATTTCAGTGTAGTATCAATTAGTCCTATTGCTTGCAGGCATTTCAGTAGCATGTTGTGTGGGATTGAGTTTAAGGCTACTTTGATGTCCAAAAAGACAAAGCCCTGGTGTGTCTTCTCCATGCCTTTTATGAAGTTGTCCATAAGAGCAGTTAGTAGAGTATCATCTCCATGGTTGTGTCTGGAGCCGAACTGGTGGAGGTCGAGAGGGGCATGTAATATAGGTCATGTAATACAGCCCTGAAGTATGTGTCCTCTGAATTAATGGCCTACTTTTCACTTAGACTTTGTGGTCGCAGGACGGTGAGTTGTTGGTGATCCCATCTATTAAGGTGATATGGAATAATTGCCACAGGCGTTTTCTTTCCAGGATCCCATATCCTGGAATGCTATTTAGGTCTTCAAGTCTCTTCTCATACGTGCCAGGGGCATCTAGATACCCAGTTTCTAAAATGGGTCTGGGAAAGACTCTGTGATTTACATATCTGAATGCCCATTTCAGATGTCCAAATCATGAACAGAGCTTCTAAAATACCACTGAAAATTCACAGATAGGACACATTCATATAGAGGCTACCGCTATAAAGATGTGTCTTTAAATAACGGACATTCATTTTTATAATTCATTTTGTAACTCAGACTGCAGATGACCATGTATTTGGACCTCTTACAATAAACAAAACTGTTTCCAAAATGGACTGAACTTGCATTAGAAGGCTTCTTCTTACAACAGACATTCAGACTAAATCTAAGTGCGTTTGCAAAGATGTGCCTGGAAACTGTTAAAACCAGATGTCCTAATCCATCTTTTAAATTTCAAACATCTGTAGATGGCAATGCTCTCAATGAGTCATAAACATCTTTCTTTATTCACAGAGTTTAAGCTTCATACAGGTGCACCATTTGCATCTCACAATTTCTTTTTCTGCTTTAGAAGCATTTATAGTCTCCTATCTCTGAATTCCTAGTAAAACCTGTGTATGAATGATGTATCATCATTTCCATCGGACATATCAAATCAAACTAGTTTTAACTTATTTGGCAACATGAGGTAGGGTTTAAAATAGTAAGATTTTATCAAGAATTAGATTTAGAGTTTTGGACCACACATTTGCAGATATTTGTGTTATATATGGTACAAAATGCTGTCAGTTTGCAATCTTTTCAGATGTTTTATAAGTAGAAGAGATAGAACGATATAAAGAACATAATAGAGTAGACTAATCTGGCCATGTCTTATAGATAGGGAATATATAATTTTGAAAACTTTACAAAAGAATATAAGAACTGCAATGCAGAGTGGGAACAATGGTTTTCCAGCCCACCAGTCTGGGTCACTTGCAAATATACAGCTGATCTTAATAGAAGTCAATTCCCTATTGCTCACTCCCAGAAGTAAAAAGTGGAGACATTCAAAATTGCATGGCTAGTACTTATTCATAGACCTGTCCTAAAGAAACTTTATAAACTCGGCTATACTATTAGTCTTGAACATGTGAAGGCATATTTTAGAAAGGTCGTTTAGGTGAAATCTTGGATGTCCAAGTCAAAATATCCATATATTAGTGGGAGGGACAGCTGTGAAGGTTGGCACATGTAAGGGCCTTGTAAAATCGATCTTTCCCTACCCTGATTCAGTAGATTTACACATCCTCCACAAAGAAGGGAAAACAGGGATGTGCAGAGTAATGAGTCAGATACATACAGGTTTTAGCCTGATTTAGAAATTTGTATATGTCGGATATGGATTCTGCCATTTCAAGAACATAGATATGGCCACAGCCTATTTCAGAAGATGCACGTGTATCTCCTGGCCTGCCATGTTGTAAAGGAAAGCATGCAGCGGCACAGGAACCAGGAAGAATGCCTTTGTATTTACTGCCACATTTTGTTGAAGGAGTGGAAAATATAGGGGGTGGGGGGATTTCCCTCTTCACCATACAGTTGTTGGTTTGCAACTTTTCAAATTACTATTTGTGCCCTGGAGCAGGTATAGCCATGGACGTCTCTGGAGGCAAATGAGACATGCAGCATGGATCCAAAATTGGGCGCATATGTGTGTCTTTTTCAGCCCGCCCCTGCACACTCCTGTGTGACATAGACAGGGCCGGCCCGTCCATTGAGCAAGAATGTTGTTTGCACAGGGCCCTGTGATTCAGCTTCTGAAAAACCTGTGCTGAGGGAGCTGATGCTGCAGAGAGGGCTTTGCCGGGTAGGAGGGGCCCGCGGGATGCTTGATTCTGCCGCAGCGGCAGCAGCAGCTGGTTTGTTTTTCTTTTAATCTGCTTGTGCTGATGGGAGGGAGGGGGGTTAGGACTGGGAATGGGCTATGGGGGGGGCTAAGACTGGAAGTGGGCTGATGGGGGGGTTAGGACTGGAAATGGGCTGGTGGGGGGTTAGGACTGGTAATGGGCTATGGGCGGACTAAGACTAAAAATGGGGTGATGGGGGTTAGGACTGGAAGTGGGCTGATGGGGGCTTAGGACTAGAAGTGGGCTGATGGGGGGTTAGGACTGGTAATGGGCTGGGGGGTTGCTAAGACTGGAAATGGGCTGAGTGAAAGGAGGGCTTGAACTGAAAATAGCTGCTGGGGACGGGGGCTTAGAATGGAAATGGGCTGAGTGGAGGGGAGCTAGGATTTGACATGGGCTGATGGTGGGCTGGGATTGGACTAGAAATGGGCTGATGGGGGGCTGGGATTGGAAATGAGCTGATGGAGGGACTCAGATAGGACTGGAAATGGATGGGGGAGCTAGAAACATAGAAACATGATGACAGAAAAAGACCACATGGCCTATCTAGTCTGTCCTTCCATATCAACAACTACAACAGTCCCCTTTTTACCTTCAGAGATCCTCTGTGTTTGTCCCATGCTTTTTTGAATTCAGTTACTGTCCTCATCTCTACCACCTCCACTGGGAGACTATTCCATGGATCCACTACTCTTTCCGTAAAGAAATATTTCCACATATCACTCCTGAATCTATCTCCCTTCACACTCATCCCATGTCCCCTCGTAGCTAGAACTGTAAATGGGCTGATGGTGTGGCTAGGATAGGATTGCAAATGGGCTGATGGGGGCTAGGACTGGAAATGGGCTGATGCGGGGACTAGAAGGGAGCGGATGCTGTGTGGGGCTGGAACTAGAAGGGAATTCATGTTGGGGGAGGCTTAGAATGGGATGGAGCTGGGAGAGTGAAATGGAGAGGGGGAAAATATTTTGTGTGGGAAGGAAGACAAATCTACAATTGGCCGGGTATTGGGAGAGTAAGTGGGGATTGAGGATGGAGGGGTAAAATTTGAGTGGATGAAATAGGAATGAGGAAAGAGCAAAAGGAGAAAGATTAGTATGTTAAAGCAGATGTAGAGAGAGAATGGAAAAAAAATCTAGAAGAGAAAAGAAAGGACAAATGGACAGCAGACGATGGAGAGTTAACAGAAGAGTTAACAGAAGACGATGCAAGGTTCCACATTAGGAACTACCGCCCAGGTAAAAGATTTAGGCGTCATTGTGGATACTATGTTAAAACCCTTGGCCCAGTGTGCAGCGGTGGCCAAGAGAGCAAATAGAATGCTAGGTATGATAAGGAAAGGAATGGAAAATAAAACAAAAGATATTATAATGCCTCTATATCGTTCCATGGTGAGACCGCACCTTGAATATTGTGTGCAATACTGGTCGCCGTATCTTAAAAAGGATATAGCGATTTTAGAAAAGGTTCAGAGAAGAGCCACCAAAATGGTAAAGGGGATGGAAGGATACTCCTATGAAGAAAGGCTAAAAAGGTTAGGGCTCTTTAACTTGGAAAAGAGACGGCTGAGGGGAGATATGATAGAAGTCTATAAATTAATGAACAGAGTGGAACGGGTAAACGTAGATCGATTGTTTACCTTATCAGAATATAGAAAGACTAGGGGACATGCAATGAAGCTACAGGGTAAACTATTTAAGACTAATAAAAGAAAATATTTTTTCACTCAACGTGTAATCAAACTTTGGAATTTGTTACCAGAGGATGTAGTAAAGGCTGTTAGTGTAGATCGGTTTAAAAAAGGTTTGGACAAGTTCCTGGAGGAAAGGTCCATAAACCATTATTAAAAAGGGATCCAGGATATCAATGCTTGGACCAATACAAGCATTGTGGAACCTGTGTCCCTTGCGGAAACTGCTAGGTACATATGACCTAGATTGGCCACTGTTGAAAACAGAATACTGGGCTTGATGGACCTTGGTCTGACCCAGTATGGCATATCTTATGTTCTTATGACACGAAGAAACCAGAAGAAAGTGGCTAGAGCAATTGCAACTGAAAAAAATGCACAAAGGTAGAGGAATATCTCTTTATTTTGAATTTATTAACTGGAATATGTCAGCTCTGGGAAATGTGCATCATTAACATCTGTGCTTCGTTTAGTACAAGACGAAATTAATTTATAGTTTTATTTCTACATTGTTGTTGTACATTCCAAGTTTGACATTTGGGGTTCCCAGTTTAATTGTCTTCCTGTTTCTAAATTGTGATTCCTTGTTTGGTGATGGTCTATGTTCTGCATGTGTAACTGAGCAGAGGTATTCTATTTATGTAATTCCTATTTGACATTGCCACTTGTTCTCTTTCCCCAGTAAGTCATGTATTGTTATTTTCTGAAATGTATTGGTTTAATATTTGCAGTGTTGCCTTTTGAGTATGGTGCTTTGTGAGTCCTGGTAGTGCTGTTATGATACGGCGGGTTTGCTATGGGTTCTAAATGGTCAGTGTTTGTAGTAGTTCCTAATGTGCCTGGCAGTTGGCACTGGATTATAGTAATGTAGAAATTGTTTAGTCTTTCTTTATCCATATACTCATTAAGAGGCATGTTTACTAAAAGTTAGTGTATGGTAACATTATGCAAATATTTATCCAAATGAGGCCCCGCACCGAGTCTCCGCACATGGCCCCGCACCCCCCTTGGGCCGCCCCTGGACATAGATATGATTGCAAAACCAAAAAGAAGCAACAAGAGTATCTGTAGAATACGTGAGAACAAAATAACAGATACCGAGACTGGCAGAATTTTCAGGTTTTGCAAACCCCTTGTAATGTCCCCTACGCGTTTCGGCCATACAGAGATTCACGCTTTTGCGTGGCTTATGTCTTTTATTTGAAAAAAAGTTTTTTTACGAAAAGGTTTGCTCCCTCACTCAATATCTCCCTGAGGAAGGCCAGTGGCCGAAATGCGTAGGGGACATTAAAAGGGTTTTGCAAAATCTGAAAATTCTGCCAGTCTCAGTATCTGTTCTTTTGTTCCCATAGATATGATTACACCAGATATGTGTAGATTTGGGGCATTCTAAAATGACTCTGGGACATCCATGTGTTTTCCACATCTGAATAGGCATTTTCAGACTTGGAAATCATGAATTGGGCTTCTAAAATGACCCCCAAAGCTTAGTGTTGTGTTGATTGAAAAAAACACTTTCTTAAGTTTGTTTTAAACTTTAACTTAGCCTTTGGTGAGTCTCTGCTTGACTCCTAACTACTGTTTACACTACACAGGCCACTACCGGCTCAGTATTCTCAGGAGTCTGTGGAGAGGCTTTCCTATATTCTTCCTCTACTCCTTCCCCACTACTTTAATCTGTTCTTCCTCTCCCTTCTTTTCTTTATCTAGTTGAGAGGTTTCTATGTCTGTAAATGTCTGTGATGGACATTTCTTACTCTAAGGGATATGTTTACTAATGAGCGGTAAGGGAACACTGGATTACGAGCGTTAACAGCAGCGTTAAAGGTGTTTGCATGCAATAAAGGACAGGGTGGGGAGTAGGAGTACCAGCGTTAAGGGAACAGGCACCATTTATCAGGTGCTAAAAGGACACCAGGCATTAAGGTACCAGTTGTGCACCTTACCACCTGAAAAAGGCAGTCATCTTAGTGCATGATAAGGGAGTCTGTCTGAAGGTGACAAATCAGGGGCTGCATTCAGGGCCGGCCCAAACACTAGTCAAACTATGGAGTCATCTATGGCAGCAACGTCCAGAGGGCAGCTTAAGCAGGGTAATCAAAGCTAAATAATGGAGTTTGACAGCGAAAGGAGGTGTAAAGCTTGATATTCACCTAGGGCACCAATACTCTGAACCAACTAGAGCTGCCCCTGGCTGCATGGAAGGAAAAGTAAGAGGATATGGACCTCCATGGCCTAAATGGTTCCTACATGTCACACAGTATGTGGGAGGGTAATGTTGCAGCCAGTGATACTTTTGAAATGATGAGTAGTCTATGAATGTGACCTGATGTCAGTGTGTGGTCTCGGATCATTTGTAAGTGTGCTTACAAGTAGTCTCCAAGGTTCTGATGTGTCCATGAAAGGCATGACAGTGCAGGAGTGATGCTGTGTGCAGTAACATAGTAACATAGTATATGACGGCAGATAAAGACCAGTGTGGTCCATCTAGTCTGCCCAGCAAGACAGTAAGAGTAGGTGCAACTGCTGCTCCATGGTTTCTGAAGAAGATAAAGTCTCTATTCTTAAAGCTTATTTTCGGAAAAGGGACAATCTTTATTGTGGTGATAAGGTCTCTATATTTAGAACATAAGAACATAAGATATGCCATACTGGGTCAGACCAAGGTCCATCAAGCCCAGTATTCTGTTTCCAACAGTGGTCAATCTAGGTCATATGTACCTAGCAGTTTCCCCAAAAGACACAGGTTCTGCAATGCTTGTACTGGGTCAAGCATTGATATCTTTGGTCACTTCTTAATAAACTCTTTTGTGGAACCTCTCTGCTTTTGGTAGTATCCTTCAAGGATACATTCTTCTGAACCATCCGCTCTTGGGCGACTGTCGGCTTTCCCCTAATATCTAGTTTAAAAACTGCTCTATTTCCTTTTTAAAGGTTAATGCCAGCAGCCTGGTTCCATCACGGTTAAGGTGAAGCCCATCCCTTCGGGATGCCCATCCCTTCGGAAGAGCCCCTCCTTTCCCCAGAATGTTCCCCAGTTCCTAACAAATCCAAAACCCTCATCTCTGCACCATTGTCTCATCCACGCATTGAGACTCCAGAGCTCTGCCTGCCTTTTGGGTCCTGCGCGTGGAACAGGAAGCATTTCGGAGAATGCTACCATGCAAGTTCTGGATTTCAACTTCCTACCTAAAAGCCTAAATTTTGCCTCCAGAACCTCCCTACCACATTTTCCTATGTCATTGGTACCGACATGTACCAAGACAGCAGACTCCTCCCCAGCACTATCTAAGACCTTATCTAGGTGGTGCGTGAGGTCTGCTACCTTCGCATCAGGCAGGCATGTTACCAGGCGATCCTCACGTCCACCAGCCACCCAGCTATCTACATGCCTAATGATCGAATCACCAACTATAACGGCTGTCCTAACCCTTCCCTCATGGGCACATGGCCCTGGAGAATCTTCCTCAGTGCGAGAGGGTTTTACATCACCTGGAGGACAGGTCCTAGTTACAGGATCACTTCCTGCCACACCAGGGTGATGCTCTCCTGTCACGTGATCTCTCTCCTCCATGGCAACAGGGGTGCTGCCAGACTGGAGGTGGGACTTCAGGACTATAACCCTGTAGGTCTCGTCTATGTACCTCTCTGTCTGTCTTATGCTTTCCAAGTCTGCTACTTTAGCCTCTAGAGAACGGACTTGTTCCCTGAGAGAAAAGAGCTCCTTGCACCTAGTGCACACGTAAGACCTCTCACCAACTCCTCTGTGTTTTAAATTCAAACTTTAATTGCTGCTACAAGGCCCTAACTGATCCAACAAAAAACAGTGGGTTCACAGATTAAGTAGCTTTAATACAAAGAATTCTTTTTAGAAAATTACCAGAAGTATATACTCACAGTTGCAGATTTCTCTCTAGAAGTAACAGTCCCCCTTTCTAATCCTTCAAGATCTGATGTATCTCGCTCAACACAACCACATAGGAAGTCCTTTCTTGCTCTCAAGTCTAGAACTCTTGCCTTAAGCGCTACTTTTTTCTTGCACTACCCTTGTAAATGCTTAATATCTCTTGGATATGACAGGTTTGTCTTTTTGTCATTTTTGGATTTGGAAAGGTGAATTCTTGATAAGGAAAAGACGCAGTGACTTTTGCTTTTCTTTTATGTCATTATGCTGTCATTTAGAAATTGTCAGGCCGTGGGAGGGTATAATTAAATGACTGCTCTGTGTGGCTGGGACACCTTTCTTTGGTTTGGTGTTCCTTGCCTTGTTTTTTCTTGTTATTGATTTCTTATGGTTTTCTCCCCGAGATGTGGGCTAATGTACTTGCTTGTATTATTTCTCTTTATTTCTATTGTTGACTTATTGTGTTTCTCTATACTTTGTGAACATTGTATAGTTTTTGAAAATTTCAATAAACAGTTAAAAAAAAAGAGTAGGTGCAACTGCTGCTCCATGTAGGTCACCCCTCCTCATGCCTTTGTTTAAGGATGTATCCACCACTCCGTGTAGGTCACCCCTATTTGTTGAGATATCAGAGATAGTTATGTTTATTTTGATTTAATCCTGTTGCTCTAAAGCGATCCATTTTGTCTGTCCCATGCCATTTTGAATTTTGTCACTGTATTTGCCCCCACCACTTCCATTGGGAGGGCATTCCAAGCATCCACCACCCTTTCAGTGAAAAAGTATTTCCTGACATTGCCTTTCAATTTACCCCCTCGCAGCTTCATGTTATGCCCTATAATTTTACAGCTTCCCCGTCTTTGGAAGATGTTTGTTTGTTTAAGTATTTAAAGGTCTGAATCATATCTCCCCTGTCTCTCCTCTTCTCCAGAGTGTACATATTTAGGTCTTCAAGTCTCTTCTCATACGTTTTCTGATGCAGGCTCCAAATCATTTTGGTTGTCTTCCTCTGAACCGTTTCCAGTCCTTTTATATCCTTTGTGAGATATGATCTCCAAAACTGAACATAATATTCCAAGTGAGGCCTCACCAGCTACTTGTACAGTATACGCACATGATAGATGTGAGTGATGTGTAGTTATGGTAAGAAGCTAAATGGGTTGTGAATGGTGTAGGAGCTGACAAAGGTAGACATGACGAAGCAGATGGTCATATGTGGATGGATATGAGCAATGATGTATGTAGCAACATAACAGGGGTGCATGTATGTTATGTGGCAATGTACATGAGCCCTAAATAAAATCCCTCAATATTGAGGGAACTGTTGCTTTCCATGTCATAATGAAATTTGTATATATATGTGAATATAAGCATCACACATAAACAATATGCCTTTTAAATGTCAACCATGCAAGTGCCTTTGAATATCCCCATTTAGGCTGTAAACCATGTAAATGCCTTTTGAAAACTAGACCCTATATGCGTACAATGATCAGAGCTGCATCATTGTAGGGAGCCTGAACCTGTTTGCAGCAAGGAATGGCAGTCAGTGAGATTATCATGTCTGACCACAATTACACCTGCTCTATTGCTCTATCAACTGTGAAGCAACATGAGCATCACTGTTGGTTGTCTGAAATGTACAGTTCATAGAAGAATCATGTAACACTGCATTGCTGGGCTGAAGGCATCTAACTGATTGTTCATACATCCTGACAGGAGCAATTTGCAATTGTGTACACACATTACTTGATATGGAGTTTATGTGAACTCATTGTACATTTGACAAACATGGATGGTCAGATATACATCTGCTACCTATCATTTGCTGTCAGCATGAAGTTTTAATACCTTGGGATGGCAGTGTCGTAAATGAGTAGGAGGGTTTTTGATGCAGTGTCATACGGTATCTCAGTAAACTCCATGCCATGTATCACATTTCAGATGCAGCACTTTGTGTCTTGTGAATCAGAGGAGGCATTGCTATAAATGATGTGGTGCGCCTAAGGGACAATATCTTCCCTGACTTTGCAAGGGATGGCCAAGTGAATGCATGCATGGTGATGGGCTACTGCATAGGATTGTGAAGGTGTCTCTAGAGCAGATGTCATGCCAATCTTTGAAAGATGCATTAAAGGAATGCCATATTGGGTCCAGGAAAACGTTTGTCTTGGACATACTGCCGAGTTAGGGGTGAGTGGATAGCCAAGATATCAAGGGTATGTGAATCTACATGTGTGCCAAGTTTGTTAGGCAGGAGTCATATTTGCAGTACATATGTGGGTACAGTTTCATACATGTCATTCATAAGGACTAGATCATGTCAACATACTTGCTGATATATGTCCCAGTGTGCAATCACCTATTAAAGGTGCATTGAATTTATACCATTATGTGTGTCTCAAATTGGTTCATATCATATCACAAGATACCACTTGCCATGTGTGTGAAACAGTGAACAGACATGAACCCAATGAAGCACACATGTGAGTCAAGAATATAATAACATAGAAAAACATGTATTTCAACACTATTTACAGCCACTCTAGCAAATTAATACAAACATGTGAATGTGAACATGTGGGTGGGGTAGTCAAGGAAGCGAAAGGCCATATGAGGTGTCTTCCAAAATTATTGACTTGTGTTATGTTGCTGTAGAACAACATTTATTGCATCACAATGATATTAGGCATGCACTGATATAGTTATATGCTGTGCATTTGCTGAATGCGGGGTGCCTGCATCTGAACAATAAGTTGCAGTAATCCTATGATGTTAGGTATTCTGTTAAAGCAATCTGTGATATAGATGCTGACTGGGAAAAGGTGAACTGCTAATTTGAGTTCAACTCTGTGTGAGTTGCGGAGATGCTTGCAAATTATATCCAGTGTAAGGGGATGAATGCCAGAGTTGTGCCTCACTCCATGACTGGTCCAAATGTGCAGAAAGTTTGCCAAAGTTTGCACACTGCCAAATGTTCTGGAAGGTCACACATGACAGGAATAAAAGCTGAAGCACCGTGTGCTGCATTATGCACTTTATGCGCAAAGTACAGTCATGTTGTCACTTTGTGGATGAGATGTATGTCTGAAGAGTCTCTGCAGAAAGTCCTGGACCCTGAACAAAATGAAGATGGACTGCCAGCAGCCAGGGAGTTGTCAGAATGTGCATAAAATGACTCTGTGTCCATCCAAATGATTAGTGGTCAATTACACAGGTACACTACCAAAAAACTGCCTCCAGTTTTGCAACTGATTCCTATAGATTTTGGGGTGCTGAATCCAGGAAAAATAGCCAAAATGTTCCATCACATCATGTTTTCTTGCAAAATTAGATTTCTTACCCATATAAGGAATGTTCACATAATTTCTTTTTAACCGACTGCAGTTTATTTTCTTGGCCCAAAATAGAGGTTGTAATGGTTAACTAACTAGAAACACTCCCTCATGATATTTTAGATTGTTTTGTATTCATTTTATACATTAACAGGACAATTGGGAGGCGGGGGGGCTAAATCCAGTACTCGCGTTGGCGCATATTCTTTCCTGTTCGCCTCGCCTCGTTCGCTCGCTCAAACACGGTGGTTGCGACATGAAAGTTCCTGTCAAATTTCAGTTTCTTGCAAGTTCATTATTACCTTTTGTTTGCTCAGTCGTAATCCAGCTTTATTCCGAAGTGGTTCATTACAGTTGTAGGTTGCAGTGCTGTGTATTTGTGATGGCTCACAGAGCCAGAGGTTGCGTCAACTCTCCGGACAGTTTTTGTTTTATTTGTGGGGAATATACCGTGAAAAAGCGGCAGAGGAACATTTCTGCATTTATTAAAAAAGTATATTTCGCCTATTTCGGTTTAAAGTTAGGCGATCAAGACAAACCGTGGGCTCCTCACAAAGTGTGCAAGACATGTGAGGAAGATCTACGCTTATGGATGAAAGGTAAAAAACAAGCATTTCGTTTCGGAATACCTATGATGTGGCATGAACAAAGAGACCACAGCAGTGACTGCTATTTTTGCTCTTGCATTGTGAAGGGATACAACTTAAAAAATAAGAACGTAATAAGTTACCCCAACCTTCCCTCAGCAAAAGACAGCATAAAAGGTGTTCTTCTTCATAATGGCAACACATTCGCTTCAGTTCCTATTGCTCACTCTGTTATTCTCCAAGAAAAATACGAGAATTTGGCCCTGATTCTTCAGAAGATTCGTTATGATGAGCATAAGTGGATGATTTGTGGAGACTTTAAAATTCTATCCATGCTATTAGGGCAGCAATCCGGTTTCACCAAATATCCCTGCTTCCTTTGCTTGTGGGATAGCCGGGCCCGCGACCTACACTGGGGGAAAAAAGACTGGCCAATTCGGGAGTATTTGAGACACAGTGAGAAAAATGTTCTTCATGAGAGCTTGGTACCTCGTGAAAAAATTCTATTACCACCTCTCCACATTAAGTTGGGTCTCATTAAGCAATTCATCAAGTCCCTTCCAAAAGATGGTGAGTGCTTTTGGTACCTTTGCTCAAAGTTCCCCCGACTTTCTGAAGCAAAGCTAAAGGAAGGAGTGTTTGTTGGCCCTGATATAAGGAAACTCATTTCAGATGGAGCATTCGCTGAAACGATGTCTGAGAAGGAAAAAGAAGCCTGGGATTCCTTCAAGGATGTTGTTCTCAAATTCTTGGGGAACAGGCGGGATGAGAACTATAAGGATATTGTTGCCAGGATGCTCAATGCCTTCAAAGAACAAGGCTGTAACATGAGTCTGAAAGTCCATTTCTTGCACTCCCATGTGAACTACTTTCCCGAAAACTTGGGGGCGTACAGTGAAGAACAAGGTGAAAGGTTTCACCAGGACATCAAGGACGCAGAGAGAAGGTACCAAGGAAGATGGAACACCACTATGATGGCTGATTTCTGCTGGTTGCTGCTGCGGGAAACCCCAGATGAAAAATACGCCAAGCAGCGCACCAAGAGAAGCATTCGGGAGAAGAAGAAACGGGCCCACCAGGAGATTGATTGACCCAAGAATGACTTTAAAATCTAAACTGTGTTGACAAATATCGTGTTTTTACTAAACTTTGAAATAAAAATTTGCTAGTTATTACCACAGTGTCGGATCTCATTTATTAGAATTTTATTTTCACACCATTGGGTGTTTGTCTTCATGTATTGCAATGGTGCGGTTTGCGTTTTCTATTCTTACATACATACCTGTACAACATTTTTTGCACATTTCTTTGCTTTGCTTTGTGTCTAACCTCGCTCTTATATGCTCAATGTTTGTGCACATGTATGTGGCTGTTTTAAGTGCAGACAATTTTGCTACCATCACAGTGTGTTTTGTTGACATTACTCTATTCTTATGTGCTGCCTTGTTACAATTTTCTTTATTCTTATTTGAATAACTACTAAACAATTAGTATAAAGAATTCATCCAAGAAACTTTTATCTCGATCGCACTCAATCTGAAACGTTCACCTCAAACTGCTAACCCAATGTAGCAAAAAATCTGTACGTGATGGAGCAAATTGGTTACCAGATTTGGATTCAGCGCACCAAAAAACGTAAAAATCAATCGAAACATTAGAGGCAGTTTAAAAAAAATTTTTTTTAGTGTACCTGTGTTATTCATGGATGTATGGTTATGACTTAGAAATTAGGGGTCAATCCTCACAATGCCAGACTGTAGACTCTCCCAAACATAATAATTGAATACCAGGGGAAGAGCTATGTGAATGTCATGATTACAGTTTTTGTGGATTAGCAGCTTCTTGTTCAGCATGAGTACAGTTGTGGTCAACAATACTGGCAACGTTTCAGTTCAACTCCTATATGTCAAATATCTCCTAAAGAAAAGTGGCCAGTGAAATGACTTGGGACGATATTTGCACATATATATGATACATAAAAAAATCTAATAAAACAAGACAAGTTAAAAGAGACATTAGTCGTAAAAATTTGAAAAACTGTGATATTGCCAGGACATGATTATTGCCACCCTTATAAACTATTCACATCAGTTTTAATGGAAAAAAACACAATCCCATTGAAGTAACATGAGATGCACATGTGATCAACTGTCAGTACTCACGACTGGAATCAACCAATAAATGATGGCTCTGATGTGTAAAATGGCCACATTCATTCACGGTTCCAGTTTTCACAATGGTAAAGACAAGAGAGCTGGCTGAAACCATCAGAAAAACCATTATCAGCCTAACATTAAACTTCAAAGCTGTACAAGGCCATCTCCAAAGACCTCAGTATTCCTGGGTCAACAATATGGCATGTTATTTTGAACATCTCTACTGATGGAACTTTCAAGAACCTCCCAGGATGTGGTGGGAAGAGGGAAATCAATCCTAGAAGTCTTTGAAGGTTAATATGGACTGCGGCAAAAACACCCCGTACAACATCCAAAGAGCCTAAGGTGGACCTGCATCAATCTGGAGTGGTGGTTTCAACCTGCACCATATGCTATGCACTAAACAAAGAAGAACATCATTGCCCAAGCTGAGCTGGACCCCACTGCTCAAACACAGGCCTAAGAAGTCATACCTGATTTTTGCCCAAACTCACCTTTAGAAACCACAATCCTTCTGTGAAAATGTTGTGTGAACAGAGGAAACCAAATGTTACCTCTTTGCTAATGCAAACCACTGGTATATCTAAAGGTGAAGAAATGAGGGTTCTAAGGAAAAATATCTCCTGCCCACAGTTAAATATGATGGACGTACCATAATGTTGTGTGTCCCTTTTGCTGCCTCATGAACTGGAGACCGGAAACGTATGCAAGGAATCATGAGGTCACAGGACTACCAAGCCTTTTCTGAGTGGATTGTGCTACCTAGACTCAGAAAGCTAGATCTGGGTTGAAGCTCATGGGTCCCATAACAGCACAATGACCCAGGACATACATTCCAAAGTACAAAATTATAGTTTCAGAGGACCAAAAGGACGCTGTGAAAATGGCAAGCAATGAGTCCTGATCTCAATCCAATTGAGAACCTTTGGAAAGTGTTAATATCTGGCATTGGTAAAAGGAATACCAGAAATATTCATGAGCTCAAGAAAATCTCAGTTGAAGAGTTGGAGACACTACCAGAAGACAGATGTGAGAAACTTGAACACTGCTACCATAAATGTTTGCAGGCTGTCATCACTACCAAGAGTGCCACCAAATATCAGAGAAGGGTGGCAGTAGTGCTGTCCATGTCATCGTGTGTGTTGTACTCAGAAAGTACATCTCAATTGCACAGATATCTCTCTTGTGTTGTTGTGCCCCTTGGAACGTACTCCTAAAACATTATGATGATGTACAGTTAGAATATTTTCAACTCTTTTTCAAGATATTGTACACAACCTACCGAAAATGTAAGGGTGCCAATAGAGATGACCAAAATTGTATGCATAAAAAGGCACAACCATCAATACAGAGTATCATGTCTCACTTTGGACGTGTTGCAGAGGTGACCTTTTTCTTGTAAGGTGCCAGAGTGGCACAGGAATGGTGAATGGTAGCTCCATCATGATAATGCCCAGCTCAGGTATCAAATCTTGTCCAGCAGTTGATGAACATCAATTCAGTGCAAACAACTATGACCTAGAAAACATGTCTTGATAGTTTTGGATGGCACCTCACTTGACATAGGACCCCTGGATGCAGAGGACCCCTAAGAGATATTGCCCCACAGGCCTCACTCCTGGGGCTGTGGCCTCCCATGTGGGGATGGTTGATGGTCTGGAGAAACCCAACTGCCATCCTCCAGCCTCTCCCGATGATCATCCACCCTCGCCCCATAGGTGGTTGTGCCTGAATATTGGATGACATTGCCAGAGCCACAATACTGTCAGGGTCTCCCAGTCAAGCACTCTATATATATGGGGTTTGGATGGGCCTCTGACAGTTACATGGCTGAGGCAGTGGCAGCTGACACAGATGACAGCTGACACAGATAGCCCCCCTTTTCAGGGGGGTTATCCTCTGCTTCCTCTGCTGGGGTCATTGGGTCTTCCTCAGGTACTGTGTCGTGACCCTGAGCTGCATTGCTCCCCACAGCTGCTGTAGAAGGCCCGGCCTCTGTGAAAATAGAACATACAGGTAAACATGAGCTGCATCACAGCTGTTATCAGGGCTCTGTCTCCAATTGTTAACTGACAGTGTGACATACTTAACATAAAACAATCACTTTGGTAGATCACAGCAATTACTGAATGGTTCGGAAGAAGGTATCCTTGAAGGATACTACCAAAAGCAGTGAGGTTCCAAAAAAGAGTAAAGTAGCCCAAATGCCCTTGAGTATGGTGCAGACAGAGCGTAAAGATTCCAAATTACCCATGCCTACCAATAGCCAGATTAATATTAATAAAATACAGTCTCTAAAATGCTTGTATGCAAATGCTAGAAGTCTAAACAATAAGATGGGAGAGTTAGAATATATAGCACTAAATGAGAGGTTAGATATGATTGCAATCTCAGAAACATGGTGGAAGGAGGATAACCAGTGGGACATTGTGATACCTGGATACAAACTATCGTAATGATAGAACTGATCAAATTAGTGGAGGGGTTGTGCGCTATGTTAGAGAGGGCATTGAGTCAGAAAGAATTAAAGTTTTGCAGGAAACAAAATATTCTGTAGAATCTCTATGGATTGAAATTCCATGTATGAAGGGGAAGGTGATAGCAGTGGGGGTATACTATTGACAGCCTGGCCAGAATGAACAAATGGATGATGAAATGCTCAAAGAAATCAAGGACGCTAACAAAAGTCACAGCAGAGTAGTAATAATGGGTGATTTCAATTACCCTGGTATCGACTGGGTCAGTGTTATGGCAGGACATGCTAGGGAGATAAAGTTTCTAGATGAAATAAATGACTGCTTCTTGGAGCAGCTGATTCATGAACTGACCAGAGGGGAAGCCATACTGGACCTAGTCCTTAGTGGAACACCAGATCTGGTGCAAGAAATAAGGGTGTTGGGATCACTTGGCAATAGTGATCATAGCATGATCGTGTTTGATTTAATTAGTGGAGGAGGGATAGTAAAGAAATCCACAGTACTACCTTTTAACTTTCGAAAGGGAGACTATGATAAAATGAGGAATATAGTTAAGAAAAATCTAAAAGGAGCCGTTGCAAAGGTTAAAGACTTACATCAAGCTTGGCTGTTGTTGAAAAATACTGTCCTGGAAGCCCAGACCAGCTGTATTCTACGCATTAAGAAAAGTGGAAGAAAGTCCAAAAAACTGCCAGCATGGTTTAAAAGTGAGGTCAGAGAGGCTGTTGCTGCCAAAAAAGCATCTTTCAGGAAATGGAAAAAAAGAGCTAAACGACAAAAACTGGAAACAGCACAAGCACTGGCAAGTTAAATGCAAAGCATTGATAAGGCAGGCAAAGCGAGAATTTGAGAAGGAACTTGCTATGGAAGCAAAAACATGAAATAAAGACTTTTTCAAGTACATTCGTAGCAAAAGGCCTGTGAGAGAGTCAATTGGACCATTAGATGATAGAGGGGTAAAAGGGGCAGTAAGAGGAGACAAGGCTATAGCGGAGAGACTGAATGAATTCTTTGCTTCGGTCTTTACTGAGGAAGATGTAGGGATGTTACCCAAGACTGAAGTGGTATTTAAAGGTGATACTGCAGAGGAATTGAGAGAAATATTGCTACACCGGGAAGATGTATTACAACTATTTGATAAACTGAATAGTAGCAAATCACCTGGACCGGATGGTATACATCCAAGAGTGTTGAAAGAACTGAAATATGAGATTGCAGACCTGCTATTAGTAATCTGTGAAATTTCATTAAAATCATCTGTAATACCTGAAGATTGGAGGGTCGCCAATGTAACGCCAATTTTTAAAAAGGGTTCCAGTACCGGGGAAAATGGTAGAAACCATCATAAAGAACAAAATTAACAGCATGTAGATAGTGATGGCCTAATGGGAGACAGCCAACATGGCTTTAGACAAGGAAGATCTTGTCTTACTAATCTATGTTTTTTTGAAGGTGTGAATAAACAAGTAGACAAAGGTGAGTCAGTTGATATAGTGTATCTGGACTTTCAGAAAGCCTTTGACAAGGTCCCTCATCAGAGACTTTTGGCAAAACTAAAAAGTCATGGGATAGGAGGCAGTGTACTATTGCGGACCGGGAACTGGTTAAAAGATAGAAAGCAGAGGATAGGGCTATATGGCCAATTTTCCCAATGGAAAAAAGTGAATAGTGGAGTACCCCAGGGATCTGTACTGGGTCCGCTACTTTTTGATATATTCATAAATGACCAGGAAAAGGGAATAACTAGTGAGGTTATAAAATTTACAGACGACACAAAACTGTTTAAAGTTGTTAAAACCCAAGAGGACTGTGGAAAACTGCAGGAGGATCTGGATAAATTGGAAGACTGGGCATCCAAATGGCAGATTAAATTTAATGATTAAACAGACCTCCATCAGACCTCTACTAAAAAACCTCAAGTTAGACCCACAAAAAACAGACTCTTACCGACCTATCTCCAGTATACCCACTCTTGCTAAAATAATTGAAAAAATAGCTTACAGACAACTGCAAGATCATATCGACACTGAAGCGCCTTTGGATACCTGTCAACATGGATTTAGGGAATTCCACGGCGTCGAAACGCTCCTCACCTCTCTTCTCAACAGCTTAAACTCTGGTATCGACAACATCAAACAGGGCTTTGTTCTCATCTTCTTAGATATCGCGGCTGCTTTTGACTCGGTCTGTCACGATCTGCTCATTATCCGCTTAAGAGAGAAGGGCCTTTGTGGAAATGCCCTCGAATGGTGCATCTCATACCTCTCAGAAAGATGGCAGCAGGTCCGCTCAAATGGCGAAACATCAGATCCATTTCACCAAGGACAAGGAGTCCCGCAAGGTTCTTCTTTGTCATCACTATTATTCAACATCTACATGCAATCCTTATGCAACATTATCAAGTCTTTCAATGTCAACTACATGATATATGCTGACGATGTGTTACTATATATCCCTTTCTGCATAGATAAGATTAATCTCACCCCCATAACCAACTGTTTTAATGCCATCTCAGATTGGCTACTGACTCAAAATCTCAGAATCCAGAACAAAAAAACAGAGGTTCTTTTCATCTCAAGGAACCCTAAGTTTACACCACCCACATTTCTTGAAGTTCAAGATGCCAAGCTGCAAGTAAAATCCCACATCCGATACCTTGGAGTGACCTTGGATCAGAATCTAGATATGAAGACCCACATAGCCAACACCGTAAGGACAATTTATTTTAAGATTCTCTCCCTCAGACACCTCCGCCAACTGATTGATCCAGATGATTTCCGTACGGTCTACCAGGCTCTGGTTATACCGCACTTTGACTTCGCAAACTGTATATTACAGGGGCTCCCCCAATCTACCCTTAACCCACTTCAACTAGCATTAAACAGCGCAGCAAGAATACTCTTCGGGGTTCCAAAAAGAGAACATGTAACACCTCTCCTGAAACAATTACACTGGCTCCCTATCCAAGCGAGAATTACCTTCAAGACCTTGCTTCTAGCCTTCAAAGCTCAAAAAGGGCTTGCTCCTCCTTCACTTTCGGAGTTAATCCTACCAATTCCTTCCAACAGGAGTAGAAGAACCACTGAACTAAACATGCTAAGAGTTCCAAAAGAGTCCTTAAGATACAACTCCGCAACTGTAAACCGATCCTTCAGTTTATGTGCTCCAAAGCTATGGAACACCCTCCCACCACAAATTAGAACCATCACTGACCTCTTCCAGTTTAGAAAGGCCTTGAAGCATCACCTTTTCATCAAATATTTCCCAGAAAACACAATAACACAAGATCACTCAAATAGCACCATTCCCGTTCTTAACACGCCACCTCTGCTAACCCAATAACTTTTCACACCTCTCTCTCATACTATGAAAATTCTTTTAGGCTTTATTCCGTTCATATGTAAATAGCCAATGTGTTGTATTCATTGTAAATAATTTCCCCGGTTATCCAAGTTTTTGTTCCTTGTTCTATGTAAAAAACAGATAACATGTACCTTATCTGATGTTTTTTTGTTCTATGTAAACCGCGCTGATTATAAATAGAGCGGTATATAAAAGATGTTAAATAAATAAAAATAAATAAATGTAGACAAGTGAAAAGTTATGCACCTAGGAAAGAACAACCCACACTATGGTTACACGATTTATTTTATTTATTTTTATTTAGTATACATTTGTATACCGCTACTTCCAGCGATCAGCAGCGGTTTGATTACAGATTGGAAATTGTCAAATCATGACAGGAAATTTTTGAGGTATAAACACATTGATTAGACAGGAAAGCACAGCACACAGAGAACTATTTTACAGGGAACATGGGCTATGGAGGGTTAAGTGGCTTGCCCAAGACCACAAGGAGCACCTGTGGGACTAGAAACCCCAGTCCTTCCGGCCCAAGGTTGCTGTCCTCTAGTGGGATTTGAACCACTGACCTTCTGGCCTGAAGTACTTTGCCCCAACCACTAGGCTACTCCTCCACTCCACTCCATTGACAATGTTCATGTGTTAATGGTGCAAGGTTCCACATTGGGAACCACCACCAAGGAAAAAGATTTAGGAGTCATCGTGGATAACATGTTAGAACCCTCCGCCCAGTGTGCAGCGGCGGCCAAGAAAGCAAATAGAATGCTAGGTATCATAAGGAAAGGAATGGAAAATAAAACAAAGGATACTATAATGCCTCTGTATCGTTCCATGGTACGACCACACCTTGAATATTGTGTGCAATTCTGGTCACCGTATCTTAAAAAGGATATAGCGTTATTAGAAAAGGTACAGAGAAGAGCCACCAAAATGGTAAAGGGGATGGAAGGCTACTCCTATGAGGAAAGGCTAAAAAGGTTAGGGCTCTTCAACCTGGAAAAGAGACGGCTGAGGGGAGATATGATAGAGGTCTATAAATTAATGAACAGAGTGGAACGGGTAAACGTAGATTGATTGTTTACGCTATCAGAATATAGAAAGACTAGGGGACATGCAATGAAGCTACAGGGTAAACTATTTAAGACAAATAAGAGAAAATATTTTTTTCACTCAACGTGTAATCAAACTCTGGAATTTGTTACCGGAGGATGTAGTAAGGGCTGTTAGTGTAGCTGGGTTTAAAAAAGGTTTGGACAAGTTCCTGGAGGAAAGGTCCATAAACCATTATTAAAAAGGGACCCAGGATATCAATGCTTGAACCAATACAAGCATTCTGGAACCTGTATCTTTTGGGGATACTGCTAGGTACATATGACCTAGATTGGCCACTGTTGGAAACAGGATACTGGGCTTGATGGACCTTGGTCTGACCCAGTATGGCATATCTTATGTTCTTATGTTCTTATGACTAGCAAATGTGATGCATTCAGTGCTTATGTTGTTGGCACATGCTAAGCCATATAGTCATATGAGAAGCACTCTTGTGCTGCAGGTGTGTCACAGTCACACTAATGTAAACACATGCAGCATGCAAATGACTTCACCAGGTCCCAGAATAGAAATGTGGATTTAATAGTTGATGGTTTGCTGTGACTGCCAGAATCCAGCTGTTGGGCAGGTAATGTCTAGAAGATGGCCTGCCACAATCTATCATTCTACATGACCTTGTAGTTAGTACACATATCTATTGTTTGGAAAGGATGGTTTATGTGGGTGCATCAATAACTATCCTTGTTTGTTGCAAGTACTGGATACAACACAGTAGCAGAGATATAAAACAAACACTCATATCTGCACTCCTCTTCAAATTACGCTGATTCCCTCATATAACACTGCCAATTGCATGAGCAGCTCAAACCCTTGGAAGCATCTGCACATCATCTTTCTCACTTGTATGGTATGAAAACTTCAAAGTAGGGCTCACACTGTGAGCAACATGTACACCTATGAGCAGAATTTCCATCTTCAACATGTTCATACCATTTCATATTAGCTGCAAGATTGTTTCCCTTGTCTGGGAGATATATGGCTCTCCAAGGAATAATATCAGCAGCTCATGTAAGCCTCCAGTCATGGCTGTTATACTGACAGAAATGGAAGTCTTCTACAATTGCAATGATGAGACCAAGGCATTATGACATCATATGTGTTCTGAAACCGTAAGATGTGTATGCTGTGTCATCCTTCGGAAATATGAGAACATGGCATGTTATGTGTACATGATGGGGTAGCTCTGATGTAACACAGGCTCCCTCTTCAATGTGGTGTCATCACACACATGTGGTAAATAAGAAAAACCTACAGAAACCACAGAGAAGATACCCAGCAGGGCACTCCACACAGGTAGGCATATATGTGTGAATCACTGTGTCCCTCCCAGTAGATGACATCGAGTTGAACATTGGAGCAGCAGCATGTCAAAGGGCAAACCACCATGTATGCTATGATAGATGGGCAATATGTTTGGTGACCAGGGAAGTGGCAGATGATGAATGTGATTATGGAACATTAACATCTAGATTCCCACTTACAGTGCTTAGGTTCAGGAGTACTAGGCGAGTGCTCACATGAGATGTGCTGCAGATGTAAGTTCAAGTGCAATGCTGTGAAGGGATATATGTAGCCCCTGGGGAAGAGTTGTTTCTGTCCAAAACATGTCTGGTGTGTGCACAGTGTCTATCCTATGTTTGTGGGTTGGGCTACTACATCATACACGCACATTGGCCATTATGTTGGCGAAACATGTTGAGACAGAAAATTTGTCTGACATGCACATATTGAGAATATAGGATACCATGTCAAGGTTATAATGTTGAGCTGCACAGCTATAAGGGTCAAACATTTCCCAGGTTCAGCACACCCAGGATGCATGCATTTCCTGGAGCACATGTGCTAGGATAGTCACCTAAGGCTATGATATGCATGACAATATGTGTACATTTTGTAGACATGGGCAAATCTCTTGCACATTTTATAGCTGTCATCATGTCCTGGGGCCGCATTGCTTGAATTCTATGAAATACTACTAGCATGTGGAACTACGATGGCTTTACACACATTAACAAGATCACCATGGTCTGTCAGTTATTCTTCCTTTCTGGATCTGCCAACACACATAACCTCCTAAATCACCCACATAATATGTTTCTGCCAACACATCACACTCCCCAGCCAATCGTCTAGGTGCCCTCTGCAAAGACAGCGAGCACATAGGCCTCGTGTCAATTTCCATATGGGGTCTGGGGTAGACAGGCAGCTACCAGCATACAGTCATATCACAGTATGAACACACAGCCGTGGTACATCCCTCAGCTGCCAGACATGAGCAGCTACAGGGGGACCTATGAAAACCTTTAGTTCTGAGGAACAGAAGAGGCCCAATGATGATACAGGGATCATGCCTCTCCAGGCCATTCTCCATCTCAGACAGAGACAGCATGGAAATCAAACATAATGGGACTCAGTGGATGCCTACTCATGACATGCACAAATGCAGATCATGCTTGCTGTGTGATCATTTCATGGGGAGATGTGTTAATGCAAGATATGATAGTGCCAATATGTTGTTCAGGTCCCTCATCTATGCCCGCAACCCCCATATCACAGACACCATGGCTTGAATGATCATTGGGAGCAATAGGCAGGATGTCCTATACCTTGTCTGTACAAATAGTTACTGTTTAGGACATCACTGAAGCACATGTCACTAAAAATCAAGAAAGCAGCCATCAGAAAATGTAGTGTGTCTATGGTGGGTAACTGGGACAACATTTATAGAGATGGTCAGATGCACTGAGCACATCCACTGAAGTGCTGGGTGAACAGGAAGCATGTGCACAACTTATAGAGCAAAACAGTGTCAGGACACATAGAATGGATATTGTAACATGGCTGGAGAGCAGCAGGCCTCAGGAGAGAAGCGAAATGGGCCTGGTAAAGGAATACTTAGAAACACAGAAACATAGAAACATGACAACAGAAAAAGACCACATGGCCTATCTAGTCTGTCCTTCCATATCAACTGCTACAACAGTCCCCTTTTTTCCTTTAGAGATCCTCTGTGTTTGACCCATGTTTCTTTGAATTTAGATTCTGTCCTCATGTCTACCATCTCCACTGGGAGACTATTCCACGGACCACCACTCTTTCCATAAAGAAATATTTCCGCATATTGCTCCTGAATCTATCCTCTTTCACTCTCATCCCATGTCCCCTCAGAGCAGAGCTTGCTTTCAATCGAAAGAGGCTCTCCTCCTGTGCATTTATGCCATGGAGATATTTAAATATCTCAATCATATTACCTCTATCCCGCCTTTCCTCTAAGGTAGAGGTTCCCAACTCCAGTCCTCGGGGAACCCTAGGCCATTAGGGTTTTCAGGTTTGCCACAATGAATATGCATGAGATAGATTTGCATGTTCTGCCTTCATTGTATGCAAATCTATCTCATGCATATTCATTGTGGGAAACCTGAAAACCCTAATTTATTTATTTATTTTATTTATTTATATTCTCTTATATACCGCGCTATTCTGCATCAGTGTGGTTTACATTGAACAAACTGAAATTACATTGAACAGGGCATTATAACTTGGAGATAACTATTTTACAGGGAACATGGGTTCCCTGTAAAATAGTGGCCTAGGGTTCCCCGAGGAGAGAGTTGGGAACCTCTGCTCTAAGGTGTACATATTAAGATCCTGCAGGTCCTAAGACAGGATACCAGCAAGGAAAGTATTGGCATTGTACCACAAGGCATCATCAGATGTAGCAGAAAGTTTGAGGCAGAAATTATGCCCACATGTGGCTGGAAGGAGGCTCCACCAGGCCTCTTACCTCTCTGGACTGAGGGCAACAGCTACCATGTGTCACATTGTAAATGTGCACTTTCCAACTTATTTGTTAGTAATGCATCTGCCATTGAACAAGTCTCCCTGGGAAAACTCTGCATTATCCTGTCTACTATTTAGCATTTTTATCCAATCACTCTGCAGTCATTCAAAACCACAAAAGTATGTACCACCTTTATGCGGATGATATCCTCATCTATAATTGTATGCAAATCTATCTCATGCATATTCATTGTGGGCCACTCCTCCCTATACATCTATAGGGAGGAGTGGCCTAATGGTTGGGGCAAGGTACTACAGGCCGGAAGGTCAGTGGTTCAAATCCCACTAGAGGACAGCAACCTTGGGCCGGAAGGATTGGGGTTTCTAGTCCCACAGGTGCTCCACTTAACCCTCCAATGCCCATGTTCCCTGTAAGTATTAGTGTATGTCTCTCATATCCTCTCGTGTTAAATGTATCCCCCAACCGCTTTGACCTGGTGAAAAGCAGGATATAAATGCAGCTAAATAAATAATATAATTAAATAAATATACCCCTTTCTCCACAAGCAATCCTGGCTATACCTCAATCAGCAAAGGCCTAGAGGCAGTCACACAATGGCTCAGTCTCCACAATTTACTCATCAACCCCAACAAGACAGAAGTCCTTGACATCACTAGGCATCCCTCCTTCTCACCGCCACATACAATAAACATTGCTAACCTAATACTGCAAGTAAAACAACAAGTTAAGTACCTGGGTATCATTCTAGTTCAGAACCTGGACTTCAACACTCACTTCAAACATGTCACAAGAGCAGTATGCTATCACATCAAAACTCTGAAGAACCTCAGACCTCTACTGGACAATTAAGACTTCCAAAAGATCTGCCAAGCCCTCATCACCCCCATCTTTGACTAAGCCAATATTATCTACCAAGGCAAACCAAAATCTTCCATACAACCACTACAACTTGCACAGAACATAGCTGCCAGACTTATCACAGGACGCTCTCACCATAGCCACATAACACCAATATTAAAGCAGTTACACTGGCTCCCTATCAATAGCAGAGTGAAATATAAAGTGGTGCTGACAACCTTCAAAACAATCCTACAACTCTCAGTCAATACCCTACAGACTCTACTAGCCAAGCCCCAAAGCCAAAGATCATGCAGAAGTACCAACGACACCTGCCTGGCCATACCCAGAGCATTCACCCATGTCAGCACCACCACCTCCAACAGAGCATTCTGCTTCTATGCTCCAACAATCTGGAACTCTTTCCCTCCAGACCTTCACTTCCTCACAGACAGCAGAGAATTCCACCAAAGGTTAAAGACACTTCTTTTATTGGCTCACTTTAGATCAGACACCTAACCACCCCATGGACCTTACCATCCCACTAACACATTACATACACTTACCCCGAGCTCTTTCCTCTACCTACTCCACCCAGTACCATCACCTTATGTGTCATAGTTCCCCTACTAGTTCCATGCATGTTTTCCTACTGATAGATTGCACTAGTTATGTTCTACTGTCATATTGTACTAAGTCTTATTTAACTTGTACAGCTAAGTTAATTTAATTTATATTGTTCCATGTAAAGTTCAAGTCTGCAATTAGTTCCATGTAAACCTCCATGACTGGTAGTTGCGGCAGTATAAAAAATGTTGTTAAATAAATAAATAAAATAAACAACTTGAAGAAACTAAAGGCTTTCATGGAAAAAGAAATACAGGGAGAAGGAGCAGACCTAGGGGAAAGTACCAGAAGAAAGGAATACACAGAACAAGAAAAAGCAGTTGAGGGGGAGATGAAGCTGAGCGATCTGGAACTGCAGGAGATTGAGAAGAATACAGGACAAATCAACAAATCAACTGAAGAGGAGGATGAAAGGAGGGAGGAAGACCCAGAGGTTGAGGAATTCAAGATCAAACTCCTAGTCCACATGGAAAGAGATGAATATGTTGGGTTCCGAGCAAGGGAAATATTGCCCAAGCTAAATTTAACACCTAAGGTTAGAACAGTGGTTCTCAACCCAGTCCTCTGGGACACCCCCCCCCCCCCCCAGGCCAGTCACGTTTTCAGGATTTCCACAATGAATATGCTTAAGATAGATCTGCATACACTGGAAGTCGAGCATGCAAATCTATCTCATGCATATTCATTGTGGATATCCTGAAAACCTGACTGGCCTGGGGGTCCCAGAGGACTGGGTTGAAAATCACTGTGTTAGAAGTATGATAATTAAGATGAACAAGGTCATATCTAGTATAAAGGGACCATTTATTGACATCTCCAAAATAAATCAAATACAATATTGTGCAGCTAAAATTACATAGGTCTGCAAAAAATGTTTTTGAGAGCTGGTTTGGTTATTCCACGTAATCTTTATGTTTTTTGGTGCGCTGAATCCGAAAATGACCTCCATTTTGTCATAGGGCATCACGTTTCCTGACAATTTAGGTAACTATGTTAAATAAGGCAATACCTCAAAATAAATGGAAATAGACTTATACAATTAAAGTTTATAAAAGTATATATATATATGGTGTTGTTTATTTTAGTGTTTTAAATAACTATAATTTTGTATTTGTTTTTATTTTTTAGCACGATTGCCATTATACTAAGGTCATTTATAAAGATGTCCTCTATTATCATCTCAGAGGTATTTATCCCCCTTTTAGTGTTGTTTGTCACATTCTACAGTTCTTCTCTTCTATTTCCTCATATTAATGTGTATAAGAATTTTGTTTAATGAGTTTTTTAATGTTTTGTGAAGCATTTGTTGTAAGTAGTCATGCGGTTATTAATTACACAGGTACACTAAAAAAATTTTTTTTAAACTGCCTCTAATGTTTCGATTGATTTTTACGTTTTTTGGTGCGCTGAATCCAAATCTGGTAACCAATTTGCTCCATCACATACAGATTTTTTGCTACATTGGGTTAGCAGTTTGAGGTGAACGTTTCAGAGTGAGTGCGATCGAGATAAAAGTTTCTTGGATGAATTCTTTATACTAATTGTTTAGTAGTTATTCAAATAAGAATAAAGAAAATTGTAACAAGGCAGCACATAAGAATAGAGTAATGTCAACAAAACACATTGTGATGGTAGCAAAATTGTCTGCACTTAAAACAGCCACATACATGTGCACAAACATTTTGGTCCTCTGAAACTATAATTTTGTACTTTGGAATGTATGTCCTGGGTCATTGTGCTGTTATGGGACCCATGAGCTTCAACCCAGATCTAGCTTTCTGAGTCTAGGTAGCACAATCCACTCAGAAAAGGCTTGGTAGTCCTGTGACCTCATGATTCCTTGCATACGTTTCTGGTCTCCAGTTCATGAGGCAGCAAAAGGGACACACAACATTATGGTACGTCCATCATATTTAACTGTGGGCAGGAGATATTTTTCCTTAGAACCCTCATTTCTTCACCTTTAGATATACCAGTGGTTTGCATTAGCAAAGAGGTAACATTTGGTTTCCTCTGTTCACACAACATTTTCACAGAAGGATTGTGGTTTCTAAAGGTGAATTTGGGCAAAAATCAGGTATGACTTCTTAGGCCTGTGTTTGAGCAGTGGGGTCCAGCTCAGCTTGGGCAATGATGTTCTTCTTTGTTAAGTGCATAGCATATGGTGCAGGTTGAAACCACCACTCCAGATTGATGCAGGTCCACCTTAGGCTCTTTGGATGTTGTACGGGGTGTTTTTGCCGCAGTCCATATTAACCTTCAAAGACTTCTAGGATTGATTTCCCTCTTCCCACCACATCCTGGGAGGTTCTTGAAAGTTCCATCAGTAGAGATGTTCAAAATAACATGCCATATTGTTGACCCAGGAATACTGAGGTCTTTGGAGATGGCCTTGTACAGCTTTGAAGTTTAATGTTAGGTTGATAATGGTTTTTCTGATGGTCTCAGCCAGCTCTCTTGTCTTTACCATTGTGAAAACTGGAACTGTGAATGAATGTGGCCATTTTACACATCAGAGCCATCATTTATTGGTTGATTCCAGTCGTGAGTACTGACAGTTGATCACATGCGCATCTCATGTTACTTCAATGGGATTGTGGTTTTTTCCATTAAAACTGATGTGAATAGTTTATAAGGGTGGCAATAATCATGTCCTGGCAATATCACAGTTTTTCAAATTTTTACGATTAATGTCTCTTTTAACTTGTCTTGTTTTATTAGATTTTTTATGTATCATATATATGTGCAAATATCGTCCCAAGTCATTTCACTGGCCACTTTTCTTTAGGAGATATTTGACATATAGGAGTTGAACTGAAACGTTGCCAGTATTGTTGACCACAACTGTACTCATGCTGAACAAGAAGCTGCTAATCCACAAAAACTGTAATCATGACATTCACATAGCTCTTCCCCTGGTATTCAATTATCATGCTTGGGAGAGTCTGCAGTCTGGCATTGTGAGGATTGACCCCTAATTTCTAAGTCATAACCATACATCCATGAATAATTGACCACTGATAACACAGGTACACTAAAAAACCTTTTTTTTAAACTGCCTCTAATGTTTCGATTGATTTTTACGTTTTTTGGTGCGCTGAATCCAAATCTGGTAACCAATTTGCTCCATCACGTACAGATTTTTTGCTACATTGGGTTAGCAGTTTGAGGTGAACGTTTCAGATTGAGTGCGATCGAGATAAAAGTTTCTTGGATGAATTCTTTATACTAATTGTTTAGTAGTTATTCAAATAAGAATAAAGAAAATTGTAACAAGGCAGCACATAAGAATAGAGTAATGTCAACAAAACACACTGTGATGGTAGCAAAATTGTCTGCACTTAAAACAGCCACATACATGTGCACAAACATTGAGCATATAAGAGCGAGGTTAGACACAAAGCAAAGCAAAGAAATGTGCAAAAAATGTTGTACAGGTATGTATGTAAGAATAGAAAATGCAAACCGCACCATTGCAATACATGAAGACAAACACCCGATGGTGTGAAAATAAAATTCTAATAAATGAGATCCGACACTGTGGTAATAACTAGCAAATTTTTATTTCAAAGTTTAGTAAAAACACGATATTTGTCAACACAGTTTAGATTTTAAAGTCATTCTTGGGTCAATCAATCTCCTGGTGGGCCCGTTTCTTCTTCCCCCGAATGCTTCTCTTGGTGCGCTGCTTGGCGTATTTTTCATCTGGGGTTTCCCGCAGCAGCAACCAGCAGAAATCAGCCATCATAGTGGTGTTCCATCTTCCTTGGTACCTTCTCTCTGCGTCCTTGATGTCCTGGTGAAACCTTTCACCTTGTTCTTCACTGTACGCCCCCAAGTTTTCGGGAAAGTAGTTCACATGGGAGTGCAAGAAATGGACTTTCAGGCTCATGTTACAGCCTTGTTCTTTGAAGGCATTGAGCATCCTGGCAACAATATCCTTATAATTCTCATCCCGCCTGTTCCCCAAGAATTTGAGAACAACATCCTTGAAGGAATCCTAGGCTTCTTTTTCCTTCTCAGACATCGTTTCAGCGAATGCTCCATCTGAAATGAGTTTCCTTATATCAGGGCCAACAAACACTCCTTCCTTTAGCTTTGCTTCAGAAAGTCGGGGGAACTTTGAGCAAAGGTACCGAAAGCACTCACCATCTTTTGGAAGGGACTTGATGAATTGCTTAATGAGACCCAACTTAATGTGGAGAGGTGGTAATAGAATTTTATCACGAGGTACCAAGCTCTCATGAAGAACATTTTTCTCACCGGGTCTCAAATACTCCCGAATTGGCCAGTCTTTTTTCCCCCAGTGTAGGTCGCGGGCCCGGCTATCCCACAAGCAAAGGAAGCAGGGATATTTGGTGAAACCGGATTGCTGCCCTAATAGCATGGATAGAATTTTAAAGTCTCCACAAATCATCCACTTATGCTCATCATAACGAATCTTCTGAAGAATCAGGGCCAAATTCTCGTATTTTTCTTGGAGAATAACAGAGTGAGCAATAGGAACTGAAGCAAATGTGTTGCCATTATGAAGAAGAACACCTTTTATGCTGTCTTTTGACGAATCAATGAACAGCCGCCATTCAGCAGGATCATACTTGAGTTTAAACTTTTCCATCACTCCGTATATATCGTTGCAAAATACCAAATCTTCCTCTTTGCTGAAATACTTCAAAAATTGTGTCTCACGGTTGCGGTACCAATAAAAAGTTGTTCCTGGTGACAATAGATTTTTCTGTTTAAGCCGAGAACCTAGCAGTTGGGCAGCATCTTTTGGGAGTCCTAAATCCCGGACTAAATCATTCAATTCAGCTTGAGAGAATAGTTCAGGTTTCGGATCTGGTTCAGTTTCAAACTCGGAAGTACTGGACTCATCGGGAAAAGCCATCTGATGAGTCTCATCATGATCAGAACCGTCCACACAAATATGATCCAAAGATTTTGGTGGTTCAGGCACAGGTACTTCGTTGCTATGAGGCATAGGCCTAATTGCTGAGGGAAGGTTGGGGTAACTTATTACGTTCTTATTTTTTAAGTTGTATCCCTTCACAATGCAAGAGCAAAAATAGCAGTCACTGCTGTGGTCTCTTTGTTCACGCCACATCATAGGTATTCCGAAACGAAATGCTTGTTTTTGACCTTTCATCCATAAGCGTAGATCTTCCTCACATGTCTTGCACACTTTGTGAGGAGCCCACGGTTTGTCTTGATCGCCTAACTTCAAACCGAAATAGGCGAAATATACTTTTTTAATAAATGCAGAAATGTTCCTCTGCCGCTTTTTCACGGTATATTCCCCACAAATAAAACAAAAACTGTCCGGAGAGTTGACGCAACCTCTGGCTCTGTGAGCCATCACAAATACACAGCACTGCAAACTACAACTGTAGTGAACCACTTCGGAATAAAGCTGGTTTACGACTGAGCAAACAAAAGGTAATAATGAACTTGCAAGAAACTGAAATTTGACAGGAACGTTCATGTCGCAACCACCGTGTTTGAGCGAGCGAACGAGGCGAGGCGAACAGGAAAGAATATGCGCCAGCGCGAGTACTGGATTTAGCCCCCCGCCTCCCAATTGTCCTGTTAATGTATAAAATGAATACAAAACACTCTAAAATATCATGAGGGAGTGTTTCTAGTTAGTTAACCATTACAACCTCTATTTTGGGCCAAGAAAATAAACTGCAGTCGGCTAAAAAGAAATTATGTGAACATTCCTTATATGGGTAAGAAATCTAATTTTGCAAGAAAACGTGACGTGATGGAACATTTTGGCTATTTTTCCTGGATTCAGCACCCCAAAATCTATAGGAATCAGTTGCAAAACTGGAGGCAGTTTTTTGGTAGTGTACCTGTGTTATTTATTAGTTTTTATTCACACTTTTTTACCCTTATGTATATATTGATGTTTTTAGAGTTTATAAATGGTTTTATACATGTCAGAAGTTTTCATTTTTATTGTATCATCTGTTCCTTTATGTGTTTTAAAGTGATTTATGTATTTATTATCAATCATTTTTATATTTTCATGTTTTTAGTTTTATCTGCTTGATCAACCCCTGACGAAGTGTGCGAAACATGGCCTGTGTCGGGTTGGCAGTAAGAATAAATCAATAAACTCTGTTTTTTATATAATCACATCTTGTACTGGGTTTATTCATTGTGGATATCCTGAAAACCTGACTGGCCTGGGGGTCCCAGAGGACTGGGTTGAGAACCACTGTGTTAGAAGTATGATAATTAAGATGAACAAGGCCATATCTAGTATAAAGGGACCATTTATTGACATCTCCAAAATAAATAAAATACAATATTGTGCAGCTTTATTACTGCAAAATACTAGCAACTAAATTGCATGGTCAGAAGAAAAAGAGAACAATAACAGTTCCTCCTTGGAAAAAGTACATCCAAGGAAAAATACATCATTCTGTGTGGAGCTATCCTTGATAGATGGGTATCTAAAAGGATTAAGATCATCAAAGATATTGAGGAAGATCCAAGACATCAAGCTGAAACATGCTGCATTAACAGAAGACCTGAAATTTATATGTTCCAACAAATAAATTGAAAGTAGCAGAGGAAGCGCAAAAATAGCAAAGATATGTTTTATCCTAAATCAGTTTTTTTCATTAAAAAATTAAAAAATAAATCCATTCAATACATAAAATTAAAGTGGTGACTGGATCAGGGTTTAATTTTTATCCAGAATATTATCTAGATCAAACCATACCTAGTGGAGATTTAAAATTCAGATTACAATCAAAATTAGTTGAACTTGACAATATATTACTTCCCTTCTCCCCAGTTCATAACCATTATCTTCCTAAAATTGTTCCTTATCATACTGTTTAAAAGCCTAGAACACATTTTAAATTTACAAAGCTATATTAAAGCTCCTCTTGACCGTATATCATAGGAGTATGAAACAGGCCTCACATATCCTTCATTAAACAGTTAATGCTCATTATTGCACATTAGCAAGTAGTAATTCCAACTATGCACATAGGAATGTGCATAAGCAAGACAAATTTGGCTGTTTTCTTTTTTTCATGAATTGTTTTCCAATTTTGAGGTATTTTCAGTTAGTTTCATGTATTCATTTTAATGGAGAATTTTTAATGAGTGTTAAATTGATTTAGAGGGTTATTTTAGAAGCTTTATTTGCAATTTTCACATGGGAAATTGCACATTTACCCATGGACATGGCATCTATGTGTAAACAGCAGTTTTGTAAAGGGCTAAATGTACACATGGATGTCCATATGTAGAAGATGAAAGGGGTCATCATGGGGATGTTGCTTGGGTGTAGCCTGGATGGGTCAAAAATTTACATGTATAGGCCCCATTTCATATAGTCATCTACGAACTGCCACTAAACAGATTTCTTCTTTGGGTCCTAACCAGGCTTCCCCAGCCCCTGATAGATAACTCTTGTTTTTCTGTTTGAACTCTTGATTCATGCTGGCTATTGCTTTTGCTTTTACTATTAAGATTTGGAATTTGTGATACTCTCTTCTCTTTTTCTTCTAGTAGTTTTTGAATTGGAGCACTGCAGTATAGTGATTGATAACTGATTAGCCATCATTTTCCTTTTTTTTTGTTGTTTTTTCTTCTAATAAATGTTTTTGATGGCTATAACAGTGTTTCTGTATAAGCCTTATATTGCTTAATTGCTCCAGCCCTCCCTATGCTCCTGCTGGAGCGTCAGTGTGGTGGCATCCCATCGTCATGGGACTGGGATACCCAGCAGGAGCCCCGATTCCCCGCACCTCTGAAAAACAGCATTTCCTCACCTCTCGACCCCTGTAGGGGCCTGCCAGAGCCGGAATCGGGTGGAAGGGAACCTCCTGCTGCTGCTCACCTCATAGTGGGGGTCAAGGGACTTATTTCACCTCCAAGGTAGAAGAAGTCCCCCGTCCATCTTGGCCTCCCCTGACATACAGGGCCATAACCTAAATAGACCCTGTATGTCTGGGGTCATGGACCCGCCTCTTCTATGCCCACTTTCCACCTCCGGCACTCCTCCTCCTGCCCCCTTCCAATTACAAGTACCCCAAAGTAGCAGAATTATCTATTCTTCAAATAGGTGAAACATTGTGGGCATGTATGTTTAGGTGTATTTGCATATGAATGTAGATAGTGTAAAAGGCCTCTGAGCAAGGTCTTGGGGCCATAAGTAACTGGGTCTCTATTGGGCCCATGATAGACGAGCCCTGCAGGGGAATGCTAGGTGCTAGAGGGGCAAAGGCAGGAGGGAGGGTGAGAGAGACTGAGCAGGGTTTAGCAAGTAAGGGAAGCAAGCAAGTGAATGGGAATGACATAAGGGTTAAGAAGTTTGTTGTGATTAGTAAGTTAGGTTGCATTGGAGGGAAGAGGGAAGGCGTGGGGGGGGGGGGGAACTGGTGGAATTGGGCGAGTAGTGGGCCAATGGGAATGTTGTAAAATTTAAAATGAGTGAGACTGGAAGGGCTATTGACTTTAGGCAATCTGCTGCAGTGAGAAGTGAAGCATTGTGGGTAGTAGTTGGCAGGGATTTAGAAGGATGTAGAGATAATGTTTGTTCAGGGAATGTTGCAGCTGGGGAGGAGATTGGGGGTGGGTACCTGAGCCAAGTTGTATTAAAACTGATGAGTTTTGTTGATCCAGGAGCTTGCTGTTAGGTAATGGCAATACTCAGTGCATATTTGGACAGTGGATTGTCCAGTTGTGGAGGCTCAGGGCAATTTAAAATCCTCAGCTAGTAATATGATGAGGATGGTTAGGACATGCTGAGCATCCTAGATGAGGGACCACCTAGCTAGTAATATGGCAATTGGAAGGGGCAGTCCTGGTAAAAAGTATAGTGCTGTTGGTTTTCTTAGTGAACTGGCTTGGGTAGGGACATTTTTCTATTTGTCTATTTGTCATAATAAAGCTGTGACCACTGTTAAGCCAATTATGAAGTGTTTGTGTGTTTATTGTGGCTAATTCAATGGGGGATGGTGGGAGAGATAGTTAAGGATGGTTTTAGGGATTCAAGGGTAACATGTAGGGATCATACGTTGTACCCTGTTACCATATATCTATAATTGAGTGCTGTGTTATATGCTTGTGAGTATGTGTGTGCATGTGTGAGGTTTTGTGTTTTTGTATATGTATATGTATATGTCTGTGTATTATATGTTGCATGCATGTGTGTGTAGTGTTGGGATGTGCATATGTTTAAAAGTTTGTGTCTGAGTATGCAAAAATATCACTATACTCAAAAAACAGGACCAAAAATCTAACAACACATATAAGAAAGATTGGACCAGCAGAAACTAAAGTTCAATTTAAAGAAAAAAAATCAAAAAATATGTAGAAAAATCTTTAGAAAAATCAGTAATTCAAACTTAACCTGACCTTTGACATCACCAAGCTCAAAGGGCGTCTTACTGGTGATCTGTGTATCCATCCGCTGTTCCCATTGCTTTATCATCACTCATTTGTGATGCCAAAGGCTGGGCATGGAAAGCTTCCTATACACAAAACAATTAAAGGGAAACAAAGTATCAATATGACTTATCATAGGTACTTTTGATTGTTTACGTTATCAGAATATAGAAAGACTAGGGGACATGCAATGAAGCTACAGGGTAATATATTTAAGACTAATAAAAGAAAATATTTTTTCACTCAACGTGTAATCAAACTCTGGAATTTGTTACCGGAGGATGTTGTAAAGGCTGTTAGTGTAGCTGGGTTTAAAAATGGTTTGGACAAGTTCCTGGAGGAAAGGTCTATAAACCATTATTAAGAAGGGACCCAGGATATCAATGCTTGACCCAGTAGCAAGCATTGCGGAACCTTTGTCTTTTGGGGAAACTGCTAGGTATGTATGACCTAGATTGGCCACTGTTGGAAACAGGATACTGGGCTTGATGGACCTTGGTCTGACCCAGTATGGCATATCTTATGTTCTTATGTAAAAAAAAACACTTAGCTTTTAAGACACGTGGAGCCCAATTCTGGTAGGGGGCACGTCCAGGCTGTCCAGCCAGCCCCAAGGAAGACAGGCTGGTTTGGACCCGATTCTGGACCATGGGAACAAAACATTCCCGTGGTAGTCAGAATCGGGCCCGAAGATGACCCAGCATGCCCCTGCCACCTGCAGGGACGTCCTCCCCACAGGCACCCCTGACTCTGGCGTTTCTAGACCCCCTTTTCCTGCCACCTAACCCAGGCTGGCCTGCCTTAGCCTGGATCAGGCGGTGGGACCCTGCTGCCCCTGACCCCAGCCCTGGCTCCAGAGGGGATCCCCAGCCCCGAACATGCAAAAAATGCTGCCTATTCCACCTTTGAGTTGGAATAACCAGTGTGTCCCCATGGGCCCAGCAGCATGTACAGGGTCGTGACCTGAATCAGTCCTGTACGTGGTGCTGGGCTGGCCTGCCCCCGCTCTGCCCCAATCCCGCCCCCTCACCCTCACCCCCACCCCCTCCCCCCACTGCCTCTCCCCGTCCTGAGCTTCGGGACATATGGGGAGAGCTGGAGAGGGAAATGGGCCCAGATAGCTTGCGAGGCTGCATATCCCGCCGGGACGTGCAGCCCCATAACCCGTGTTTCTGCATGAAGCCCTAAGTATCCAATGCTATAGTCGCAGAACCTGAAAGGTCACAGTCTGCAGCAATCCTACAACTGCTGCATTGTATCCATTAACCATGGCCAATGGTTTTGCTAGTTTCCTCGGCTTCCTCAGAATATACAGCCTTCACCACAGTTTGCAAACCATTATTCATTCAAAGCTGTCAAAGAAATATTTTACTAAATAGTTTTTATTTTTTTGCTTTAAATTGAACTTTAGTTTCTTATGGTCCAATCTTTCTTTTATGTGTTTGAGTATGTACTTACAGTATATGTGCATTTGTTCATATTTTGTCTGCAGGTATTACATTTGACATCAGTTTGTGTTTGTATATATTTTATATTTTTATACATCTCTGTGTGAATCGCATTTGTGTTTCAGATGTGTTTTTGAATATTTGTATGTGTGCATGATTGTGCCTGCATTTGTGCATGTGAGGAATAAGGGGTCAGAATTAAAGGGTCTCTCTGAAGAGTGTGTTGGTTCTGGCAAGTGTTAAAGTTATTAACCTGGACTTCCTGTTTGGCGAGCATGAAATGCAGACATGTATGAAGAGGCTCCCAGAGGTCTCTCCCCACACTGGGTTTAATTCAGCCATTTCATCAGGTAGTTTTTCTCACCTTTAAGTGGCTTCATGCAGAAGGCTTTGCAAGTGAAAGTTTCCAAGACCATTAAAGAAATGTATGTGGTGAAAGCCCACACCGTGGGACCAGTGGCAGCGGGGGCCTCTCAGCAGCCATCGCTGGCCTCATTGACTGTCAATGAACTGGAGAAAGGAGGGGTGGAGACAGAGTCTGATCTCCTAACTGTGCTCTGGGAAATCAGAGAATCTAAAACAGAAATTGTGGGAAAGCTCGAGGAGAAATTTGCTGCAGTGGGAATGCAATTGGATGAGATCAAAGTCTGTATAAGCAGAACGGAGGACTTGCACATGGGCCTGAAGGGAGAGATGGCCCAGATTCAGAAGCAGGTCGGATGTCTTCAAGAAAAGGTAGAGGACCATAAAAATCAGGATTGGTGTTCCAATGTGCAGATCTTTGGGATCCATGAAGCAGAAGAAGGGGCAGCATGAGAGCATTTGTGCATGCATTATTTGTGGCCTGTTTCCCAGGGTGTCCTTCGCTGGAGGCTTATGAAATTAAATGGAGTCATTTCAAACTCCACTCGTGCCTGGAGGCAAACAGCAGGCCCCAGGCCTTGTGGTTTATTTATTTTTATTTATTTATTTAAAAGGATTTCAATACCGCCTTCTCCTTCAATCAAGGCGGTCTACACAGCAAACAATCAACAAGTAATGGTTTATGTGTGTTCATGCAGTGATACAGTGCGTGCGTGTGCGGTGGTGTACCGTAGATTCCTGTTGAGCTATTTACAGCATGCGCTATTATACAATCCCACGTACACGGGGAAGGGGAGGGGGGTTGGTCTGTGGTCTTGACTGGCGAGTAGTACATGTGACATCCCCGTAGTGTTCGATGAAGAGTGTTGTCTTAAGCTGCTTCTGAAAGTCCATGATATCTGTTGTTAATCGTAGGTCATCTGGGAGAGCCAGAGAAAGGGCTCGGTCCACGGTGTCCTTGCAGACCTTGGTGAAGTTTTTTGGTGTGTTAACACGGTTGGAAGTGTCCCTCCTCCTCGGTCGTGTGCTTCTGTCAGATTATATGAGTGGTTGTAAGCTGAGAGATGATGACTGTTGTTTTATTTTGAATATGTTTATGACTGTCTTATATTTGATGCGTGAGCTGATTGGAAGCCAGTGTAGATCTTTCAGAATGGGTGTGATGTGTTCTTGTCTTGCTGTGCCAGATATTATGTGTGCCACTGTGTTTTGTGCCAGTTGCAGAGGTCTGAGTGTCTGTTTTGTGAGACAGAGATAGATTGGGGTGCAGAAGTCTAGTATTGGGGTTATTTGTGCCTGGCAGACTGTGCGGAAGTGCTCCGGGGAGAGGAGGGGTTTGAGGCGTCGGATTAGTCTCATCCTGTGGTATGCGTTTTTGGAGGTTCTGCTTATGTGTGATTGTGGATTCAGTTCTTTGTCTAGAGTCACTCTGAGGTATTTTACTTCCGGTTTTATGGGTATGCTTGTGTTGTTTACCTTGATGTTGAGTGGAGGGACAAAGTCGGTGTTTCGGGTGATGATTAGTGCCTCGGTCTTGCTGTAGTTTATGGTCAGGTTGTTGTCTTGAAACCAGCTGGTCATGTGCATGAGACAGTTTGTTATTTTGGAGTAGTCTGAGTTGTCGAGTGTGATTGGTGTGTATATCATGATGTCATCAGCATAAATTGTGTATTGTATATTGTGTTCTTTCATGATGTCACATATTGGCTGAATGTAGAGGTTAAATAATAGCTCCGATAAGGCGGATCCTTGTGGTACGCCTTGCAGGACCTTTATGGGTCGGGAAGTGTTGGGGCCAACCTTGACCTGTATCTGTCTGTCCGTTAGGTATAAGTGGAACCACTTCAGGGTGGATCCATGTAGCCCAATGTTCTGTAGTCTTTCCAGTAGAGTTCTGTGATCCACTGTGTCAAACGCTGATGAAATGTCAATGAAGATCATCAGTATTCCGTTCTTGCAGTTGTCTGTGAGGTGGAGTATGTTGTTAAAGAGGTATAACAGGAGTGTTTTGACTCCATGGTTGGGGCGGAAACCGTGTTGGTTGATGTCTAGTGGTGCGTGGTTGTCAATGTGGTCTTGTAGCTGATGCTGTACTGCCTTCTCAATAATTTTTGACAGTAGAGGTATGCTTGAGATCGGTCTGTATGCTGCTGGATTGTTCTTATCGAGTGGGGATTTCTTCGGGATTGGTCTTATAGTGGCGGGTTTTAGCTGGTTCGGCATGTTCCTTGGGTCAATGAACTGTGCACCATGTTGTGTATGGTGTGGATGAAGTTTAACTTAGTAGCTTTGATCCATGTCACTGGGCATGGGTCTGTTGAAGCTGTGCTTGTATTGAGTGCGGTGATGATGTGAGAGAGCTGCTCTGTGGATGGGGTGCTGAATGTGCCCCAGGTTTTCGGGGGTGTGGTTGGTTTGGTGGTTGTGTTTGATTTTGGTTGTAAAGAGGAATGGAATTTTTCTTGGATGTGGTCTGCAAATGCTTGTGGGTCTATTTGGACTTCGCTTTCGGTCTTCTGTTCCTTGGTGAGGGTTTTCACAATTTTGAAGAGCTCTCTTGGTTTGTTGTTGGATTTGAGTATAATGTTTGTGTGGTATTCTCTCTTTGTTTGGTTGATGAGTTTGTTGTAGTCCTTTTGCTTTGTTAGGTATAGTGCCTGGATATTGGGCAACCGCCGACTTGGTGTGTCTCCATCGCCGTTCTAACTTTCTGAGTTCCCTCGTTTCACTCCGTATGACTTTTGAGTACCATGGTTTGTGATGTAATTTGGTGCAGCGAGTTTTCTTGGGTCTATATTCTGTGGCTTTGGTGGCGGCATTGATGATGTTGTTCCAGTTTCTGATATGAGCCTCTAGATCATCTGCTTCTGAGTTCAGGTGTGTTAGAGTGTCCTGTAGGAATTGGTCCCTGTCGAAGCTCTTGAATCTTCTTTGTGTGGGTGGGTTGTCCAGGTTCTCGTCTTGCTTTCCTCCTTGTGGCGCAATATTTATTTTAATTATGTGGTGGTCTGACCACGGTGCACGTGTGACAGTGGGGGTTGAAATGAGTCCTCTGTCGAGTAGATAGTTGGG
Source organism: Ichthyophis bannanicus (assembly GCA_033557465.1). NCBI lineage: Eukaryota > Metazoa > Chordata > Amphibia > Gymnophiona > Ichthyophiidae > Ichthyophis > Ichthyophis bannanicus. The sequence goes on from CM066031.1 coordinate 1,205,258,073, forward strand.
TGCGAATATGAGGTCTGGTGATGATCCATGTCTGTGTGTCGGTGTGTTAATCATTTGGGTGTATTGAAAGGAACTCATCGCTAGGAGGAAAGCTTCCGCGTCTTTGGTGGTGGTAGATTTGAGGTTGAAGTCTCCTAGCAGTAGCATGGGTTTGTGGTTTGAGCTGACTGTGCAGACCGCTTCGAGCGTGGAGGCTAGTTCATCAGGTGGCGCATGGAGGGGGGGCTCTGTAGGTGAGGCATAGGGCCATCCGTTTGTTCTCAATAGTGATGGTGTTGCAGTGTCTGTGGCACTTCGTGATTTGAACTTTAGGCTGTTCTTTGCGATGATCAGAACCCTTCCTCCTCTCCGGTGTGCGCGTGAGCAGTTGAATGCTGAGTATGTGGAGGGCACTAATTGATTGAGTAGTACATTGTCGGTGGGGGTGAGCCATGTTTCTGTGATGCAAAGTATGTCAGGTTGCTGATCATCTATGTGGTCTACTACTGTGTTAATTTTGTTTCGTATGGATCTGCCATTTATGAGCTCTATTGATATTGTCACTGGGGTGTTTATTGTTTTGTGTGCTTCCTTTGGGTTTGCGTGGGTGTAGGTCTTGCACCTGGTTTGCCTTTTGTGCGTGGGTGTCCTGTGTGTGTTCCCGTGATTATACTGTAAGCATGTGTATATCTGTGCTGTTGGTGGAAGCCATGGCATGTTTGTGTGTAGGTGGTGGTTGGGTGCATGCAGTGGAAGGAGTTGTGTGAGGAGGAGGCTGATGGGGAGAATCAGAGTTGCATGCATGTTGTCTTCTGGGCTGTCTTTGGGATAAGGTTTCATTTACTTCACTTACTTTTAGCTGCTCTTCTTGTTTTCGGTTGCTGATAATGACCTGTAACTTGACTCTTTGCTGCAGGCGATGTTACCGGCTCAACATCATTCTCACATTCACTTGGCGACCAACTGCTGTCGCCATCTGAATCATGACTGTCATCATCAGATTTATCGCTCGAACTTGGCTGATATTCTTTGCTTACTGAATTTGCTGCATCATCAGACGACTCAGAGCCGTCATTATCAGCATCTCGTTGCAATATTTCTCTTACTTGGGCACCTGAATACTTTTGTTTTGACATCATAAACAATAACCTAAAATAAATAAACAAAGATAAAGTTGAATAAAACGCAAAGCAGTTTTACTATAGGTATACAATAATCGTGATGAACGAGCTGAAAGCCTTTAGATTTCATCGGAAATAATGAGAGAACTTATGATATCAATTATAGAAAATGTGTAATTTTCATAAAATAAGAGTACAAAAAATAAATGATACATAATTAATGATATATACCTTTGTGAGATCAAAAAATTCACAAAACTGCAAATTGTATCACGATCCAAACCGGACGTAAGCAACTGGGGTCTAAAATGACCCCACTGGTACTCTGCTGCAATTCATCACTAGCGTCACCTAGCGGATGAAAATTATTCCTCTCATGGCGCAATATAAAGAGAATATTGACATGTGAAAAGTCATAAAAAGGCTGCATTCTTGAGCAGCTAGTTTCCGAGATACGCGCTGTGAAACTTGCAATGGGGTCACTTTTGACTCCATCGGTACTCCCAGGGTTAAGCAGAAAAGAGTGTTCTCCTATTTGAATATCTCTAAAATTGATGTGACACTCCTGCAAGAAACTCACCTCACCAGGAAAGAACATTTGAAACTAAAAAGTAGGGGTTTGAAAAGATCAAGAAAGTTGCCAAAGGAGACTGGCTAATTGCTGGGGATTTGAATTGTACAGTTGGGGTGGAAGATCAATCCAATTATACTGAACATCTGCCTAAAAGAGAGGGTAAGGAGTTCAGGTTATGTTTGTGCAAATTTGATCTAGAAGGAAGAAAATGTGGGGTGCAGAGTGTATACCTTTTACTCTAGGGAAAAGGGATCAATTGGGGACTTTTACAGATTTGGATATCCTTCCTATAATGTTATTGGACCATAGGATGATCATGGGTTGATGGTTCCCAAATGTCCAGGCAATAAATGGGGGCATTAGTTGGAGGGCCAATGTCAACCTTCTCCAGAAGGAGGAGATGGTTCATAAGATGAAAATAGCATAGATGCACTTTGTGTCCCACAATGATAATGGGAAGATGGCAGACAGCACTCTATGGGATGCTGGGAAAGCCTTTATGAGGGGTATCCTGATTCTGAGGGAATGGGAGGGGGAGCAGAAGCTTCTTTTGGGACAGATTGATAGACTCTAGAATGGTTATTGTATATCTGGATGGGGATGGGTTTATAAGCCATTGGTAGCAGCGAGGGCATGATTAAATGCCTTGGACTCAGACCGGATGGCCCATCTGCTTAGGTTATCCAAAAGACATTATATGGAACATAGGAATAAGGCTGAGAAATTGTTAGTGTGACAGTTATGTAAGCAGAGGAGAGCTCGCATTGTGGCTTAGCTACATTCAGGCATGGGGTGGGGGGAGGGTGGGATTAGGGATCTGTGCAGAGTTCCAGAAATTCTATGAGCAACTTTATAGCATAGAAATGAGGTGGGACCCAGAGAGCATTGGGCAGTTTATGGCTGGTGTGGATCTACACTGGCTGGGGAAGAGGAGGCAGAAGCCCTCAGCCGACCCACTGGGACTGCAGAAATTATAGAGGCAATAAAATCAATCACAAAGGGGAAGGCAGAAGGGAAGGATGGTTTCCCAGTAGAGTACAATCACCTTCATGAGAAGTTGGCGCCAGAACTAGACCGGGTGTTTACTAAAGTGTTGGAGGGTAAGTCAATGCCCTAGACAATGTATAAGGCCAACCTAATTATGTTGCATAAGGATGGGAAGACCAAAGACAACTGTGGTAGCTATATTTCAATAGCCCTAATTAACTGTGATAGGTCTAGGTCGCAAAGGTCCTATCTCGACAATTAGAGCGTGTTCTCCCATGGCTAATTCATCTTGACCTAACAGGTTTCATTCCCAGGAGATTGATCTCTGACAATGTTCATTGGGCCATAGACTTGCTCCATGTGATTAAGGGGTGCAAGGAAAGTTCTTTGTGTGTCACTTTAGATGCAGATAAGGCTTTCAATTGGGTGGAGTGGGATTTAATATTTGCCATGTTAGACTGCTTTAATTTGGGGGTGGGGTTTACCCAGGGGGTTAGGGCCCTATACAAGTGCCCAATGGCGAGGATTTTGGTGAATAGGTGTCAGTCGGAGGATTTCTGAATACTTCGGTAAATGTGCCAGGGGTGTACCCTATCGCCGATGCTCTTTGCAATGATAATTTAAGCTTTCACCACTCGGGTTCGACAAAACCAATTGATTCATCCAATCAAGGTGGGAATGCAGAAGCATACAATATTATTGTATGCAGATGACACATTGGTATTTTTCGCACACCCAAAGAGTCACTTCCTGCTTTTCTAGGGGAAATCGAGTTGTCTTCTAGACTGTCAGGGTTCAAAGTTAACTTGAATAAAACTGAGGATCTGGCTTGGGGGGGGGGGGGGGCTCGAAAGGAATTGCTTTAGGGTTTCCCTTTTCAGTGGTTAGATCAGAAAATTAAGTATCTAAGGGTTCACATATCTAAGGAGCCAGGGGAGTTATTTTGCTTAAATTACAACTCTCTTTTATGGAATCTTGTGGGAGGCTTTGAGAGATGGGTGCCCTTAAATCTTAGTTGGATGGTGAGGGTTGCAGCTTTAAAAAGAAATATAATGCCCAAGTTTAACTTTTTGTTCAGGCAGCTCCCTCTACACATACCTCTGCCTCTCTTCCAGAAGGGGGAGAGGATGTTGCAAACTTTTGTCTGTGAGGGGAAGAAGGCTAGAATGAGGGTGAAGCATCTCTGCTGGACCCAGGAACAGGGGAGGTTTGATCCCCTGAACTGAGATATTATTATTGTGCTGCTATTTTTTGCTCATTGAGGGTTCATTTGTTAAAACCAGTTGAGGCTATGTGGGTTGGTATTGAGAGGGCATTACTTATGCCCCAATCGATGTTTGAATGGTTGGAAGGCAGGGGGGGGCGAAGGAGTCAGGGATAGTGGAAGAATGCAGGACCACCCTTTTTTGGACCCCCTGCATAGACAGTTGGATGTTTTGGAAATGTGAGATGATCCCCTCACTGCTGTTGCGATGGTCCAAAATACAGGATTATAAGCCTTTCTCTGCCCCAGAGTTTGAACCTCTCTGGCAGGATTTATGGCAGGTGGGATTGAGTTGATTTTCAGATCTGCAGAAGAGGGATACTTGTATCTCCATGGCAGAGTTGGATGCCAGAGTGGGTTTCAATATTTTCAACTGTTTTTTTTTTCTTCTGAATCAGGGGAATCTCTAGCAATTCAAGAGAGCATCCACTTCATTGGAGAAAATTCTTTTTCAGGGCAGTGGGATGAAGGCTCTGATTTTGTGATTATATTTATTTTATGTATTTATTTAAAAGGATTTATATACCGCTTTATCCTGAAATCAAAGCGGATTACACAGCAAACAAATCAAACAAATCAATTACACAGCAAAGCAAATCAATTGGTTGATTACGTGGTGAGCTATATACAGTATGAGCTATGTACAGGAACTATTTACATTTTTACATTTATTTTTACAATTACATTTACATTTTTACATTTTGTTTGGACAGTTCATGTGATGTCATTGTAGTGTTCTGTGAAGAGCGTAGTTTTTAGCATCTTCCGGACGTCTTTGAGGTCTTTTGTTGATCTCAGGTTGTCGGGGAGTGAGTTCCAGAGCATGTGAACGGCCATGGATAGTGCTCTTCTTGAAGTGTCTTTTCTTGTTTTAGCAAAGGCACTGGGTATGATGATAGTGTCTGATGTGTCTCTCCTTCTGGGTCTGATGCCTGGGTCGGGTCTAATGGCCCGGTCTAATGAGCTGTTTCAGTGATTAGGGTAATTGGTGTTCATCATTGAGTTGTTCAATGAAAAGGGTGTTTTTAGTGTCATGATCAATTAAGTCGAAAGGGAGAAGTCTTTTTGTGGTGTGGTTAGGGTTGATTGGTGGTCTTCATTGAATTGTTCAATGAATAGGGTAGTTTTAAGTAGCTTCCGGAATTATTTTATATCTGTTGTTGATTTTAGATTATCTGGGAGGACATTCCAGATTGCAGGGGTAGCTAGAGAGAAGGCTCGCATGGATGTGGATTTGTTTGTTCTTGTGAATATAGTAGGTGTTAGCATATTGCTTTTAGTGCTGTTTCTGTCTGGTTGTTTGCTTGTTTTGGTTCCAATGAGTTCTTATAGTATTCCTGCTGAGATGTTGTTTTTAATTTTGAAGATGGGTGAGTGCTGATTTATATTTTGCCTGTGAGGAGATTGGTAGTCAGTGCAGATCTTGTAGTATTGGAGTTATATGGTCTTGTATTGAGGTGCTAGTAATAATGCGGGCAGCAGTGTTCTGGACTAATTGCAGGGGATGGGTGATTTGTTTAGGCAGCCCTTGGAATAGTATATTACAGTAGTCCAGCAGAGGTGTAATTATTGCTTGGCATACTGTACGGAAATATTCTTTATTGAGGAGGGGTTTTAGTCTCTGGAGTGTTGCGAGTTTGAAGAAGGCCATCCTAGATAACTTGTTGATATGCGGTTGTAGGGTGAGTTGCTTGTCTAGAATCACTCCAAGGTATCTGACTTCATCTTTGAGGAGCATTTGCAAGTGGATGATGCCCACCCTCTACAACATGTGGCTGGATTGCGTCAATGGTTGGGGAGAGTGTTGGAGGATGGGGATTGGAGGTAAATTTATTGGGGGATCAGTAGATGCTCATTGGTGATGAATTGGAGACAGACCCAGTTCAAAATAGTGCATCACCTGTATACTTTGCTTTATCAAATGTTTAAGGCAACTTGAGGGAGACAGGAGTGTGCTGGTGTGAATATGGATGGGATGTGACCTTCTCCCATCTTTGGTGGGACTACCCCTGGATCAGGAAATTCTGGGAGGGGGGGGTAGTCCAGAGTATTAATCAGATTACAGAAGGAGGCCTGAAATTGGATCCCAGGCAGCTCCTCTTCGGATTATAGGGTATGGATTGTGGTTGGGGTTGTGGGGGCCAGGTCCAGTTGTGGGTAAAGTTGCTTTTGGCTGCGCACCTCGGAATTGCATGAGGGTGGTGCTCAACAGGGAGATCCTCACTGAACGACTAGTTGTAAAAAGCAGAGGAAGCCTTGTGCTTTGATAAGTTAACCTGTGTCATGTGGGGGAAAGAGTGGAAATGTAATAAAATTTGGTCCCCATTTGCTCAGCTCTCTGGATAGAGTTGGAAGAGTTGACAGGGGCTGTCCTGCATTGCTGTGAGATCACCTGATGTCTGCCAAGCACGAGTTTACCATAGATCTGGATATTGTAGCTATTTGCTCTAATAGACTGCCTTGAGCTGTTATCAAGGTTATTAATGTTCTAAATGTTATTAATGTTGTTCAATATAGAGCTCTGCTCAAGTTGTTTAAATTGGGTGGTTCCTAACATTCACTTTGTGCAACAAAGAGCTGAGGATGTATAGGATTTAGTGGAGGACGTGGGCCCTCCTGCCCTCTTGTATTTTATTTTATTGCTTTTTTAATTCAAAATTCAGGTCCCAGTGTATTAATCTGGAATCATAGCTTTCTTCTTCTTTTGGTTCTTTGTCTATATGTTAAAGAGAGGACAGCTGAAATATTTATAATTTATTGTTTGATGGTTATGACCATGTGGCTGCGCTGCTGGGCAGTGCAGATTCAGTGATTCAGATTGGAATGTCTTTGTAATTTTGCTTTGTCCCCCCATGAATAAAAATAAAGTAGAAAAAAAAGTTAGTAACTCTACATATCCCACTGGTTTCTTGCTAACCAATAAGCATTTACAGTCATTCAATGCTTATTCTGATTAGTTTACAAGATTTTTCTGACATCACAAACTTCCAGCATGACATGATCTCAAATATTCAATTTCAGTACCTTCCAATTTTAGCATTTATACACAGAGGAAGATACTATATTTCCTCCTAAAATGACTCCCACACAAAAATGAATTATTTTGCTACTTTATATGACCACTTATGTTAACCAGATTTTAAAAATCTGTCCTGACCCCCATGAGAGTATTCAGACCAAACGTATGAATCAGCATCTATGAATAAGAATCTCCATAAACATATATCTCTGCTGATAATCTCTCATCTAATTTAATTTCCAAATTGCTTAGTGAAGGGCATAGAACCATCTTGGCTGGCAGCCTATTCTATAAGTGAACGCTCAGCATAAAAAAAAAAAAATCTTTTCTTTGGAGTAAGTATAAATTTAGTTTTTTATCTACTCTCAAAGGCCGATATCTTGTGAAAAGCATAATTGAAATCCTGTGGATGATATTAATGTAAGCACATCAGCATTACTGTATCTCCCATTCAAAAGAATGGCCCTTTACTGCATGTTTAAAATGTAGCAATGTATTTAATGTACGCTATGATTTCAACCTCCAGCTGTTTAACTGGTTGTGTAAATAAAAATAGGATAATGTTATGTTGGGTAACCACATATTTTGCAGGCATACACATTTTACAAATCACTACACAGTATGCAGCCAGCCATTAGATCTAAAGAATGTTCAGATTCCAACCCGGGAGTTCTAGACTGTGAAGATAGAGGAATGAATTATGGTAGACTAGCATATCAAACCAAATTATCAGCAAGCCATGTTCTGCAGCAGGACTAGGAAATGAGCCGCCTGCACTACACAAAATGTAATGCAAGGAAGAAAAGAGCAGTTTCAATTGTAGTGTGAGAATTAGAAGTGTGTGTGTGTGTGTGTGTGTGTGAGAGAGTGTGTGTGTGTGTGTGTGTGTGTGCAGGATTTGCAAAAGCTGCACAGACTATAAGAAAAATAGAAAAATAGGCAGAGGAAATATACAGGGGGAATATGTGTATGGGGGGGGGGGTTGTGTTGGAGAAAATGGCGTATGCAATGAGGTTTTTTTTTTAGATTGTGTTAGTAGTGGGGTCTCTGCGTGAAGGGTAGGCGGTATCTTAAGTGTAGGAGGAGTGTTTATGAGGCATGGGAGTGTGTGTTTATATGGGGGTATAGCTAAGGATTGTACACTTTGGAATATATGTAGGGTAATAGGTATGTGGGTATGGGTGTGTGTTAGGGTGGATAAGGAGTTGCGTTGAAAAGTTGTCGGGTTATTTTTATTTCTACGGTAAGAGATGTATAACTATGCATCTCTCAGGGGGGAGGGTGCTGGAAATATGTATGCTTCTCGTTCTCTGCCTGTATCATAGAAACATAGAAACATGACGACAGAAAAAGACCACAAGGCCCATCTAGTCTGTCCTTCCATAACAACAACTACAACAGTCCACTTTTTACCTTTAGAGATCCTCTGTGTTGGTCCCATGCTTTTTTGAATTCAGTTACTGTCCTCATCTCCACCACCTCCACTAGGAGACTATTCCACGGATCCACTACTCTTTCCGTAAAGAAATATTTCCGCATATCACTCCTGAATCTATCTCCCTTCACCCTCATCCCATGTCCCCTCGTAGCAGAACTTGCTTTCAATTGAAAGAGGTTCTCTCTCTGAACATTTATGCCACGGAGGTATTTAAACATCTCAATCATATCACCTCTATCCCGCCTTTCCTCTAAGGTGTACATATTAAGATCCTTAAGTCTGTCCTCATATGCTTTATAATGAAGCCCATTAATCATTTTAGTAGCAACCCTCTGCACCGACTCCATCCTGTTCACATCCTTTTGAAGGTGCGGTCTCCAGAATTGCACACCATACTCCAAATGAGGTCGCACCAAAGACTTATACAGAGGCATTATCACCTCCTTTTTTCTGCTAGCCATTCCTCTCCGTATGCACCCAAGCATCCTTCTAGCTTTTGCCGTCGCCTTTTCTACCTGTTTAGCTACTTTAAGATCATCAGACACAACCACGCCTAGGTCCCACTCTTCTTTAGTGGACAAAAGTACTTCACCTCCTATACTGTATTGCTCCCTTGGATTGCTGCAGCCCAAATGCATGACCTTACATTTTTTAAAATTAAATCCCAGCTGCCAAATTCTAGACCATTCTTCAAGCTTAGCTAGATCCCTCCTCATGTTATCTACACCTTCCTGGGTGTCTACTCTATTGCAGATTTTGGTATCATCCGCAAAGAGGCAAACCTTACCCGACAGCCCTTCCGCTATATCACTAACAAAGATGTTAAAAAGAATCGGACCAAGGACAGATCCCTGGGGCACACCACTGGTAACATCCTTCTCCTCAGAGTGAGCTCCATTTACTTGTACTCTTTGTCGCCTCCCACCCAACCAATTTCTAACCCAAGCAGTAACTTTAGGGTCCATCCCTAGGGTGCTCAATTTGTTTATAAGTCGCCTGTGAGGAACAGTGTCAAAGGCTTTACTGAAATCTAAATACACCACATCTAGAGCTCTCCCTTGGTCCAACTCCCTGGTCACCCAGTCAAAGAAATCAATCAGATTTGTCTGACAAGACCTGCCTCTGGTGAATCCATGCTGCCTCGGATCCTGTAATCCGCCGGGCTCCAGAAAACTCACTATTTTCTCTTTCAGCAGCGTTTCCAATAATTTACTCACCACTGAAGTTAAACTAACCGGCCTGTAGTTTTCAACCACATCCTTACTTCCGCTTTTGTGTAAAGGCACCACATGAGCCTCTCTCCAGTCCTTTGGCACCACTCCCGACTCCAACGAGGCATTGAAAAGGTCAGTCAGTGGAGTTGCTAGAACGTCCACAAGTTCCCTCAGTATTCTAGGGTGTATCCCATCCGGTCCCATCGCTTTGTCTACTTTAAGTTGAGCTAGTTTCTCATGAACACAGTCTTTTGAAAATTGTTCAAGATGTCCCTCGCTTCTGTTCCTATTTGTGGGTGTTTTCTGAGGTCCTGCTCCTGGTTCTTCATCTGTGAACACAGAACAAAAATATGTGTTAAGCAATTCCGCTTTATCCTTATCAGCTTCTACATATTCCCCCCCTGCACCCTTGAGTCTGACAATACCACTTTTGCCCTTCCTCTTCTCACTAATATATCTGAAAAATGTCTTATCCCCCCCATTTTACTGCATTGGCTATTTCCTTCTCCTTTTGAATCTTTGCCTTCTTGACTACTTTGCTAGCTTCTCTAAGTTTTTCCAAATACAGATGCCTGTCTTCCTCTCTCTGTGATCTCTTGTATTTCATGAAGGCCTCCCTCTTTTTCTTCACTTTTTCAGCTACTTCCTTCGAAAACCATAGCAGTCTCCTGTTCCTTTTGCCTTTATTTACCATTTTAACAAAAAGGTTGGTTGCCTTTAAAATACCCCCTTTCAGTTTTGCTCACTGTTTTTCTACATCCCCCAGCTGTTCCCATCCCACTAACGACTCCCTGAGGTATTGGCCCATCTTTGCAAAGTTAGTCTTCCTAAAGTCTAAGATCTTCACCTTGGAATGGATTCTAACAGCCCTAGTCCTAATACTGAACCACACCATCTGGTGATCACTGGATGCAAAATGATCTCCCACTACAACATCAGAAACACTTTCACCATTGGTAAGCACCAAGTCCAGTATGGCCCCTTCACGTGTGGGGTCTGTTACCAATTGCCTGAATAGTTCTCCCTGTAGAGAATCCAGCATCTCCTTACTTCTAGATGATACTGCAGCAGGAATGTGCCAATCAACATCTGGCATATTGAAATCTCCTAGCAGTAGCACTTCCCCTTTCCTAGCAATGCTGCGTATGTCTTCAATTAACTCTCTGTCCACCTCTTCCTCTTGTGAGGGAGGTCTGTATATCACACCAATGCAAATAGATTTCTCTTTCCCTCTTTCTAGTTTAACCCACAATGCCTCCTCTCTCCCTTTTAAGCTCTGTAATTCCAAAGCTTTAATAGTAGTTTTTACATATAGTGCCACTCCTCCGCCCCTTCTTCCTACCCTGTCCTTTCTGAATAAAGTATAGCCAGGTATAGTTACATCCCAGTCATGGTTTTCTGTGAACCATGTTTCTGTAACTGCCACTAAATCCAAGTCAGCCACTCCCACCAAAGCTTCAACTTCAGGGATCTTATTTCACATGCTACGGGCATTAATACACACTGCTTTCCATATATTACCACTGTTACCCATTTCCATAAAGGTATTTAATGTATCACCTACCTGGGGGCTTTCACTTACCTGGGGGCTTTCTTCACCCATCCCCAACGAATCTAGTTTAAAGCCCTCTTCAGTAGATTAGCCAGTCTACTACCAAAGATGCGTTGACCTTTCTTGGACAGATGGATGCCATCTCTGCTCTGCAACCCTTGGAACAGCATCCCATGGTCTAGGAAACCAAAACACTCTCGAAGACACCATCCACGCAGCCATGCATTCATCTCCAGGATGTGAGCCTCTCTGCCTTGGCCTTTACTCTCAACAGGGAGGATTGAAGAGAACACCACCTGTGCACCTACCTGCTTCACCCTCTGTCCCAGAGCCATGAAGTCACTTTTGATACGTTCCGAGGTATACCTGGCAGTATCATTTGTTCCAACATGGATTAGCAACATTGGGTAATAGTCAGTGGGCTTGATGAGTCTCGGCAATCTCTCCGTAACATCTTGGATCTTGGCACCAGGCAGACAGCATACCTCTCTGGACATCAAGTCTGGTCGGCAGATGGACGCCTCAGTACCCCTCAGAAGAGAGTCTCCAACCACCACTACCCTTCGTTTCCTTCTGGTCACTGATTCCGCAACTATGGGGTACTTGAACTCTGGTTGTTCCCTTTCCAGGGATGCTTTCACCTCCTCCACTTCCAGGGCTGCATAATGGTTCTTCAATTCAAGGGCTGGAGAAGTTGGATTGGTGATTTTGCAGGCTCTGGTGACATTTGTCTAACCATCGACATTCTGTTGGCACCCATCTTCTCCTGTGCTGGAGAGCCTGGATGCTGCAAGAAGCATCTCATCAATGTACTTCTCACTGTCTTGAATGCTCCTCAGCCTCGCCACCTCCTCTCTGAGTTCCTCCACTTGTTTCCTCAGAGCTTCAGCATGCAGGCACCCTGCACATGGAACCTGTTCTTCAACTGGCATTAGGACCTCTGTCTGGACCGAGGCAGAAGCTGTAACGGGGGCAACAGCTTTAGCAATACGATTTTTCCCAGCCATTGTTTTGTTTGTGGAGCTTAGGTATCTGTTAAAGCAAAAGAGAGAGATCTACCAAGTACCAGCTGGTTTCGCAGAGAAAAAGCAGTTAAATCTCTTTAATTATATTCAAAATGTGCTGGTCCAATTCACTGTGATTTGTTAAAGGGGGAGGTGCCCTATAAAGCAAGACTGCTCACTAGAGGTGGGTGGGAGTCGGGGTGGGTAGGGAGGGAACTAACACCTGATTAGGTGTTAGCAGTTTCTGAACCTGAGGAGGTTACAGAGTTCAGCAACCTTCTGTGCTCAAGTAAAGTTCCCCTAAAACAGCAAAAATGAAAGTAACCTTGCTTTAAAAAATATACACAAAACCCTTTTAAGAGCTCCCAGTCAGAGAGCTAGCAATGTAATAAAAAAATCAAACAAAGAAACCCTCAAATCCTTACCTACTGTTTGATGTGTGGAGCCCTGGTTAGGAAAGCCTCAAAAGGACAGGGCTCAGGAGCCTTTTATGCAGGCTTCAACTGCACTCAGGAAACAGGCCCACTAACTCCTGATTAGGTGTTAGCAGTTTCTGAACCTGAGGAGGTTACAGAGTTCAGCAACCTTCTGTGCTCAAGTAAAGTTCCCCTAAAACAGCAAAAATGAAAGTAACCTTGCTTTAAAAAATATACACAAAACCCTTTTAAGAGCTCCCAGTCAGAGAGCTAGCAATGTAATAAAAAAACCAAACAAAGAAACCCTCAAATCCTTACTTACTGTTTGATGTGTGGAGCCCTGGTTAGGAAAGCCTCAAGAGGGAAGGGCTCAGGAGCCTTTTATGCAGGCTTCAACTGCACTCAGGAAACAGGCCCACTAACTCCTGATTAGGTGTTAGCAGTATAGACATGTGTATTTTGCGGGGAAAGGACTAAAGGCTAATGCGCATTAATGAAGCTAACACGCATTAAGCACCATTGCGCCCATAAAAATAAAAGGGCTGTGGGCATTTAACTCTCATTGACTTCATTAACATGCATTGCCATACCATCTGCTTTCAGAAATACACATCAGTCAGAACCTTTTGAGAAGAGGTTTACAGTGACCTGATTGTAAATATAAGAAAAAACAACAAGCACAGCAGTTGGAATAACTCTTAAAATAAGTCATAGGAGAACAAACTTTAGATAGTATGTGGAGATCAGAATTTATTTTTTATTAAATAGTAATAAATAAAATCTACACATGGGAAAAAATGAATGGAGGAATGTCATCAACATACACGCGTAAGTTGGTAATTTGATATTCTACAACTTGTACATGTAAACTGCATGTGTAAGTTGGCAGACATGTGGAAGGCAGTTTTATAAACACCCCACAATCGATGCGCGTAACTATGAACTTATTTAGGGCTTATTTTATAAAGTGAAACGTGTATATTTTGTTAAAAAATAGGAGGATACAGAGGTATATTAACCTAGTTGTTGCAGTTATGCCTTTCCTATAGCAAACATAACTGGCCATGCCTAGATCGGGCAGAAATGCAGGTTAGACATAGGGGGTCTTTTACTAAAGGGTGTTAGCTGATAATGCATGTTCTGTCATACATTCCTAGCATGGGATGAATCCTATGCTAACTTGTGTTAGAGTAGCAAGTGAGTGAGGTAGGGGCAGAGAGTCGGCATGGTGTGCTCTGTGCAGTTAATGTGGGGTTCACACCACATGCTAACTGCATTAGCGTCGGATCACCTAACATTGTCTCAATAGGAAACGTTAAGTGCACCCATAGCCAATGTGCCATCTGCTAAGGGACAAGGCTCCACATTAACTGCCAGGGAAATGCTTTCCATGCCACAGACAGTTAATGCAGTTGTGTTGCACCTAACTCACTATACTTTCAGCGCTGTTGGCGCATTCAGTGCAATGCCCTAGCACCCTTTTGTAATAGGGCCCCATAGTGGTATATTTATTTATTTAACTGGTTTTAATATACTGTTTTTCTACCAGTCAAAATGGTCTACATTGAACAAAGGAGCATGCAAGGTTACATTGAACTTATTGACGTAGAGCAGCAAGTATCAAGGGGATGGAGGGAGCATGCAGGATCTTTATAACTTTAGAACTTATGTTACAAAGAGCTTATGATACAGCAATGAGCTTGTGATACAGTGAGCTTACGCTACAAAGTACTTATGATACAATGAGCTTATGATGCAGTGAAAGAGAGGCTGTTCTACTTAGTGTAGGGCTAGATGTCAGTTAGTTGATTATGGGTGGAGGGAAATGGGGATAATCAGTGAGAGTAGAAGATGTTCCTGTTGTGAATCAGTTGTAGGGGATAGTCCATAGTGCTCTTCGAAAAGGTGTGTTTTGAGATCTTTTTTGAAGACATTATGGGATTAAATACTCCGTAGCATGGTAGGTAAAAAGTTCCAGAGGGTGGGAGCATAGAGTTCAAAGGTGGGGGGAGAAGAAGGTTGAGTGTGTTCTGTCTGAGTGGTCTATTGGAGTTTGGGTGTCTGATAAGCATTTGGAGATGCTAGGATGAGGTTTGATAAGTGCCTTATGGATAATAGTGAAGACTTTGTGTTTGATCCTTGATGCTATGGGAAGCCAATGGAGGGATTTCAATATCAGAGTGATATGGGTGTGTCTAGAGGCTCTGGCAATAGGGCATGCTGTTGTGTTTTGGAACAGCAGTAGAGGGGTGATGATAGCTTTGAGAAGTCCTTGAAGAATGGAGTTGCAGTAGTTGGGTAAGGGTATAATGGAGGCCTGGTAGACTGCACAGAAGCTCTCTGGAGAGAGGAGGGGGCATAGGTTGCGGAGGGTTAGAGCTTGTAGTAAATGTTCTTGGTGGTGTTTTTTATATGTGGTTGGAATTTGAATTGGTGATTGAGGATGACATTGAGGTACTTGACCTGTGACTTGACCCACAGTTCGGTGTCCTCAATTTTGATGAAGGGGGGGGGGTGAAATTGGAGTCCTTGGTCACATGGAAGATCTCAGTTTTACTGAAGTTAACTGCTAGGTTGTGGAGTTGTAGCCAGGAAATAATTTCTTTGAAGCAGACGGTTACATTGGAGTAGCCAGGAGCAGTGGTATGAAATGGAGTGAAAATGATTATATCATCTGCATATAGTTGGTATCCAACATTGAACTTTCAGATTGTGTAGCAGAGAGGCCTGATGTAGATATTGAAGAGTAAGGAAGAGAGCGCAGAACCCTGGGGAGGCGTGATTTCCAATTCTTATCTGTTGATTCCACTGGGAGAGGTAGGAATGGATCCATTTGAGTGGCTTGCCTTGAAACCCAATGTTGTCAAGCTCGTTAAGTAAAATCTGGTGGGACACTGTATCAAATGCTGCTGAGATGTCTAGGAAGAGCAGCACGTAACTAGTAGAATCTTTTTCTATTCTGGAGATGAGTATTGATATGAGTGAAGTGAACAACGTTTTAGCACTGTGGAAGGGGCAGAACCCATGCTAATTATTATCCAGAGGTGCATGTCTGTCAATGTGCTCCTGGAGTTGAAGTTGAACTGCTTTTTTGGTGATTTTGGCAAGGGATGGAACACTGGCTATGAGCCAGTATGAGGTGGGTGATCTTGGGTCTAGCTTGGGTTTCTTTAGGAGGGATCTTATGGAAGCTTATTTGAGAGAGGGTGAGAGGTAGGCTTGCGAGAGGAAAGTTTGAAGGATAGTGGATATGAATGGCAGGAACTGTATTTATATTGATTTGATCCAGGATAATGGGCAGGGGTCTAGTGGAGAGATGGTAGTGTTGATGTGTGAGATGATGTCCAGAGGTTCATCAGGCAAGACATCTCTGAATGTGGTCCAAGTTTGGCTGGTAGAGGTTGCACTCGAGGGTGTCAGTATGATGAGGGCTGTGGTGCAATGCTGGTTGTGTTTGGCTTTGAGGAAGTTGGCCATCACTTGTGGGTCAAGGGTGTAGTTCTGAAGAGGCTGGGTAGGGTCTCCTGTGAGGGTTCTGACCAGACTGAAAAGTTCCCTCGGTTGTTGAGAGTGTGAAAGAGGATGTTGTTGTGATGTTCACATTTGGCGTTGAGCATACCATTGCAATAGGCTATGTGCAAGTCCAGGTAGATGGTCTGTAGCTGAGGGTCCTTAGATTTTCTCCATCTGTGTTTGAGTCTTCGGAGTGCATGCTTCTGTTCTCTGGGCGGGTGGAATATCAGGGTGCGCGGGGTCAACGTTTTGGGAGTAGCTCGTGGTGGAGCCTTGGAGGCATTGGAGATGATAGAGTTCCATGTATCTACCTTTGAGTCGAGCTCTATATTTTGTGATGTGCCTTATAGAGCAGAGAGAGTCTTTTCGATGAAGGAGGGTTCGTTGAAGGCAAGGAATCTTTTTGCTGTGGGAAATTCATCATGAGGAGGGTAGTTGAGATGAAGGAGAGATAGTGTGAAAGTTATTAAGTGGTGATCCAACCAGGGGACTGGGATGGAAGTAGGAGAAATGCGGTGAGTTGTGATGAGCAGGTCAGCAGGGAGGAAGAGCAGATCAAGGGCCCCTCCTTTCGAGTGTGTTTATACTCTGGGTTCCAGAGAATAACCAGGACTGACACACACACACACCCCCACTTGAATGACTACACTATAACTCATTGTATCCTAACCTATTTGTAAATAACCTCTGTAAATAGCAATGGCAGTTCGTTGCCTATATCCCTGTAAAAAGTTAGAAACTTCTGATCAATATGACGATACAGAAGTATACAAAAGTATATACCTTGTAAATAGTTTAAACAGTATAATGCTTTGTTATATGTAAAAAGTTAAAAAATTTCTGTTCAATGTAATGTTATACGAACGTATACAAAACTGTTAAATTGTTCCATGTAAACCGCCCCTGATCTCTGGAAGGGGCGGTATAGAAGAAATAGATAAATAAATAAATAAATAAATAAATAAGTGATGAGCTGCGTATATTGTAGGTCACTCATAGCTTGGAGGAAGGCACAACTTTAGCTGGTGTTTGCTGAGGGGAGATTGAGGTCACTGAGGAGAATGGGGTGTTGTTAGTGTGAGGAATGGGAGCAGACTGTTTCGAGCAGAGTGTCCACCTGGTCTGCATTGTGATGTGGTGCTCTGTATATGAGGCAGTTGATAAAATGCTTGTTGGTTATTATGAGGGTGTCCAGGCCTTGGGAGAAGGTTGCGCTTGTGGTGATGAAACACAGGCACTTGTTTGAAAGGATGCAGACTTCACCGCCTCTACTGTTACTACATGGGCAGTTATGGATGTTGTGGGTGTCAGTGTTTAGTTGATTGAGCAGGGCATTGTCTTAGTCTGTGAACCAGATCTCGGTGATGCATAAGAGATCAATTTCATCATCAGTGATGTGATCAACTGCAGAATGCTGTCCTGCATGTGCAGTGCCTCATGGGTACTGGAGGGGCTAACCTATACCGGAGCACACAGCAAACATTTTAGGCAGGGCCCTGCAGGCTCTTTGAATCCAGACATTGCTCTGTATAGTGCTGTGGAGGTGTAGCCTACTGGTTAGTTCAATGTCTCCATAAGTTGGGGACAAGGGTTTGATTCCCACTTGTTCATTTTAGGCCTGCTTGCTACTCAGGTCATTTCCCTGCCTGTAACATCCAGGCTCTGCCGTGACTTGCAGACACACATCTTTCTACTTTGTTATGCATTCTGGCCACACTTTGAGTTAGCAAACGTGCTATTCCCCATCATGGCCTGAGAGCATGGCTTTATTGACTCTGCTGCAGCCCATTGCAGGGGGTCAGACATGTTCACCCTGCAGATATCAGGCCCCCGCTTTGAGGCATGGCATGATCATAATGGATGTGGCTTCAGAACCAAGATGTCAGAGTTTGAGGCCCACTTGCACTCCCAGGTGACATTTCAGAATGCATTACTGTTGCATTTTATGTCTGTCACAACCTTCATGGACTGACAACACCTCCTTGTGACCTTGAGCAGGTCACTTAACCCACCAATGGCTTAGCTGACTGCAGATCCATACAGTCCCTGTTTATCATCAAACATTACCAATTTGTCGTAAGATGTACCCCGACGTGACTGCACTGATACAGCAGTATACTAACAGGCAGTTACATGCATACAGCTGTAACCTACATTTGAGACATGAGTCGTGTATGACCGACGGTACAGCTTTGGCTCCATCATATCTCTGCAGTACATGTGGACACATCCTACCCCTCAGACAGCCACCTGTAGGTATAACCTCATGTCCGTACGTGCCCCATTTGCCCAGTTTGGATGACACCTGACCATTTGTTATCTGCACATTTGTCTGCAGTTGTTATCTGCACATCCTATGTCACATACTGATATTGTACCATTTTACATTCGACACCCCCCAGTGCATCAGTACAGATGCCTCCCACATGCTCGTCCAAATTACTGGCTGTCACATAGGATGCCCACAGATCTGGAAGGTACATCAGCTCGCACCTGTCCTTCCATCCATCACCTTTATATTGACTTTCTTGGCGCTCCCTTATTTATTTATTTATTTGCTTTTATATACCGCACTCTTTGAAATCAGTGCAGTTTACATATAACATGAACAATAAAACAGTTTACATTGAACTGAAAATAACATGAACAATAAAACAGTAAAACAGTATACATCAAACAGATTTGCATAGAACAGTTTAAATTGAACTGAAAACAATGGAATCCAGTGTTAGGGTGACAGCCATTTTCAGATTCTATGATGCATGCTTGACACCTTAACACCCGATGTCCTGTTAACACACATTAACTGCCCATTGCGCTCTTGTCGCTGAAATACCACCTACCCGCCAAGAGGCTTTTTCTCATGTAAAACCCCTTATCTCTGCCATTAACACCTGCTACTTTAATGCCCTTTAGTAAACATACCCCTTAGTCTTCACTTTCCAGGTGAGGAAAGCACATGACACATCTTTGCCTAGCCTAACCTATCCTAGGAGTTGAATAGGTGAGTTTTCAGTTCTACCTTAAAATAGTTCAAAGATGCCTGAAGGCGAAGGTTAGACAGAAGGGCATTCCAAAGCAAGGGGGCTATAAAGAAAAAAGGTGGAATACCTTGTAGATTCATACCGTGCTAAGGCTGGAGAAGGTAAACAAAGTTGATTTCCATGAATTGACCATAGGGAACATGCTGGGTTCCAGAGTATAACCAGGACTGACACATAATCTGGAGCTATATAAGGAAGAGTCTTGAAGGTCTAAATGCGAACTTTAAATTGAATATGCTATTTCAATCACAGCCAATGATACTGGATGAAAAGCGGAGTTACATTCTCATATTTATTTATTTATTTATTTAACAGTTTTTATATACCGCACTATTCATCATCAGTGCGGTTTACATTAAACAACAACATAACTGTCAATATATAACTGATCTAGGTTTACAGATAACAGGGAAGGTAAACTGGGTGTGAACTGGGGATAACTATATACAATTAAATATGTTATGGGTTTGTGAGAGTATATGAATAGCGATGTTTTGTACTGGTTGGAGTCTTCTAAGGCTTGAGCATGACAAACCAACATAAATGGATTAGGAAATTACTGCACTGAGAACAACCATGATTGGTGTTGATGTCTAGAGAAAGGGACAATTTGCCTGGAAGCAATGCAACGAGTTGAATTAGGATTTATTTATTTATTTTATTTATTTATTTAGTATACACTTACCGTATTTTTCGGACCATAAGACGCACCGGACCATAAGACGCACCTGGTTTTTTGGGGTAGAAAAATAGGAAAAAAAAAATTCTGAACCAAAATTCTTTCTACACTCAGCACCCAGTTTCTTTTTAAAAGTTGTTCCCATCTGGAACGACAGAAAAGTAAACCGAGTGGAAATGGTTAAGGTAGCCTACGCTTAGAGTTTCTACTGTCCAAAGTGGTCTTGTATCAGAGCAATCAATCAAACTTGAATGGCAACAAAAAATCCTATGCTCTACCACGTAATGTCTTACGAGTTTCTTAAAGGTACCAGATTTTAAAACATGAAAGGGCTTCTTTATCTGTGGGTCTCAGACTTACAACGGCACTATCTACGGAGATCAAGTCTCCAGTATTTGTGCTTGTTCGCATCAACGACCCATTTATTATTTTGCCCCTTTCTTCAGTTAAAAATCCATCTACAGCATGATTATGATCAATATTGCACTTAGCTTGCTGTCTGATGGCATTATGTTCTGTTGTTATGATCGCGCTGTGTTCTCTAAGTGTCCCGACGCTGTTTGTGAAGCGCCTCTGCGTTTCTCATTGCGGTTCTTCAGGAGACCTTTAAATCGCTACTGCTGTATCAAAAAACAGAAGCAAACTTAAAAATCCTGCCTTAAGAAACACTATTGTATTAAAACACCTGGTCCACTCTTTTTCCAATTTCTCTCAATGTCTATATACTCTCAAAACAGCCTACCTAGTTTCATGCTGCCCGCGTGAAAAAGCCAAACAATCTCTCTCTCAAAGAGTTTTCAGTTTACTGCCAGATGCCGCGCATGCGGGCCTGAGGATCTTCTCCGTCATTTAAATCTCTCATTAGCTTATCCCCTCCCCCAGTTTCATACGTGTGTAATACGTAGATCTTATCACGGCCTTCTTGCGGTAATCGACATTACACTCCTGGTTCATTAATAGGTTCCTTAATAAGTGATTATTAAGTTCATAGAGGGGAGCAGTAATAGAAGGAACCTATTAATGAACCAGGAGTGTAATGTCGATTACCGCAAGAAGGCCGTGATAAGATCTACGTATTACACACGTATGAAACTGGGGGAGGGGATAAGCTAATGAGAGATTTAAATGACGGAGAAGATCCTCAGGCCCGCATGCGCGGCGTCTGGCAGTAAACTGAAACTCTGTGAGAGAGAGATTGTTTGGCTTTTTCACGCGGGCAGCATGAAAATATATAAGGTAGGCTGTTTTGAGAGTATATAGATATTGAGAGAAATTGGAAAAAGAGTGGACCAGGTGTTTTAATACAATAGTGCACAGCGTGAGGGACAAACTTGCTCTTTAAAGCGAAAAATTCTTCTATTCGCACCATAAGACGCAGGCACTTTTCCTCCCACTTTTTGGTGAAGAAAAAGTGCGTCTTATGGTCCGAAAAATACGGTATATACCGCTACTTCCAGCGATCAGTAGAGGTTTGATTACATCTTTGGGAGTTGTCAAAATCAAGACAGAAAAGTTGGGGCATACACACATAGGTTTGAGGTAAAGCACAGCACACAGAAAAGGGTCTAAAGATTGGCCGTGGCATATTTACATATTTTACAAAGAGAGATTGGACTTTACATATTTACATTTTTACATAAAACAATTTACAGAGTATGATACATGATTTATTTGCTTCATCTTGTATCCCACTGAGATTCATATCTGGTTGTAGTGACATTGGAATAGATGCGTTTTTAATTTCTGTAATTTGATGACCTGATTAATATGTTGAGTGAAAGAGAGGTCAGTGTCTAGTAGGACACTTTGGGGTATGTTTACTAAAACGTCTTAATGTTACCGGCGCTAGTTGCAGCGTTAATGTGAAGAATGCCATATAAGGTAGTGGGCATTCTGGCGGCAAGGTAGCAAGAATCTGTATCACGCGATAAAGGGCACCTTGGCTCATTAACGCGCGGTAACCTTAAGTCCATGCCAGCGCTGTGCTAGAAGCTATAGAGATGTAAACCACTGGTTATGACAATGACTGTGGAGGCAGAAGTCATGAGTTCAATCCCATGGTGGTAGTATTTAATAAGGATATCTGAGGGATTTCCTTTTAATTTGAATCAGTGCTGCCAGCAAAAACACCCTCACAGCGCCGTAACCTAAGGTGCCTCATAGCGGATTATGTAGCACCACCCAACCCTATCTGAGTCAGGATGGGGGACAGGATCTCCCACCAACATATCCACACTCTACATCAGAGGCAGTAGAGGGGACCACCACCCCAGTCCTGCTGGGGAATAGGCACCCTTCAGGGCAGTCAATGCAGATCTGTACGTATTTCATAGGACACTGGCAGACAGGCAGTAGGCCTGGAAAAGCTCAGCTGTTCCCCAACACAATCTGACATTCACCAGCAGAGGGCACAGTCAATCTCCACCCGCTGCATCCTGCAAGGTGTTCCAGCCATACACATGCTAACTGCAGACAATCTGCTAACTAGTACATAGTGCATGTTCCTGGAGGAACTGTGTGCCCCCAAAAGTGGGATGTAAGCAAACACACCAAACAAGTATATCAGGGATTGGGCCCCAAAAAAGAGAACTCATAGATATCACTTGAGCAAAACACTGTATAGCACTATGGGGGAACCTAGCCATGCCATGGTCACTGCTCAGTCAGGGTGAGAGTGACCTCCCGGCATGACATGCTGTGGCCACCCTGTCCGTGCAGGTGGTGGTCGGGCACTACAATTTCCCAGCCATTTCCCTATGCCCTATGCAGATGCATCCTGCCCAGACCACCGTGTCCGGGTCATACCCACAATACCTTGCTCCTCATTATGCACATTGACAGGCTAACACTAAAAACAGTGCAAACATTGGGGGCTCAGTAAGGTGTAGGCAGCCACAAAACACTGGATAGACATACACACACTCCCACACCTATTTCAACATTGTGCAAGGATAGTGGTGGTTGGCAGCCCTGGGCACCACACCAGTCCTGGACACAATGCAGGCATTGCTAAGGTATGCAGGTGCTAGTATTGGTAGCTGCTGCTCCGCGCAGGGCCCAACAGCCTGACTCTCCATGAGGCTTTGGATAGTGGAGCCTGTGGGTGTGGGTGTTTGTGCCCCTGTTGGCCAATACTCTAGGACAGAGGTACTCAAATCTAATCCTGGAGGGCCGCAAACCAGTCAGGTTTTTGGGATATCCCTAATGAATATGCATGAGAAAGGTTCAAATACAATGGAGGCAGTGCATGCAAATATATCTCATGCATATTCATTAACTGGAGTGCTCTCCTTCTGTACTGCATTTGTATTTTGCTTGCTGCTTCATTTATGTTTGTTACCTGTGCTGTCTCCCCTCTCCAGGCTCCCTTCTGCCTTGCTGTCACTCAAACACTGTGCTCCCGCCTCCCGGAAGTGACACGTCTACACCCAGGCTCCCCTCTGCCTTGCTGTCACTCAAACACTGTGCTCCCACCTCCCGGAAGTGACACGTCTACACCCAGGTCCGGATTACATTTAAAGCATCCAGCAGCGGCGTCCAGTGCTACTGGAGTGCTCTCCTTCTGTACTGCATTTGTATTTTGCTTGCTGCTTCGTTTATGTTTGTTGCCTGTGCTGTCTCCCCTCTCCAGGCTCCCCTCTGCCTTGCTGTCACCCAAACACTATGCTCCCACCTCCCGGAAGTGACACATCTACACCCAGGCTCCCCTCTGCCTTGCTGTCACTCAAACACTGTGCTCCCACCTCCCAGAAGTGACACGTCTACACCCAGGCTCCCCTCTGCCTTGCTGTCACTCAAACACTGTGCTCCCGCCTCCCAGAAGTGACACATCTACACCCAGGTACCGGATTACATTTAAAGCCTCCAGCGGCGGTGTCCTGTGCCACGGTGGCGCGCGCACAAGGAGCAGGACGTGCTCCTTGGGCGAGCTCCTTGGGGCAGTGACGAGGGCGTCCGAGTTCATCAACGTTGCTGTGCCGTATCATATTCTCGACTCTTCCTGGTTGCTCTTTCTTTCCTGGTAAGCTGATGTATTTTGCCCTACTTCTCATTTGCTTCCTCCGGACATCCAATGCTGGCCTTTGACTCCAGCCCTATTCCTGCTATGGCTGCTATCCCCGTTATTTGGGGTCACCGCCCGTGTCCTCTGACCCCCATTGCTCCCCGGTTTTTGTACACGCAATCTGCACAACCTTCTTCCCTGTCGGCCCTCTCAGCTGCCTGCTACCTCTCTCCCATCCAGTTCCTCACCTGTCACTCTCTTGACGCTCTCCTTCGCCCTTCTTAACTGTCGTTCTCTCCATTCTAAAACTCACTTAGTTCATGACCTCTTGGTCCAGCATTCCCTGGATGCTCTCTTTCTTACTGAGTCCTAGCTCCGCGAAAGAGAAGACAGTTTGCTTCTCCACTGTCTCCCCCTGGGCTATTCTGCCTTGCACGCTCCCCGCCTCCATCGGACAGGGGGAGGCGTGGCATTTATCTTCAGGTCTTCTCTCTCATTTTCACTGGTTTCACCTCCCCCCCACTATCCCGAATCCCTCTTACTCTGCACGGGATCTTCCCCTCCTGTGTTTTTTCTTCTTCTCTATGCTCCTCCTTCTTTACGTGTAGATCTCTGGGATTCTTTATTACTCTCTTTGTCAGACTTTACTCTTCTCTCACCCCACTTAGTTATCTTGGGTGACTTCAACACTCACCTCAGTTCCCCAACTAGGACACGCGACAAGACCCTTGCCTCTCTTTTTACTGACTTAGCCCTCACCCAGCACGTTACCTGCCCAACCCATATCTCTGGCCATATTCTGGATCTTATCCTTACCTCTTCACCTTCCTCCTATTTACCAATGGATATTAGGGCTTTCCCTCGTCCTTGGTCAGATAACCATTGCCTTTTCTTCTCCTTCTCTCTCCCCTCCTCAGAATCTTCAGGACATACTTCTGCAGCTCCCGTGCAGCCACCTCTTAAACACCATCTCACCCCCCTTACCCTTCAGCGTTTTCCCCCCGCAGATGCCCTCTTCCCTCTGGATTTCACCTCTCTCCCAGTAGATCGTCAGATGGACTCCTGGATCTCCACTCTTTCCACTACCCTTGACGCTCTTGCTCCTCTTTGCCCTGTTTCTTTTCGCCCCTCCTCTCATCATCCTTGGTATCATCCTGGTCTGTACTTACTTCGCTCACATCTTCACCGAGCAGAACGTCTGTGGCGCCAGAGGCCCTCTGCCTCCTCCATCTCCTTTTTCCACCAAGTGCACCAACAGTATCGCTCTATGATAACCTCCGCCAAGAAATCTTTTTACTCACAACTTATCGCTTCCTCTTCGAATTCCTCCAGGCGCTTACATTAGGTTGTCAACTCCCTTTCATCCACTTCTGCCCCCCCCCCTCTTCTTCTGCGCCATCCACTCTCAGCCCGACCACCCTTGCCTCCTTCTTTTCAAATAAGGTTCAGGCTCTTCGCTCATCTTTCCCTGCCTGCCCCCCTCCTCGCTCCCCCCTCTCTCCTCGTTGCCAATATGCTCTCCCCCTCCTACTCATACCTTCCCTCACACCTGGTGCATGTTCAGCACCATCACCTCCACTGAGCTCATTAAAGCCATTTCCTCTTCCCATCAGACCACCTGTTCTCTTGACCCCTTACCTTCCCCCTGGCTCCTTAACTCTTCTCTCGCCCTCATCCCTTTTTCTCTGACTATTCTTAACTTCAGCCTCACTTCCGGTCATTTCCCTACTAGTTGGAAACACACCATAGTCCGCCCCCTTCTCAAAAAGTCCACCCTGGACCCTGCTATCCCTGCCAATTGGCACCCGATTGCCAATCTCCCCTTCCTTTCCAAGATCCTTGAAAAACTGGTCTTCTCTCAGCTTGCCACTCACCTTGATTCCACCTTCTCCCTCCATCCACGTCAGTCTGGGTTCCGTGCTGGCCACAGCACTGAGACCATCCTTCTAGCCCTTCTCTCCGAAATCCACCGCTCTCACGACTGTGGTGATCTTTCTCTTGTTGTTTCACTTGACCTCTCCTCTGCCTTTGATGTTGTTGATCACCGTACCCTTCTCTCACATTTCTCTGACCTGGGAATCTATGGCACGGTTCTGGAGTGGTTCCATTCTTTCCTTTCCTCTCGCACCTTTGCTGTCCATATGGGTCCTCATGTCTCTCCCTCCCTCCCACTCCAAAGTGGGGTTACGCAGGGTTCTATTCTTGCTCCTCTACTCTTTAACATTTTTCTCACCCCTCTAGCCTTACTCATTCAGCAGTCAGGTATCTCCTCTATGCCGATGATATTCTCCTAGTCCACCACACCTCCTCCTCTGCTCCCGACCTTTCCCCACTCAACGACTACCTCTCTCTTGTTGCCTCCTGGTTCAGCTGTAACTTTCTCCATGTTAATCTGTCCAAATCCTCTGCCATTTGGTTCTCTTTTGGTGCCCCATCTCCTACTCTGTCCCCCATCATGTCCGCCCACCCCATCCCTCTTGTTCCTACCCTTCGATACCTTGGTGTCACCCTTGATACTTCACTTTCTTTTCTTCAACATATCTCCTCGGTAGTACGCACATGTTTCTTCCATCTTCGCAAAATCAGATCTATCCGCCCGTTTCTTTCCACTCCTGATATCACTACTCTTGTTCTTTCCCTCGTGATCACTCGCCTAGACTACTGCAATGCTATCTTCGCAGGTCTTCCCTGTTATCAACTCCGCCATCTTCAGCTAGTTCAGAACACTGCCGCTCGCCTCATCACCCATGCCCCTGCGAACGCTCATGTCACTCCCTTCCTTTTCTCTCTTCATTGGCTTCCCATCTCTGTTCGTTTTATCTATAAACTTCTCACTATCACCCATAAAGTACTATACACTGGTGTTCCGCAATATTTAGCTGATCTTATCTGCCTTCAATCAGCTCCCCATCTCCTCCGTTCCACTCACGGTAATTGTCTCTTTCCCCCCCCCCCCCCATCTCAGGCCCACCTTGAGCTCACCTGTCACTCTGCTTTCTTTTTCCTCAGTCCCACCCTCTGGAATTCTCTCTCGCACTCCCTTCGCACTGAATCCTCCTTCCCTCAGTTCAAATCACTCCTTAAAACCCACCTCTTTCTTCAGGCCTACGACCTCCCTGCTCCCTCCGATGGCTCGGACCTCCCCTTGTCCTGTCTCCCCTCCCCACATCCGGTTTAGTTGTCTCCTGTTTAATCTGCCCACAGCTCTCTAGTTGCTCCATATCTCTGTTTTCTCTCATGCTGCTCTTCAACCAGCTTTTTGTTTCGTCTTACTTTCCTGTTTTTTAATGGCATTCCTTTTCCTTTCTATCTTTCGTAGCCCACAGTTTGTTGTATTGTACACCGCCCTGACGCTTTGGCAAGGGCGGTATATCAAGTTTTGCAAATAAAGATAAAGATAAGGATATCCCGAAAACCTGACTGGTTTTCAGCCCTCCAGGACTGGATTTGAGTACCTCTGCTCTAGGGCAGTGGTTGCCAACTCCGGTCCTGGAGGGCCAAACACCATTCAGGAGTTCATGCTGTCCCTAATAAATATGCATGAGATACATTTGCATTCAATGGGGGCACTGCATAGCAATGCATCTCATGCATATTTATTAGGGACAGCATGAACTCCTGAATGGTGTTTGGCCCTCCAGGACTGCAGTTGGGAACCTCTGCTCTAGGGACTGCAGATGTTTATGGTGTCTGTGTGCTTGAACCTGTGACCTTCTGTGCTGACTCTTGGCAACCCAGCAGCCTATTGGTTTTCTGGAAGCAGATCACCAGGCCTTTTCTCCTGAGGCAATAGAGAATTAAATGACTTGCCCAAGGTCACAGGTTCAAGTCCCAGCTGTGGCTCCCGCAGACCATTTCCCTATATTTTACCCTACAGCGCACATACACCATAAACATGTGCATGTCTGTCTGTTCATCAGACAGACCTTGTTGCACTGCACACCACCCACCTGAACAGGGCTTGGCCTTGATGTGCTGTGGGCAGGTCCCACTGCCCCCTCCACCACCAGCACCCCTCCGCCACCATGCTGACATGCCCTTATGCCGGTGGTGTTAGTGGTGTGCAGTCCCAGTCCAGTGTGCCGTTAGGCGGCTGCCTATGGTGTGGGATCTGGGGTAGGGGTGCCTACAAGACATCCGCGCTTACCCCAGCACCACCTGTCCATGTTATGTGCCCTTTGAGGTACCTGCTGGGTACTGTCCCCTGGGACACTCTGGGACACACACTCGTGAGCATGTTTGACCTTGGTCAGTTGTTGTCTTGCAGATTTTCAGTTTCTGCATTCCTATGTGCCACCTAGGCATCTACCTAGTCCATCCTGTGCCCCAGCTGCCCCACTGCATGTCCCGCCTGCAGCCCCCTGTACCCAATTTGCAGCCTCACCATTGTGCCCTTTCGTACTTGTGCACTATGCTGTTGCCGCACATTTATCACTACTATCAATTTTCTTGGTTTCCCTGCCTTTGCTGTACATTGCTGGCTGAAATGGTTTCTCTCTCCTGCAAATGTGCCTCTAATGCGAGGTTTTCACTGGAGTTAATTTTCAGACCTTCATTTCACAGTGTGCCTGGAGCCTCTCCCCGCCCATTCTCCGCCCATTGACCCCTTCTCTCCACCATCTGGAGAGACTTACTCCACCCTCTGTGCGCCTTAACGCCGCTGGAGACGTTATCGCGCAATAAGTAATGTTATCGCGTGGTAAACCGCACGATAACGTTACTTATCACGCGATAACGTCGCCGCTGCAACATTAGCGCTGTTTAGTAAACATACTCCTTTATTATTATTTTTTTTTTTTTTAATTCTTTATTTTCGTTTTGCAACAACAAAGGAAAGGAAGACATACAACTAAGAGACAAATACATACATGTAATGTGATACATACACCAAAGCAAACCCCCACCACCCCCCTCCCCCCTGCTTCTTCTCTAGAAACTAAAACATTCTCGAAGCGGACGTGTACTGACATTATTATGTTACAAAACCTTCCAGCGGTCTGAAACATTATTATGTTACAAAACTTTACAGCGATCTGAGACATGATGAGTGTACATTAAACAGACATGTCGAAGCAATAAGCAGATGGTACATGATCATTGAGCATCTGCCATTTAGACAAGCAAGAATGAAATTGGGTATGGAAAATAGCCCTCCAAGATATCTGCTCATAGTTACTATATAAGCAGACAAGGTTCCACTATTCATTGACAGCAAGTCAAGAGCTATCCCTCCAAGTCCCCGTGATCAAACACATGGTTATACCCAGCATAAAATCAGGAGAAAACGACCCTTCTTAGGAAGAGAGGGGACCCCCGCCACTGAGCGGAGTCTAACAGTCGTCCGAGAAAGAGGCTAGCCTCCGTAGGTCGACTAGAACAATATCTTTGATCATAGAGGTAAGCGCGATATGACTCTTGGGGGGACCACTTATCCTGGACGACTATTTGTCAATCAGAGGATCAAGACCTGAATGGAAACCCCCCCACTATCAATGAAGAATTAGCAGAGGCCTGCGCAGCCTGAGCAGTAAGCGCAACAGGACAGGGTCATCCAAATTAGGAACATGAAGGCATATACATGTAATTTTAAAGTTACCCATCTTGAGGTGAACGCTGGGCTATCTACCCGCTGTGTCTAAGCAAATCGCTACAATAGTAGCATGCAGAGATTTCCTATCCAATATAGCAACCCCACATTTCTTAGAAGCAGCTGGGGAGTAGGCGGCCACCATGTAAGGTTTAGTATTGAAGTGGAAAGTTTCCTTCGAATTGAAATGCGTTTCTTGGAGGAAAATCAGGTCCGCAGCCTCATGATTTAGATAGCATAGGAGTTTCCTCCGTTTTATCGGATTATTAATTCCTTGTACGTTCAATGAAAAATCTTACATGGTGCCATCAGTCGATACTAGACATTTTAGGTAAAAGCGCTTGAAAACTTACAACATAATCAGAATCTGTACACTAATGACATAAGCACCAAATATGCTGGCCAATACACCATATTGAAAAGTATGTACCAAAGTAACTTAGAGAAGAAGCAAACCCCCAATGAATATGGCGACCAGATGTCTGCGGGAGGAGGCCCTAGAGAGGAGATAAGACATAATAAAAGAAAAGAAACACCAGAGTCCATAAGAAACACTGTCTCTGATATTCGTCGAGGCTACAATGGGTAGATGGAGTCGGGTCCCAGATATCTTCAAAATAAGGCGACAGACCTCCTTCGATAAACTCTTCGCTGAGCCGCGGTAAATCCAATATGGCAGGCACAGCGGATATGAGAGTACTGGCAGGAATATTCTGGAAATCAGCGCATCAAGTCGGCTTCTTTAGAGTCCAAAAACTCCGCTAATAGCTCAGGGTCCTCAAATGTTCTTGTCTGATTGTGAAGCGTGACTCGGAGCTTGGCCGGGTACAGCAGACCATAGCGTGCTTGTAATTGTTGAAGCCTCGGCCGAAATTCCAGAAAGCGCTTTCGGCGGTCGACCGTGGGTTTAGCCAAGTCAGGATAGAAGGAGACCTTGTGGCTCTCAAACTCCATATGGCCCTTTGCCCGGGAGGCACTGAGAATTTATTCCACATGTTGATATCTCAAAAGTCGAAAGATGATAGGCCGCGGGGTCTTCCTGTTGAGCGTTATGTTTGTGGGTACACGATGAGCACGATCGATCTCCAATTCTTTGGTGAAGGTGATTTGGAGCAAGGAAGGGAGGATTTTACTTAAAAACTCCTTCATGTCACCCAATTCCGCTCCCTCCGGTAGGCCCACGAGGCGCAGGTTGTTGCGGCGCGCTCTATTATTGCCATCTTCCACTTCTTTCTGCAAAGCCCGCACCTGACGTTCTACTTTGTCGAGTTTGGACAGCCGGACCGCATGGGAGTCTAATATATTCTCCATTTTGTCCTGACGCGAAGAGAGCCCCTCTAGCCTGCCTTGCAGTACACCAAGATCTTCCCTCAGCGCTCGAAGTGCTTCACCGTTTGACTGCACGAGGTCCTTAACCCCTCTGATTTCTGCGAGGATTTCCTGCTGCATTTCGGGGCCCTCGCGCAAAGCCAGCCCTTTCTGCGGGGACGGGGGTTCAGTTTTGGAGCGTTTACCGTGAGAAGCCGCTGAAGAGCCAAATTCCAGGCGCGTGGGTTTGGTCCCCGCCATCTCACCAATGTGCCCCGGCAAGATCAGAGCAGAAATTCAAGTTTGTCCGGTGTTAATTCAGGATTCTGAGTAGGCCTCTCGGGAGCCTCAGCATTATGCGACCATCCCGCTGGACATCGGGCTCCACCCCCCCGCTGGACATCGGGCTCCGCCCCCCATTATTTTTTTTTAAGTGCTGACTCTTGACAACCCAGCAGCCAATGGGTTTTCTGGAAGCAGATCACCAGGCCTTTTCTCCTGAGGCAATAGAGGATTAAATGACTTGCCCAAGGTCACAAGAAGCACCAATGGGAATTGAGCCCTTGGGTGGTAAGCAGCTGCTCTAACCACTAAGCTACTACTCTACTCAGTTATCTGAAAAATTAGATTAATGTCATAGGTTGCCCCTGGATGATGGGCACAATTTTAGGGGTCGGGGAACTCCCTGTAAAACATGTGACAGTGGATTTTCCTGGACTGAGTTGTAGACAGTTATCTTGTAACCAGTTCAAGACCATGGTCGAAAAGAGATTCATGGGAGTGAGATCTGGGGTAATGCTATTAGTGGAAGAAACAAAGAGGATGTCATCTGTATAAACGTAGATGCTAATTCTGGTACTTTGAACCAAAGTAAGCAGGGGAATCAGAAAGATATTAATGAGAGTAGAGGCAAGAATAAAACCTTGGGGACCACCACACCTGAGGGGTAGGACTCTGAAGATTTACCATCAATTTGAACAGAAAAAGAGTGATCTGACAGAAAGAATTGGAGCCACTGATGAACTTTAATGTGTACACCAAAAGAGTGCAGACCTGAGAGCAGGAAATCATGATTAATACATGAGAAGGAGAAGTCTTGATCCACAGAGAGTGCGGAGAGTGGGATTCCAGTTTTTGGGTGCTTTCAGATTTCAGTGCCTTGGACATGTGCCTATGTTGCCTATGCCTAAATCAGACCTTATAGATTCTGTGATTTCAAACACAGCCATTCTGCTATCTCTTACCATTTAAGAGCAGTTTGTATAGGGAAGAAAAAACAAAAAAGAGCGAGAAAAAGGTAAAGTAAGAAAATGGAAAGATTGAAGATGGGAAAAAATAGTCAACAGTTAAAATATCCTCTTTAAAGGAAAGTATGATAAAGGAGCTATAGGAAATTGTCTTGGGAGAATATGAGTCACTCTTACACAAATATAGTATGTCCAGAGTTGCCTTGTGACCCAGTTCGAAGACAGAGACTTCCTAGTCCTGGATTTTGAGTTTAAATCCCAGTACAGTGTGGTATTCATAGTCCCTGCTTCTACTATTTGAAATCAGCACTGCAGATACTGTGATGCAGGTACCATATAGCAGGGCATCTCAAACGTGTCCTTAAGGCCTCAAAGCTAATCATGTTTTCAGAATATATACAGACTAAGTGAGTGGAGGGAGAACTTAGTGGTTAGAGCAACACACTACTACCCAAACAATCTGGGTAGCTATTCCTACTGGCTGGCCTTGGGCAAGTCACTTTACCCTCCATTTCCTTGGAAGAAAAGGCCTGGCAGTCTACTTCTAGCCATACATGTCCAGTAAAATACAGGGGCTGAAGTAAGCATTGATCTGAAGGCACCCCAAAACAAATTGGGATAAATATGTTCATGTTGTATTCACTGTGGATATCTGAAAACCTGATGGGCAGGGAGGTCCTGAGGAGAGATTTAAAAAGCTGTACTTTTGGAAATTCAGAACTTGCCTGAAATCCCCCATCTTGAATTGGATCACTTGGCATCTCTCTATGTCTAACAACAAAAAGTGGTGATAAAAAAGTACAAATCAAATAAATACAATTCAATAACTCATACACATTGAAACCATAAATACATGAATGTACATAAAATCACCCAAATACAAAAATTAAAAAGAGCACATTATGTTTTAGCTTGAAGCATACATCAGGGGCATACTCTAAAAGAAATGCAATGATGTGAGGTACAATCTACAACATGGATAAAAACAAAAAATAATAAACATAAAACATTAATATTATACAAAATACAGTGCAATCGTAAAGTCTCTCTGCAGTACACATTATAGGATCTACACTAGGTTATTAGAATTGTTATTTATTTGTCCAAAAACTAACATACACACATTTACATCAAGTATTGAAAATGTTGTCTATTGTTTTCGAGGTACAATGCTACTCATTTAGTCTTGTTTTTGAGGTCATTAATTAATGTCCATTGTGTAATGGTGGCAGTATAGGTGGATATTGCTGCTTTCAGCTCCTCGATGGTTTCGGGGTTGTCTTTGTCACACTAGTCCCTTTGCTGTCTCCAGAAGTAAAAGTCAGGTAGTGAAAGGGTGGGAGATGGTAGCACTAGAGACCCCTCAAAATCCCCAAAGTCATCCCCAAAGTCATCTTGCAGTAGTGCCACGGAAGAACAAGCAGTGTGCGCAGTAATACCATCTTGCTAGAAGTAGGCATTCATGATTTCATCTTCCTCAAGCTGTGCGATGAATGGGTACAATATGTTGGAACAATACTGATCTGCATTTATGGTGTTCTCAAAAAAAAAAAAATAGGGCCCGCAATTCATTTTCTTGTCATTACTAACCACACACCAATGTTATTGTCATGCAAGGGTGTATCATGAATTGCATGTGGGGTTTCTGTAGCCCATAAACAAGTATTTTGTGTGTTAATACATCCAGATAAATGGAACCAAGTTTCATCTATATAGAATGTTATATCCAGCACTTCCATTCTGTTATCTCAAATGAATTTCTGATACCCTTCGCAATAAGCCATCCTCTAAATTATCTGCAGATTTTAATTCCTGAACAACCGTCACTTTGTATGGAAATAACTGTAGTTTTCATCTAACAGCTTTTTGTGCAGATCCATAGCTTCAGTCTCCTGTGCCAGTTTTCTCAATGATTTCAATGGGCTGGCCATCAACTTATCAGAGATATACAGAAGCTTTATCTCAGGAAAAACACTAGGTTAACCACTTCTGGCATCTACCACTGAACCAGTGCTCCAACATTTACTTATTAGATCTTGCCCACTATCTCAGTGTAGAACAATGGATTGTGGAAACTTTTCAGAGAATTTTTGTTTTACTACATCCGTATAATTGTCACCTGATCTAAACACATGTTCCACTAGAAATATTCCTTCCTCGATGGTTAACAAACCGTGAAGAGCTAAGGAATTATGTGACAACTCACTGAGAAAGGCTAAGGAATTACATCATAACTCCATGCACGTCCAACGTCTGAAAAATACTTCTACATCCGTCCAACATCTGTCAAACACTAGCTAGGTCAAGAAAAACAAACAGCAGTAGCCAGTTTGCACACAGCACTCACC
Organism: Ichthyophis bannanicus; assembly: GCA_033557465.1. NCBI lineage: Eukaryota > Metazoa > Chordata > Amphibia > Gymnophiona > Ichthyophiidae > Ichthyophis > Ichthyophis bannanicus. Next base: position 1,205,292,370 of record CM066031.1, read on the forward strand.
GCAGAGAGACTTTACGATTGCACTGTATAATACACCAAAATTCCACAAAATATTACTTAGAATAAATACAAATAAACCATATTGAAAAACACCCACCTCCTAGAGGCAACATGTCGTTCTTCTGAGGGCAGAACGGAAACTACTGCCACCCACCTACAAAATAAGGCAAAACCCTTGACAATGCCCCAAGAAAGGTATATGGAATCTAAAAATAAAAACAGAAATAAAAGTAGATCCATCTTACTGTTATCCAACCCAAGGCACCCACACCAGATGGAAAACAGATCTCAGGTATAAAAGAGGTAACAAAAACTCACACCTCTGTCACAAATATCCTGAAACTAGGGGAACACAACAAAAAGAAGAAAATGACTCCACACTGGGGGATATTTGTGGCTGAGATGTGAATTTTTGTGATCTCTTTAATACCTGAGATCGGTTTTCTCTCTGGCGTGGGTGCCTCGGGTTGGATACCCAAGCCGAAACATGTTGGGCTTCTTTTAATTTTTGTATTTGGGTGATTTTATGTACATTCATCTATCACTGTATTTATGTTTTTATGGTTTCAATGTGTATGAGATATTAAATGTATTCATTTGTTTTGTACTTTTTTCTGCTGTTTTATCACTACTTTTTGTTCTTTGATTTTATCTTTATGGTGTATAGCACTTCTGTGTGTTTTTGTGACTATATCTCTGTATTTCTGCAGTAGCTTCCACTGAGACAGTCTCAGTCCAGAATGATTCAGTGATTTTGTCATAAGAAGGAAAACATAATTTGAATTTAGCAATATATTTGGACTGAATCACAAAGGACAACATAAATGATCAGAATGACGACTAGTGTCATTTATTTCTACAAAATGGCATTCAAGGCATCTGGGGTGATCACTGCGATGGGGGAAAAGGAAGAATAAAGGAGGCACTAAGATGGATTCTGGTAATGCGCCCTATGGATTTTGGAACAATCAAGCATTGATCTAATTACGTTTTAGTGAAAAATCTCTAGTATGAGAACATACATGTTGTGTTTGGTAATGCTGACTGATTTGGTCCTATCTTTTGTGGTTTTAAAGACCTGCATCCCCTGTCATATCTCTGCAGACTTTGTGTTTTTCAGAAGGCCATTAATGCACAGCTTTAAGGTCTTTAATTGTATATATGTATGATGTATACCCTGGTCTCAGTATTGGGTATGGAATGGTATAGAAAATTTTGTATTAAAATTAAATTAAATAGAATGTCATATTTTTTTACCCTTGTGGAAAAGTGTGCAATCCGTGGTACATCTACTTTCACCCAGCTTAGTGCTGCACTGTGTTGGTGTGGTGAAGCATAATCTATAGGAACAAAGCCAGAGCAATAAACGTCCATACAAAGAAAACATTGCTTTGTTAGACAAACTGCCAGGGCTTTTACTACATGTTTTGTTGATTCTTGTAGATCAAAATTATGTTCAACAGCATAGCTCTTCTTTGGCTGAAGTTAATGCAAGGTGGCAAAATATGCTTGACTGATTTAATTCAGTTTAACAAAGGCACATTCACTTGACATCTTATGAATAATACTAACATCCCTACTCCCTTCTGCACATTGTTATGTCAGGGTATATGCAGACAAAAGTATCTCCTGAAACCACCATGTGCTAGTACATTCCTGTGTGTGTGACAAGGAATCAAGTTATTGCATGTTTAGCTGCTTGAGTGGGAGCTGGGAGCACAGGTCTGCTGCTCTAGTGCCCTTCAATGTTAATTCTGTGTGACAGGAAAGAGTTCAGAGATACTAAACAGATAAGGATCCTAGCTGTAGTCAGAGCCCATGCAAGGGTATTAGGTGCCTAGGGCAAACGTTCAGCCTTGCTCCCCCTCACAATTAGCTGTTAGACTCGGGCATTGCCTTCTCCCCCCCCCACCCACACACACACACAAGATTTTGATTATTAAATTCAATTTTAATCATGTCAACGCATCCCTCCCAGAAGAATCCTTTAGAAATACAGACCCATAAACCATGTAAATGCCTCTAAGGGGATATTCAGTAGCACTAACATGGTTAGTGCTGCTGAATATTCCTAGATACTGCCGCTATATGCCCCAATGCTACACAGTTAGCACCGGGGCGTTCCAGGGGTGGTATGCTATTTGCACAGAATTTTACATCATTGTGGTTTACAATAACAGAATGTATCAATGCAACATAAAAATACAAAACATAGGACAGAAACAACAAAAATAAAAAACAGACATGATAAGATAAGGTGTGAATAGCATAACAATATCCATCTGATAGCAACCAATAAAATTGCAGATATCAAGGGTAGAAAAAAATGCCCAAACCTGCATTACAGATGCTATTTGGATATCACACTTTTCAGTATTAAACTTTGTTTTGTAACTATATACATAATGATGAAGATTTCAAAAAACACCTAAAAGGATAAAAAGACTATTTGCATTACCCATTCTTCCTGTAGTTAAAACAGGGCCTACTTAATAGTGAGGCACTGGCTCAAAGTGCACAACTTTTAAGGGCACCTGAAACTTTCCTCACTGAGTTGGCCCTTTTGCAGCCAATTTACAAAGCAATGGGAGCATTCTACTCTACTCCTGTGGCTGTGCTGCCTTACAAGCCACCAGACCATGGCATTTTTAAGGGAAAGCACAAGCATTTCCTGTTTCTCACAAGGAACAGGAAGTGCTTGTTCTGCCTTTTGAAACACCATGGTCCGGCAGGTTGTAAAGCAGAGGAGAGGCAAGGAGGTGATCGATGCTGGGAGTGGAGGCTGGCTGGGACCGAGGCTGATGCGGAGGAGACTAGAAAGGAGCTGACGCTGGGGACTAGAAGGGGACTGAACAGTGGGAAGGAGACTGGAACTAGAAGGGAAGTGACATTGGGTGGGGGAGCTGGGGATGCAAAGGATTGGCAATTGAAGGTACTGAGAGGGGGAACTAGGACTGGAAGAAGACTGACACTGAGGGGGCACAAGGACTGGAATGGGGATGACAGGGAGATTACAGAGACTGATAGGGGCTGACCCTGGGGGGTTACAAGAACTGGAAGGGGGCTGATACTGGGGATGGATTACCGGGGTTGGAAGGGGGATGACACTGATAAGGTACTGGGAGTGGAAGGAGGTTGACACTGAGAGGGCACTGGGAATGGAAGGGGGTTGATGCTTGTAGGTACTGGGACTGGAAGGGGGCTGACACTTGGGGGTTTATTGGGACTGAAAGGAAGCTGACAATGGGTGGGGTTACCGAGAAGGGGGCTGACACTTGGGGGGTTAATGAAATTGGTAGGGGGATGACACTGGGGGCTTACTGGAACTGGAAGAAGGCTGGCACTGAGGGGGTACTGAGACTGGAAAGGGGCTGATGCTGTGGCTAAAACAAGATATGGGCTGATGTATGAGGGGACTGAAAAGGAACTGGGACTGAAAGGGAAATGATGCTGGGGCTGGGGGCTGATGCTGGTAGATTTTGGGGTCAGGGTTCTGAAAAGAGACAGAAATTAGGAGATCAACAGGGAGAGAGGGCAGATATTGTGTGTTTGGAGGGGTCAGAAACAAGGTCACATATGGGAGAAGATTGAGAGGGGGTTACAAGAATGGATGCTGGGATAAGGAGAAGGAAAGGAAGGGTTAGTGTATATTGGAGAAGGAAGTAGATGGTTGAGTGCTGGGAAAGGGGATTAGGAGGCAGGAGCACAGATACTGGGGACATGGGGATGCTGGAGAACAGGGACTTGGAGTGGGTGAAGATTAAAATTAGGCATGAGAACAGAAGTAGACAGACTTTAAGATTAGCTGGGTATTGGGATTGTAAGTAGGACACCTGAGGGAGGGGAGGGTAGAGAAGGGAAGGGAAGAAGAGATTGGACAGCTAGGTGACGGGGAAGAGAAGAGGAGATGCTGGACACCTTGGAGGAGAGAGAAAGGGGGATGTTGGACCATGGGGGTAGGGTAAGGAAAGGAAGGTTCTGGACTATAGGGCAAGATGTAGGATCCTGGGCTGCTCTGCGTTGGGGGGAGAGCTGGCATCAATAAGCATTTGCCTAGGATAGCGAACACCCTTGGGCCAGCCCTGAGTAAAAGGATCTATGCATTCTGGAGTAATTCTATAATGAGCTGCAGACATTTGTGCATCATCAATGCAAGCATATCACCTATTTTAAATGATTTGTGCTTGGGTTTGGGTGCTGAGGCATGGAGTTTAGGCAGTTGGTATTCAGATGGGGCTAATTGAATCACCTCTACAGCCTGTCCACAAGTACCTGATGAACTCTGGTCATCACAGCTTCAAGAAACTACACAAAGCTAAGCTTTCAGACTTTGCAATTGACTTCTTTTTAATACAAATTTTTAACTGTTGGATATAAGTTTTTAGGACTATTCTGACTGCCTACATTTCTTGCATAGCCTTTAAATCAGATATCTGAGTGTGCTCTCAGTTCATGTAAAGTCTACTGTCCAGGGATACTTACGTCCCCACCCACTCTACCCCTCACTGTACCCACCCCAGGATTGCATTGCCTATGTAGTCATCATATACATTGACATCTGTCCTTTAATTGAGTGTTACACCCACCTTTTCTCCTTCTCCTAGGACCGCTTAATCAGCATGTCATGTATTCAATGCAATAACTGTGGTGCTTTCATTCTGAGAAGAATCATTTGGAACCTAAGAGCTTACCCTATAGACCTCAAGTTAGCTGCTATGCATAAAGAATTGACTCAACTAAGGAAAGAATTAGTTGCAATTAAACACACCTCTTCTAGGGTACAAACTGAACAAAATCCACCACCGCTCCCACAAAGAATCAAACATCCCAGGAACAAATGGATCACAGTAGGTTGCAACCTGTAATGCAGAGACACCCTATACATCAAGAGATATCCCTGCATGGGGGTGGAGCCTGACATCTGGTCAAGATGGACATGTACGAGCGATGCTCCGGAGGGCAAAGACAAAAATCCGGTTTTTCTGCCATATCTGATCATATAATTCCTAACTATGTGGTTGCCACTCGATCCTGGATATGTCAAGTCCCAAGCAGACGCGGTTGGATTTCCAACTATCTCAAAACACTAGTGTAAAAAGAATCAAGACGAGGTGGCCTCACAGGAGATCTTGGCTGAGATTCGGGCAGTCAAAGAAATGGTCAAAAGTAATGGAGAATCGTTAAGCGCGATGCAGGAAGATATCAATGCTTTGAGATCTTCGCTGGAGTTAAATATGGCCCGTTTGGAGAAGGTAGAGAAGGTAGTGGTGTCGCATGGGGAGAGGCTTGAGGCCGTCAAGAAACAGGCCAAGTTGATTCGCTCATTGCAAAGAGAGGTGGAAGATGGCAATAATCGCTTGTGGCGAAACAACTCTCAGCTTTGGAATATCAGGGGCATAAACTCCTGTTCTTTCTGAACTTTGTGAAGGCGACGGTGGATCGTAGAGTCTTTTGGCGCTGCATCCATGCTTGATACAACTGAAGGCCCATTTTGGACTGCTATATCCTGCCTGCATGAGAGTCACACTGCATAACCAGACCAAGACTTTTGATGATCCTAAAGATTTATGTGCATTTTTGGAGGATAAGGAGTTGGTGATGATGCAGTGAAGGACATATCGTATCTTCTATTTGTCACAGTTTTATGATGCTTGCCATTTGGGCGTTCAACTGGTCTGAGATCGTGGGAAGACATGTTATCCACACAGAAGGGACATATAAGCGTGTTACACTGCTATCTCCTGGGATATTTATGTTGTTTTGTTTATAAGATATTATTTCTACTTTTAAGATGGGAGGTGGGCAAGATGTGATATTCTGAATATTGCAGGAATATGGGAGTGTAGGGTCATTGAGCCCTCCATGTCTATCTTGTCCGAGTGGGCTCACCTGCTAAGTTTTTTGGGTGTTATATAGCCCCCCTGGAATATTTTCTGTTTTCTTTTCTTTTCCTTTTAGAGGTGGGTGTTCACTGCGTTTGGTCATATAACGGGGCCTTTGCTCGTTTTCTCTGGGCTATAACTGCAGCCATACTTTAAAAGTGCTTAAGAAGCTGTTTTATAATGTTAAATGTAAGGTTACAATACTGAATTGTTTTTGTAACTTATGAACGCTTCTTTGGAGGTATATTTAGCATGTTCTTCTTTGGGATTGGGTACCTAAACGTTAAAGGCATTAATATCTGCTACCAAGAGGAGGTTTCTTTTCTGTATGGCAGGATAGGAATTGTTGACATCTCATTGCTGCAAGAGACAAACTTGAATGTAATGAGTCATTGGAATCTGGCACGCCGGACTTATTTCAAAGGAATTTCTGCTGCCCATGTTCACAATTTCATTCACCTCTTTGACTTAATGAGCTCTGATTATAAACAGTAAGGTGGTCATCACTCTGATTCTTAGTGGGGTCGTTTTGAAGATATAAATATGTCTATCACTCATAAAGTGATTTGTTTAATAGGAATACTATCAGTGTTCCTTCAAGTAAAACACGTTGTTAATATTGATAGAACTTTAGCTCAGATTTCAGGGAGAAATAACCTCCTAGAATTGCTCGTGGGAAGCTTGGGTTTGCATAGAACAGTGGGGGAAGGAGTTCCCTGAATGTCTGGCCTATATTGTGGTTTTATCAAGTAGATAGGCCATATGGTCTTTTTCTGTCGTCATATTTCTATGTTTCTATCAAAACAAGGTCTCACGATGGGTGGAGGGGGCCGTGGGTATACGTTAATATGTAGATGAGAATAAACGTTGGTCTCATCAAGGAGATGTCAACAAATTGGGATATGTGATAAAAATTTGACTTAACATTCGGTTGCATTGGGATTAAACATAAAATTGTATTAGGCGCTGCTGGGATTTTTGGGGCACTCTCCCCTGATCTGGGGTCATTTTTCAATCAGCAAATTGACATCTCATCCTTATAAAGGGACTGTCAGTTTGAATTGGCTCCATGTTGGGGAGTGGCCCTTTCCAGTTGCTCCTAATTGAAAACATGCTACTGAGTTTGGTAGATACTTATGATGGCGCATTTATGCCTATGTTTCTCTGTTGTGGAGTTCTGGCCCTTTTATAGCCCTTGCAGGCCTTCTAGGTTTGCAGAAGTCCTGTGTTTTTCCTTTCTCTTATTGGGTCCCTGATGATTGTAAGATGGTGGGAGAGACAGGGTGAGGTGGGCTGTGTTTTTGTCTTTAAATATCTTATGTCACAAAGACGAGTTATCTATTTTAATTTTGTAATCTCTTCTGTTTGTTTTTTGTTGAAAAATATAAATAAAGAATTAAAAGAAAAGAGAGAGAGATCCCTGCATAATACCTTCTCTGCCTTGGATAATAAGGGTGCCCAATCCGTGGAAACTGAAGCGCCTTTAAATGAGAGTGTCAATGCCCAATCTACTGATAATACACCAAATATGAAGAAAAAAATCACAAACAGAAAACTACTACTACTTAGATAGTCAATCATCAGAGAGGCATCTACTTGGGAACACAGTTCAAAGGAGAGAAGATGGTCAAATGCCTCCCAGGCTCTTCAGCCAGCAGGAATACAAACCAAATTGTTGGTATAGTTAGTGCAGAAAGTGAGCACTCCAAGATTGATGCTGTCATCCACTTGGGTACAAATGACCTGGCTAGAAACAGTGCCTCTGCAGTTCAAAGGGACTTCCAGAATCTGGGAGAGAAACTCAAGCCCATTGTTAACACTATAACATTCTCAGAAGTTCTACCTGTTCATAGTAAAGAGACAGAAAGGCTGCATCACATAAACAACTTTAATACATGGCTACAAACCTGGTGCAATCAAGAAAGATTTAGATATACAGGCGACTGGAGAAACAGATGGATCAACAAGAGGCTATACTGTGTTGATACACTACGTCTCTCTGTCACAGGAAAAGGATCCTAAGTGAAAACTTCAGGCAGTATGTGGACAGACATTAAAACTAGGGAAAGGGGGTGATAGATGGAGAAGGATAAGTTCAGGATATCACTCCCAGCAAAAGCATAATCATGTTGGAAACAGCCACATTTTTAAACTACACATCAATGGCAACTGGGAAGAGGCATGTAGATCAAAATAGAGGCAAAATACAGGCAAGCCAATCAACAAATGCTGGAAAGCAAAGAGCTCAGAGAGGTTCTTGCAGGACTATTAAAGGGTGTTTTTAATAGATCCTTGGAGACAGGAGAAGTTCCACAGGAATGGAAAAGGGCTGATATGGTACCTCTTCACAAAAGTGGTAATAGGGAAGAAGTGACAAACTACAGGCCAGTAAACCTTATCTCGGTGGTGGGAAAAGTAATGGAGGCACTCCTAAAAGAGCTAATAGTGGACTTTCTCAAAACCAATAGGTTGCATGATATGAGGCAACATGGTTTTACCAAAGGATGATCTTGCCAAACAAATCTAATTGAGTTCTTTGACTGGGTGACCAGAGAACAAGATCAAGGGCATGCAATGGATGTCATCTACCTGGATTTCAGCAAAGCCTTTGATACTGTTCCTCATAGGAGGCTTATCAATAAACTCAACAACTTGGGGATGGGTCCCAAGGTGGTGAACTGGATCAGAAATTGGTTGACTGACAGACGACAGAAGGAGATGGTAAATGGAACTCACTTGGATGAAAGGGCAACAAATTTTTACAAAAGTCATGTTACTGAAATAAAAATAGTCATTTCTTATCAATTTTTATATGCTGAACACAAATATGACAGTGAAATTGCAAAGTTGGCTCTAGTTTTTTTATAATCTACAATAATTAATGTTTACATCACAAAATGCATGTCAATAGTAAATATAATAGGCCTTCGGTTAATACCTGTAAAAAAACAAGTCATAGACTACTTCTTAGATTTTTTCGTCTGTCTCTTGTACAGCTGTTTGGGAGCTTCTCTGGGGAGTGTCCAGCAGTAGTCAGCCAGCATTGTAGTGGACCATTTTCCCTGGTATCTTTGCTCCATCGTTGCGATATCCTGGTGAAAACGTTCGCCCTATTCATCACTAACCATATCACAGTTGTCAGGAAAAAAATCGAGATGGGAATCAAGGAAATGGATCTTTAGAGACATATTGCAGCCAAGTTTCTGATACTGCATCAGCATGTCTTCTACTAGTTCCTTGTAGTTTTCTGCCCTAACATTCCCAAGAAAGTTTGTTGACACTAGGTGAAAAGCATTCCATGCTTCTTTCGCATCACCCTGCAGCAAGTTGTTGAACCAGTCATCTTTGAAGAGCTCTCGAATCTGAGGACCCACAAAAACTCCCTCTTTAATCTCTGCTTCGCTGAGTCAAGGGAATTTTTCATGCAGGTATCGGAAAGCTGGTAAAGTGCGGTCCATGGCTTTCACGAAGTTTTTCATCAAACCTAGTTTGATGTGAAGGAGTGGTAGCAGGATTTTGTGAGCCTCAACCAGAACTGGGTACTGGATATTCTTCTCTCCAACTGTTACATTTTGTCTGTAATTCCATTCCTTCCGCAAGTAGTGCCAATCCCTTGCTCGGCTATCCCACTCACATAAGAAACACATGTATTTATATATCCCTGCTGCAGTCCCATTAAAAGGGCAACTACCTTCAAGTCACCACAGAGGTGCCAGCTGTACTTGTTATAGTTTATGGAAGTCAGTAGATGCTTTAAGTTATCGTATGTCTCTTTCATGTGGACGGCATGCGCTACTGGAATAGATGGAAGACGGTTTCCATTGTTCAAAAGCACAGCCTTCAGACTCAGTTTTGAAGAGTCTATAAATAATCTCCAGTTTTGTGGGTCATGAGTGATTTTTAAGGCATTCATGAGGCTTTCAATATTGGAACAGAATACCAGATTACTTTCCTTTCTGAAGAAAGGCTCCAACTGCTGGTGGCGCTTTCAATATGAAGTAATGTTGACATCTTCTTCTAGAAGATTCCATTGTTGGACTTTTGATCCTAGCAATTCTGCCTTGTTCTTGGATAAGTCCAAATCATGAACCAGGTCATTTAGTTCTTCCTGTTATTCTGTGTGGAGTTGATATGCACCCCAGTGAAAATCTGGGTCACTGCATGCTGACGGACCAGGATAAGAACAGGTCAGATCACCCTGGTCCTCATCAGATGAATCAAGAGAATATTCTGATGTTCTGGAATAGGAAGTCCCTCAGCATGTGGAACTGGTCTCAATGCAGACAGAATGTTTGGGTAGACTATGCTTGACTTCTTTTGCTTTGCTATTCTGCTGGGAAGAGGAGGAACCAAGCAGAAGTAACAGTCATTTATGTGGTTGCTTGGCTCTCTGCACACCATGGGGACTGCAAATGGCATTGATGGTCTTTTGCAATTCAACCACTGTGAAAGCTGTGTTGTACATTTATTTTATTTACATTCTCTTATATTCTGTGCTATTCTGCATCAGTGTGGTTTACATTGAACAAACTGAAATTACATTGAACAGGGCATTATAACTTGGAGATAACTATTTTACAGGGAATATGGGCTATGGAGGGTTAAGTGGCTTGCCCAAGACCACAAGGAGCACCTGTGGGACTAGAAACCCCTATCCTTCCGGCCCAAGGTTGCTGTCCTCTAGTGGGATTTGAACCCCTGACCTTCCAGCCTGAAGTACCTTGTCTCAACCACTAGGCCACTCCTCCACTCTGATGTACATGTGCATCGGAGTGGAGGAGTGACCTAGTACATGTAGCGCAGCATATATGCGGGGCCCAAGGCTCGTCTTGGTCACCAATCTTGCATCCGAAGTAAAGATGATATGCCTTCTTCTGTTGAGAAGTGATACTTTTCTTGTGGTTGGCAAATGTCACTTCCCCACAAATGTAGCAGAAATTGTCAACAGTATTAACGCACTTTCACGGCATTACTGTTCTGTATTGTACCTAAATGGCTAAAATTATATGATTAATAAAAGTTACATGTAACAGTAGCTTAAACTGTCTTGCACACAGTCTGAAATATTTTAAATACTCAACCTTTCCGACTGCGTATAGTACACTGCTGACGTCAGATGGCTTCAGCAGCTGTCTGGCAGTAGTATTGCATTGCATCAGAAAATGATGCAATCAACTCTGGATGATGTGTGCATGCTGGTATTATGCAATGTGATGCAATATTACATCATTTGAGGCTTATTTGGGATGTTGTTGATGTCCTACTGGATAAATTTACACGGTGAAACATCAAAAATGAACTACATACAATATCTTCAAAACGAGAGCCAATAAATTTTTTTTAATGTCATATTCGTGTACAGTTCACCAAGATACTACAGATTAGGGCCTTTTAAAGTCAGTAATGATTTCAATGTTGACCAGTTGACTAATTAGCGGTGTGCCCCAGGGTTCGGTCCTTGGACTGGTACTGTTCAATGTATTTGTGAGTGATATTACTAAAGAACTGAATGGAAAAGACTGTCTTTTTGCAGATGGCATGAAAATTTGCAACAGAGTGGATTCCCCTGAGGGAGTGGAGAACATGAAGGAAGATCTACGATAGCTGGAAGAATGGTCAAAAGCTTGGCAGATAAGATTTAATGTGAAGAAGTGCAGTGTCATGCACTAGGGAAGCAGAAATCCAAGGGAATTGTGTGCAATAGGGGGCAAGAAGTTGGTGTGCACAGACCAGGAGAAGGGCCTCGGAGTGATTGTTTCTAAGGATCTCAAGGTGGCAAAACAGTGCGACAAGGCGGTGGCAAAAGCCAGAAGGATGCTGGGTTGCATACAAAGAGGAATTACCAGCACAAAAGAAGAGGTACTAATGCCACTGTATAAGTCGCTGGTGAGGCCTCACATGGAATATTGTGTTCAGTTTTGGAGATCATATCTCGCAAAGGATATAAAAAGATTTATGAGAAGAGACTTGAAGACCTAAATTGTACACTCAGGAGGAGAGGTGGGACAGGGGAGATATGATTCAGACCTTTAAGTATTTAAAGAGTATTAATGAACAAACAAACCTCTTCAAAAGATGGGGAAACTGTAAAGCTAGAGGGCATAACATGAAGCTGTAAGGGGCAAATTGAAAGGCAATGTCAGGAAATACTTTTTCACTGAAATGGTGGTGGATGCTTGGAATGCCCTCCTGTTGGAAGTGGTGGAGGCAAATACAGTGACAGAATTCAAAATGATATGGGGCAGACACAGTGGTTCCCTTTATAGCAACAGGATAAAATCAAAATAAACATAACTATCTCATATCTCAACAAATAGGGGTGACCTACACAGAGCAGTGAGTACACCCTTAAACAAAGGCATGGGAAGGAGTGACCTGAACAGAGTGGCAGGTGCACCTACTCTTGCCGCCTTGCTGGGCAGACTAGATCGACCTTGCTGGTCTTTATCTGCCATCATATACTATGTTACTATATTACTATGTTAGTATGTAAGTACACACTTCAGAGCAATAGTGTGTAGTCTTGCAGAGGGCACGCACAGGGCAGGAGCTTAGGTGGAGAGCAGATTTACAAGTGTAAGTTATAGAATACTGTATCTTAGGAGTGTTTCCTACAAATCTAGTTGCAGGCATTTATAAGAAATATAAGATTGGTGTAAGTATTCACATCTAGATTTGGCATGGATATCTCACCTCTTACATGCATAATTTATTATATACAATAGGCAACAAATACGAACATTGAACTAAGCAGCCGTTATAAAACTAAGCAGCTCTTTAGGTGCTTTGATGAGCTTGATTTTTTTTTTTTGCTGGATTTTTTTTCTGATTTAAAGAGGTAGGCACCTATTTATACATTCTTTTGTGACCCACCTTGGGGCAACCATCACACCTAATTATAGACAGCAGCTACAAATTTAACATATGCCTTTGAGATATCTAAGATGTATGCAATGTAAGCAATAAATTTAGCTTTGCTACATCTCCTATGAAGCTATGGGTCATTCTGCTTGAAAGATTGACCTACTTTTTTTTAACTTTTGATTTGGGGTTTTATGCAGAGGTTTTAGAGATTTATTCTAAGCAGTAGAGAAACATAGAAACATAGAAATGTGACGACAGAAAAAGACCACATGGCCTATCTAGTCTGTCCTTCCATATCAACAACTACAACAGTCCCCTTTTTACCTTTAGAGATCCTCTGTGTTTGTCCCATGCTTTTTTGAATTTAGTTACTGTCCTCATCTCTACCACCTCCACTGGGAGACTATTCCATGGATCCACTACTCTTTCCGTAAAGAAATATTTCCGCATATCACTCCTGAATCTATCTCCCTTCACCCTCATCCCATGTCCCCTCGTAGCAGAACTTGCATTCAATTGAGAGAGGCTCTCTCCCTGAACATTTATGCCACGGAGATATTTAAACATCTCAATCATATCACCTCTATCCCGCCTTTCCTCTTAGGTGTACATATTAAGATTCTTAAGTCTGTCCTCATATGCTTTATAATGAAGACCACTAATCATTTTAGTAGCCACCCTCTGTACCAACTCCATCCTGTTCACATCCTTTTGAAGGTGCTGTCTCCAGAATTGCACACTATACTCCAAATGAGTTTGCACCAAAGACTTATATAGAGGCATTATCATCTCCTTTTTTCTGCTAGCCATTCCTCTCCGTATACACCCAAGAATCCTTCTAGCTTTTGCCATCACCTTTTCTACCTGTTTAGCTACTTTAAGATCATCAGGCACAACCATGCCTAGGTCCTGCTCTTCTTTAGTGGACAAAAGTACTTCACCCCCTATACTATATTGCTCCCTTGGGTTGCTGCAGCCCAAATGCATGACCTTACATTTTTTAACAATAAGTCTCAGCTGCCAGATTCTAGACCATTCTTCAAGCTTAGCTAGATCCCCTCTCATGTTATCTACACCTTCCTGGGTATCTACTCTATTGCAGATTTTGGTATCATCCGCAAAGAAGCAAACCTTACCCGACAGCCATTCCGCTATATCACTAACAAAGATGTTAAAAAGAATCAGACCAAGGACAGATCCCTGGGGCACACCACTGGTAACATCCTTCTCCTCAGAGTGAGCTCCATTTACTTATACCCTTTGTCGCCTCCCACCCAACCAATTTCTAACCCAAGCAGTAACTTTAGGGTCCATCCCTAGGGTGCTCCGTTTGTTTATAAGTCGCCTGTGAGGAACAGTGTCAAAGGCTTTACTGAAATCTAAATACACCACAACTAGGGCTCTCCCTCGGTCCATCTCCCTGGTCAGCCAGTCAAAGAAATCATTCAGACTTGTCTGACAAGACCTGCCTCTGGTGAATCCATGCTGCCTCGGATCCTGTAATCCACTGGACTCCAGAAACCTCACTATTTTCTCTTTCAGCAGCGTTTCCAATAATTTACTCACCACCGAAGTTAAACCAACCAGCCTGTAGTTTTCAACCACATCCTTACTTCCGCTTTTGTGTAAAGACACCACATGAGCCTCTCTCCAGTCCTGTGGCACCACTCCCGACTCCAACGAGGCAGTGGAGCTCTTAGAACGTCCCAAGTTCCCTCAGTATTCTAGGGTGTATCCCATCCGGTCCCATCGCTTTGTCTACTTTAAGTTGAGCTAGTGCCTCATGAACACAGTCTTCTGAAAATTGTTCAAGATGCCCCTCGCTTCTGTTCCTGTTTGTGGGTGTTTTCTGAGGTCCTGCTCCTGGTTCTTCATCTGTGAACACAGAAAAGAAATATTTGTTAAGCAATTCTGCTTTATCCTCATCAGCTTCTACATATTCCTCCCCTGCACCCTTGAGTCTGACAATACCACTTTTGCCCTTCCTCTTCTCACTAATATATCTGAAAAATGTCTTATCCCTCCATTTTATTGCATTGGCTATTTCCTCCTCCTTTTGAATCTTTGCCTTCCTGACTACTTTGCTAGCTTCTCTAAGTTTTTCCAAATGCAGATGCCTGTCTTCCTCTCTCTGTGATCTCTTGTACTCACGCCAATGCAAATAGATTTCTCTTTCCTTCTTTCTAGTTTAACCCACAATGCCTCCTCTCTCCCTTTTAAGCTCTGTAATTCCAAAGCTTTAATAGTAGTTTTTACATATAGTGCCACTCCTCCTCCCCTTCTTCCCACCCTGTCCTTTCTGTAACTATACCAGGCTGTATAGCCTGGTACAGTTACATCCTAGTCATGGTTTTCTGTGAACCATGCTTCTGTAACTGCCACTAAATCCTAGTCAGCCACTCCCATTAAAGCTTCAACATCTGGGATCTTACTTACCATGCTATGAGCATTTATACATACCGCTTTCCATATGTTGCCCCTTTTACCCATTTCCATAAAGGTATTTAATGTTTCACTTACCTGGGGACTTTCACTTACCTGGGGGCTTTCTTCACCCATCCCCAGCAAATCTAGTTTAAAGCCCTCTTCAGTAGATTAGCCAGTCTGCTACTGAAGACACGTCGACCTTTCTTGGACAGATGGATACCATCTCTGCTCTGCAACCCTTGGAACAGCATCCCATGGTCCAGAAAACCAAAACACTCTCGATGACACCATCCACGCAGCCATGCATTCCATCTCCAGGATGCGAGTTTCTCTGCCTTGGCCTTTACCCTCAACAGGGAGGATTGAAAAGAACTCTACCTGTGTACCTATCTGCTTCACCTCCTCTCCCTTCATTGGCGTGATAAACAGACCTCCCTCACAAGACGAAGAGGTGGATGGAGAGTTAATTGAAGACATACGCACATTGCTAGGAACGGGGAAGTGCTACTTATAGGGAATTTCAATATGCTAGATGTTGATTGGCGCATTCCTGCTGCAGTATCATCTAGAAATAAGGAGATCCTGGATTCTCTACAGGGAGAACTATTCAGGAAATTGGTAACAGACCCCACATGTGAAGGGGCCATACTGGACTTGATGCTTACCAATGGTGAAAGTGTTTCTGATGTTATAGTGAGATATCATTTTGCATTCAGTGATCACCAGATGGTGTGGTTCAGTATTAGGACTAGGGCTGTTATAATCCATTCAAAAGCAAGGGTCTTAGACTTTAGGAAAACTAACTTTGCCAAGATGGACCAATACCTCAGGGAGTTGTTAGCGGGATGGGAACAGCTGGGGGATGTAGAAAAACAGTGGGCAAAACTGAAAGGGGATATTTTAAGGGCAACCAACCTTTTTGTTAAAATGATAAATAAAGGTAAAAGGAAAAGGAGACCGCTATGGTTCTCAAAAGAAGTAGCTGAAAAGGTGAAGAAAAAGAGGGAGGCCTTCATGAAATACAAGAGATCACAGAGAGAGGAAGACAGGCATCTATATTTGGAAAAACTTAGAGAAGCTAGCAAAGTAGTCAGGAAAGCAAAGATTCAAAAAGAGGAGGAAATAGCCAATGCAATAAAATGGGGGGATAAGACATTTTTCAGATATATTAGTGAGAAGAGGAAGGGAAAAAGTGGTATTGTCAGACTCAAGGGTGAAGAGGAGGAATATGTAGAAGCTGATGAGGATAAAGCGGAATTGCTTAACAAATATTTCTGTTCTGTGTTCACAGATGAAGAACCAGGAACAGGACCTCAGAAAACACCCACAAACAGGAACAGAAGCGAGGGGCATCTTGAAGAATTTTCAGAAGACCAAGGCCAGTATGGCCCCTTCATGTGTGGGTTCTGTTACCAGTTGCCAGAATAGTTACTACTACTACTACTACTGAGCATTTGTATAGCGCTACAAGTCATACGCAGCACTGCACAGAATAGTTCTCCTTGTAGAGAATCCAGTATCTCCTTACTTCTATATGACACTGCAGCCACGGATGTGCCTATCTACATCAAGAATATTGAAATCCCCTATCAGTAGCACTTCCCCTTTCCTGGCAATGCTGCATATGTCTTCAATTAACTCTCCATACACTTTTTCTCCCTGTGAGGGAGGTCTATATATCACGCCAATACAAATTGATTTCTCTTTTCCTCTTTCTAGTTTAACTTGCAGTGCCTGCTCTCTTCCTTTTAAGCCCTGTATTTCCATAGCTTTAATATTATTTTTTTCATATGAGGTGTGACAAAAAAGAAACGAGACTGTGGCAGCCATGCCCATGACTCAATGGCAATTGGCTAACCGCTTATGTTGTGCAACAGCTCGCCACTATTCTGTTATAATATTTTTCATCTCTCTCACTCTGTTTTTCTTTTTCAGTTTTTTTTTGTAGCACACTGCTCCTTCGCTTTGTCATTTAACCAGAGGTGGCAGAATTTTGGAGCAAAGAATCAACTTGAAATTTCTGGTTAAGTTGGAAAAGGGCCCTACTGAGTGTCTCCAACTTCTCCAAAAGGCTTATGGAGAATATGTAATCTCAAGGCCCGAGTCTTCTTGTGGCACAAATGCTTCAAGACTGGCCACGAGGAGGTGGAGGATGACCCCAAGTCAGAATGAACTTCCACGAGAATGACAGCTGAGAACATTGACAAATTGAACCAGCTGATGTGGAGTGATCACAGATTGACGGTGTGGATGGTATCTGAGGAGCTCAGCCTGAACAGGGAGTCAGTGCAGATTATCTGGGTGCAGGAGCTGGGGATGCGGAAGGTGTATGCCAAGATGGTGCCCAAGCTTTTATCGGACGACCAGAAGGAGCACTGGGTCAATGTTTGTCAAGACTTGTTAGAGAAGATTGGAGAAGATCCAGAGTTCGTTGCCTGAGTCATCTCAGGAGATGAGACTTATTTATTTATATATTTATTTATTTATTTAACTGGTTTTATATACCGTTTTTCTGCAAGGCAAAATGGTTTAGATTGAACAAGAAGGAACGTTTACATGAAACAGTTGGAACTATAAACAAGTCTACAGTACTGGAAGACTTGGGTCTTCCAGAAGGACCCTGAAAGCAAGAGACAGAGCCTGCAGTGGAAGACTCGACTTTCACTCTGACCCAAGATGGCGCGCATGTCCAAATCAAGAATCAAGGTCATGCTGATCGCATTCTTCAACCACAAGGGAGTGGTACATCATGAGATGTGCCTGAGGATCAGGCAGTCAACCAGCACTTCTACCAGCAGGTCCTCAATTTCCTCTATAACTGGGTTCAGCACAGAGACAAGTCGTGACTGCTCCACCATGACATCACACCCGCACACACCGTGCTCAGTGTGAGGCAGTTCTTGGCCAAGAAACAGATCACAGCTCTCGACCACCCTCCTTATTCCGCAGATCTGTCTCTAGAGGAGGCGGATATCAGACTTGAAACACAAAAAATAAAGTGGTCTTTGCGACTCCACGCTTGGAAGGACTGCAAATGCCTGCCCCTTCTGGTGCATTGTTCGTTCAGAGAGAGTGGGCATTTGCAGTCCTTCCAAGCGTGGACCCACATTTTTTTTTTGAGTATTTCAAGTCTGAGGTCCGCCACTGCTGTAGACAAAGGAAAAGCAGTGGCAGCAGCAAGAGGGGCTGGGGAGAGAATGGCTGGAAGGAAGATGCAGGACATGAAGGGAGATGGAGGGAGAAACTGGATGATGTGGGACACATAAAGGGATAGGGTGAATGGCTAGAAGGAGATGCAGGACACCAATAGGGTGTGGAGGGCAGATACTGGACATATCACGGAGGGGTAGACAACAGATATAGGGTGGGGACATAATAGGATAGAAGACACATGATGGATGCCAGGAGGGGCAGAGAGATGGTGGGTAGATTTTGGACATGGGGTTCAAAGCAGAGGCTGGACATGGGTTATGACATAAGGAGGGAAGATAGTTGATATAAGGTAGAGAAGTGGAGGGACAGAGGGCAGATACTGGATACTGGCTGGTGGCATAGGGGATGCAGAGCAGATGGACATGGGATGGAAGGATGAATAGTAGAGGCTGGACATAGGGTAGGGGTTATAGGGGAAAGAAAGGCAGATGCTAGACATGGGATTTGGTATAGGGGATAGTGAGCAGAAGCTAGACACAGGGTAGAGATGGAGGGCAGAGGCTGGACATGGGGTGGAGGAGAGAGAGAGGGTTGCTGGACATGGTAGGGATAGAATGAAAAAAGGAGAAAGGGACTAAATGGTGAGAGAGGGGGGAGACACAAGACAGGGCAGGAGAGAAGAGGAGAGATGCTGGACATAGAGAGGATGGAAGAGAGAAAGAGAAAGGAGAGAATTAGACTGGGAATAATTGATTAGGGAAGGATAGAGAGATGGGAAGTGTGAGGATGGACAGGTAGACGAATGCCAAAGTCTGCAGGATGTAATTGAGAAGGTCTATGAATTTCTTGATACAGGCCTCTAATATATGCAGCACAGATGAACTTCGGAGATAGTCAATCATGTGTTTAGCTTTTTACCCATTGCTTTAAATAAAGACAGGCATATAATCATAAGAAACTGTGATTACTCTAAAAAAATTATAGGTCTCTACTGGTCTTTGCTAGCTTAGCATGTTTTTTGGGACTTTCCAATGTAAGCAAGAAATATGATTATGGCAAGATAACTGAACGTATTATATTTGATCATTATTGAAATAACCTATTTATGCAAAAAGTGATGCAATTTGTGATGCTATTTGTGTCAAAGTTGATGATAGCTATGCAAAATGTTTATTCATGTTGTCAGTGAATCCTTTGTTTAAGTGAAAAAACCTGTGATTATCTTGTGATTATGCAAAAATGCTATTTCCTCAAATTTAACCAATAAAAAGCAAGCTTGTGAGGAAAGGTCTTTGAATGAGCCAGAATAAAAAAACTGTGCTTGTTCACAGATTCTCTGGTTGTTTCCTTTAAAAAATTTTAGATTAATTTTGAATCTCTGTGTCTTGTGTCTCTCTCTTTTCCCCACTTTCTGGAGGAGCAGGTTTAAAGAACTGAGGATAATTTGTCCTTGCTTGAAGGACTTTAACAGAGAGAGAGGGGTCCTCTAAAGGTTGAAAAGTGATTGGAGGATACAGTTAAAAGATGAAGATTGAGAACTGGATGGTAAGAAGGAGAAATAAAATCTGAGTTGAGGGAGAAAAATAGAAGAAAGCCAAAAGGAAAAGAACAATGTTAGAGATGGAAGGAAGTCAAGAAGACAGGAGGGGAAAGAAGTGGGCTGTGCGTATATATTTTATCTTTATACACTGTACAGTACAGAGGCATCTGCAGCTCTGTCCGTTTCTCTGGTGTTACATTGCTTGCAGAGTCTGAGTTTTGGGGATTTCAATTTAAATTTCATCTGCATAATTTTATTTTTAATTTTTGTTAATTTATGTTATGCTTGGTGATGATCTATCTATATTTGCAGTGTGTGGCTAAGGCCAGGTATTCTGTTAGCATGAAACTTCTACAGTATGTAAGGATCAATAGTAATCTAGCTTGTTTGGTTTTCTGAGTAGGTGTATGGATATTCTATGGCCCACTGCAATAAAAATATTTAGGAGGATGTTTACTAAGCTGGGCTGACTTTTAACGCACCAGCATGCAGACATCAACAGCATGTGGTAACTGTCAAAGCTACAGACAGCGTGGATTTTCATAACCCCACTTCAATGTGTGGCATTATGTGCATCCATGGTGATGACGGGGCATGCTCTCTGTGATTTTGGTGCATTATCTGTTAGGGATATGCTGTGCATGCTCTCAATAAATAATGCACAGCTTTTGCAGCTACAGCCATGCTATATGCACATTTTTGCCATGTAAAGCTGCAAAGTCCTAACACACTTTAGTAAATAGACCCACTTAGAGTGCTGCTCTTTTCTGGGCAGGCTCCTTGTGTGAATTTTGGAAGTTGATGCTGTTGTGGTATTGTAGATTTTATCTATACGTCTTTAATAATTTTTGTTAGGTTTTATATTACCTCATAATATGACTGGTGAGGTTTTATATTGCTGATACTGAGATGACATCAGAATTAAAAATTATTTTGTATATGTTGACAGTGTTCTCCCCAGGACCTTTTGAATGGGCGCGTCACCTGACTGATTTTACTGACCACCCGGTTAACATAATCCAATGAATCAACATGGTAAAATAAAGAGCGGGAATGGAAAAAGGAAAGACTAATTATGTTGTCCGCTGCCAGCCAGCTTATTATGCCAAAATTTCAGGGGAGAACATTAGTTGGGAAATGTCCTCTGCACTCATTATTGGGAGAAGGGTTTCGTTGCATGTAGAATATATGTTCAAAAATAAAAAGCAAAAAGCACAGCACAGTTTGTAACACCAAACTAAAATTAGTCATGGTTCTTGCTTTTTCATTTTTCTCCTTGGTTTGTGATCACTTGGCATCTCCTTTATTTTTGCAGAATATATAATTGCATTTAATAGCATGCCAGTCCAGTGTTCAGGATCAATATGTTTTACATTAGATTCCCAGGCTATATAAGTAGAGTGGAGGAGTGGCCTAGTGGTTAGGATACAGTACTTTAGGCTGGAGGGCCAGGGGTCCAAGTCCTACCTGGGGACTGCAATATTAGGCTGGAGGGACTGGGGTTTCTAGTCCTATAGGCACTTAACTCTCCATTGCCTCAAGTACACATAGACTGTGAGCCCTTTGGGGACAAGGGAATGTTTGCAGTAATTACATAATGTAAACTGCTTTGATTGAAGGATAAGGCAGTATTGAAAACTGGTTAAATAAAATATAATTAAGCTGTTACATTTTTTGCTGCATAAAAACAGCATAACAATGTTAAAAAAAAACCCTGATATAGCCTGGGAATGTATTGTTTTCTTTGCTCATGGGGCAACTACCTGACTGCTGTTGAGTGGAGGGTTTCTGATAGGGCTCTGGGGAAGCCCTTCCATTTTGGCTGCTGGGGGGGAGGGGCGCCAGCTCATCTCTCACCTCAGACAGCAGATTGTCCTGAGCCACCCCTGGAAAACAGGATATTGAGATTAAAGGACCTTTGGTCTGACCCATTATGGCAGTTCTTACGTTCTCCTAGGACAAGCAGGATGAAGTCAGCCACACCAGGTGACGTCATCTGATGGCGCCGAGGACGGAAGTACTCTCTCTCTAGCCCAGAATGGGTTTTCCCTTCTGGGCTTGATCCCCCTGGTCTTACCCCCAGGCCCGCCCCTAGCCAGCCACTTTTACCTCTTCCGCCTTGCCAGCAAGACGGATACTTCTTCTCTCCTACAAAAATTTAAAGCAAAGGCTACAATTACATCAAGACTTCAAGATCAAGACCTCCAAAATGCTCAAACCAGGATTCAAGAAATGCCCAGGCTTCAAGAAATGCCCAGTGAACTCCACTGACCTGCATGATCAGTGCCTCTGATGCCTGGGTATCTCCCACAAAGTCAAAGAATGTGCTCACTGCACCAGGATGTCCCCATGAGCAAGGAAATCCTGCAAAAATGCCCTCAAGGAACTGTTTCCAGCTTCCCCGGCTGTGCCTTCCTGCTCCGGAGCTTCTGCCAGCATCTCGGATCCTGTGACCTCACAGACAGCATTGCTGCCTCTTCAAACGCCTCTAGTGGCTCCGGGTGTGCCCTCAGGGGCCTCCACTCACAGCCACTGGGTTCCAGACACCGGCTCCCCCTCGTAGAGACCTCCTCTCCCTGTCCAGCAGCCCCAAATGGCTCTGATCCTGACCGGCCATGAGGATTCCATGGCGGCAACCATCTTGGGTGATGTCACCACTCCAAGCTTCTCCCCCCCCCCCCATGGCACCATTGGACAGCGCCAAAGCAAGCATCACCACTGGCACACCCACCACTGACGATCACGCTTGGCGCGGAGGCATCGCTCTGACCCACGCCGACGATCCGGCCACCATGCACACAGCGAAGCAGCTGCAGCTGCAGCTGGGGCAGTTCAGATCACCAATGCAGGAAACAACGCCGGACTTACAGAAGCAAGTTCCACAGCCACGCAGAACACTCCCCAGCTGACAGCAGTCAACTTGACACTAGCAGCAGGTATGCCTCCCCCCCCCCCCCAGTCTCCAGTGCGATCTCTCTCTACCTCTTGCCCCTGCTCCATGCCCAGGCATCCGGGGACAACCTGAAGAACTTCTGACTCCAACGGAGCCTGCCAGCCCTGCTCCTGGACCCCCTGGAGTGCTCGAATGATGCACACAATTATTTCCTTTTTGTCTGATCTGTTTGCACAATAGATTTCTGCAGCACAGATCCCTGCCTCAGGAGCCCCACATTGCTCCAGCACGCAGCTTCCTTCTCCAGCACTACCCATAGTCTCTGGCCTGGCCTCTGAACCCCTCAACAACGCTGAAGAAAACACGGCTCATGAATCTACAGGAGGCAATCCTCCCTCCACAGACCTCGAGACATCTGCCCCGTCCGCCGACGCCATGGCAGATGCCCCACCCAACAACCCAGAGGACCTAAACTACCCTAAGTTCCTCAGGAAGATCACCACCACCCTCAACCTCTCCAGCACCTGCGACACGTCCAACCAGCGCTCGGAGACTCAGGCGGCAAGAAAGTTCCTAGAGGTTCCCCGACCCTCAGCACATATCCCTGTACATCCCCTACTAAGGGAGAACCTCCTCTCCCTATGGCAGAACCCCACCTCAGGGGCACCCGTCTCACGGAAACTGGATGCCAAGTACCAGGTCCAAGCCTTTCCAGGTTTTGACAAAGCCCAGCTCCCTTACAACTCCATAGTGGTGGAGTCCGCACTCAAGCGTTCTAAGTCCAACCAGACCCACACCAACTACCCCCCTGGTAAGGACCTCAAACTCCTTGATGACATCGGCAGAAAGACACTCCAGGGAGCAATGCTCTGCTCCAGAGTCTCTGCCCACCAGTTGCAACAGGCCCTGTACCAGGACACCCTGGTGGAACAACTAAAATCGACCCTTTCCACCTCCAGCCGGCCACCTTCTCCATCATCGCAGACCTGCAGGAGCGCACAAAACACCAGGTGTGGGCATGCTTTGATGCAGTGGCTTGCACTGCGGCCACCTCTATTTCCGCTCGCCGCCTAGCCTGGCTCAGAGCGTCAGGCCTGCGGGAGGACACCCACGACCGCATCGCAGATGTCCCCTGCACCGAAGACACCCTGTTCAGCGATAATGTCAACGACACTGTCAATGCCCTGAAAGACCACTGCACAACACTACAGACCCTCACCAACGAGGGCCTAGAATGGCCTAACGTCAAAGGTTCCTACCAACAGAAGCCCTACTCTTTTGCTTCATCCAAGTGCCAATATGGGTCCTATCGAAAATGGCAGCAACCCCGCTACAAATCACAGCCCCAACTTTTACAATCGTCCTACAGGCAAAAGCCCCACCAGCGTGATAGGAAGCA
This sequence comes from Ichthyophis bannanicus, assembly GCA_033557465.1. Lineage (NCBI taxonomy): Eukaryota > Metazoa > Chordata > Amphibia > Gymnophiona > Ichthyophiidae > Ichthyophis > Ichthyophis bannanicus. Next base: position 1,205,316,527 of record CM066031.1, read on the forward strand.
GCAGAAAACCTCTCAACCAGGACCGGAGAAGACCAACCAGGCTTTTTGACGTGAAGCCTGGGGCCAACCCTCCTATGGAGGGTGCTTTGCCATGTTCCTACTGGCCTGGAAATCTATCACTACGAACAAGTGGGTCCTGGCAATCATCTCCAATGGATACCGAATAAAATTTCTGTCGCCCCCACTACAGTGGGTGATACCAACCTGCAAGGAATCTGTCTCCTCCTTGGAGACAGAGATATTATCCCTCCTAGCTTCCATGGCCATCGAACCCATCCCAGAAGCAGAATGGAACACTGGCTTCTACTCCAGGAACTTCCTAGTTCCCAAAACATCAGGCGGCATGCAGTCCATCCTCGACCTCTGCAAGCTCAACTTATTCATCGCCAAGGAGAAATTCAGGATGCACTCCCTTTGGTCCATCCTGTCTCTCATCCAACTCAAGGAGTGGCTAACGTCTCTGGACCTTCTGGAAGCGTACACACATATCCCAATACACAGAGACCACAGACATTACCTACATTTTCAAGCCGCAGGGAAATACTTTCTCTACAAAGTCCTCCCATTCAGCCTCTTACCCGCTCCACGGGTGTTTACAAAGTGTGTTGCGGTGGCAGTGGCACACCTATGAAAACAAGGGATTTGTGTCTTCCCCTACCTGGACCACTGGCTTATCTCTGCTCCCTCTTTGAAGGAAGCCACACAGGCAACTCAAGCTACCATCTCCCTGCTCTCATCCCTGGGATTTCTGGTGAAATATCCAAAATTGCACCTCCACCCATCACAGCATCTGAAGTTCATCGGAGCCCTCATAGATACCACCTGCTCCAAAGCCTTCCTCCCCCTACAAAGAGTAAGAGCCATCATGAATCTAATACAGCACATACAAGCTGGGCAGCTCCCCACTGCAAGGACACTCCTCTGCCTCCTGGGGCACATGGCGTCGACCTCTCAGACAGTGCCCCTAGCGAAGCTCCACATGCGCTGTGTGACAACGCACCGCCTAGCCTGTGGCGTAAGCAGGCCAAGGGGATGTGAGCCACACAGTGGGGTGAGTTTAAAAGAGTCCTTGTTAGTGCTGAAGCCTTCCTACTGTAGTTGTGGAGTGAGTGACGACAGCCAAGGTTGGGTTTCCAAAGTAAGTAATGCTTTATTCATGCATAAGGTATTTGCACAAAGTATAGCAAAGTACACCGTACAGGACTTACTCCCCCGCCACAGAAGTATAATGGTAACCTTCTGTACCAAATAAAAGTTCAAGTGTTCATATAGCTTCTCCTGATACTTCTCAGGGACACATAAAATATTTACAAGCTTTCATCATTCTTCCAGCTTCATTACTACAACAGGGTTTCAATCCTCTAGTACTGCTTTCTCAGTATCTGCGGGTAATAAAGAATCTTTCTCCTGTTGTACTTCTTTCTAGTGTTAAACAGCTTCCCATAGAAATGGCAATCTCCACAATGCTGGCTTATTAATGACTGCCTTCTTGTGTAGGAGCAGTTTCTCTATATTGCCTTCTATTCACAGCTGTACCACATGAAGCTTTGATTCATTCCATTCACTAGAACGCTGCTGTCTCTCATGCAGGTTCTAGAACATTTGCTTAAGGCTTCTCAGCACTCAATCATCAATTAGGAATACTTATAGTTCTTTACTCTATCATACAAATCCTTATGTAGCTGCTTTGTAAGATCCCTCAGCTCTGCCTGGTCTTCAAAGGCTTCTCTTAGCTCTCTGCACGGTTGCTGCCAATTAGCTTCTTGCTGGCAAGCAGGTGTGTGCTCTTCTGAACTAGAGCTTAGCTCATGCTGTCTATCGCAGGGAAATGTTTGCAGCTTTCTAACAGGGACTTTCCTATAGCCCCTCTTCCCTCTATTAACTTCAGGTTTATATTCAGGGCCTGATTTACCCCTGCCTCCTTTAGCAAGCAGTCTATTGTCAGTTCCTATAGACTGACTTCTTTCAAAGCTATTTACTTTACAAGGCTTAGAAGAGTTTGCTCTGACCTGGTTTTTGCAGCGTCTGCCTCTGGGGAACTCCCCTGACTCCAAGTCAGTATTCCAGGCTTCTGAATCCAGTTCTGGGTCACCTCCAAGGTTTTCTCTCTCATGGAGCTGAGGTCTGCCTGTGTCTCTTCCTGGACCACTTGCAGGAACTCTCCCTTCCCTGGTTCTCTCCTTAGTTCCTCTGGGCTCAGCCTTTCTGCTTGCACTGCTCTGTAACCAGTTCCTCTTCTCCAGGCCTTGCTCCTCGAGGGCTTGCTGCTCCAGTGCTTGCTCCTCGAGCCCCTCCTTCCCTCTACTAACTGCTGCTTCCTGGTTATGAGTGCAGAGTGGCCCAATCCGGTCTGACTCCTCCCACCTCCCTGATTGGCTATGTCTCTGGGTTAGCCTAGAGCTAGGGTGTGGTTCTTTCCCTGCTCTTCTCTGCAGAGAATGTTTGTGAGCAGGAAACTTAACCCCTTCCTGTCCTGCCTCTCCAAGCATCTGAGGTGACAGAAAGTGATTTAAACCCATTTTCTCCTGTTTCTGGGGCTCTGCCTTGTCACATAACCCCCCATTTAAGATATTCCGGGCTGGTTGAATAAATGCAGAACAGCACGGAATCTTACTCTGGTGATCAGGACTAGCAGTTGTATCCTTTCTTATAGCTAACTGAGGTAAAGCTGTACGCTCATGCCATAACCTCAAAACATTCACGGGGAAATTATAGTGTTTCCCTCCTCTAGTTTCCACAGTATAAGTGGCTGGTCCTACCTGTTGGACAACCCGGCAGGGTCCTTTCCAGGTAGTTTTAAATTTCGGGTGATGACCCGGTACCATTACTACGACCTTTTCGCCGACCTCTAATTGTTGAGGTTGAGTGGGATGGTCATAATATTTTCTTTGCCTAACTTGGCTGGCTGCCATATTGTCTTCCGCTATCTGAGACATGTGTTGTAACTCGCCCCTAGATTCCCTTGGAAACTGGGGTTCTACGCATTCACTGGAGGGAGCCGGCAAAACCCTATGTGTGGGCTCTAAGCCTAGCCTCCATCCTTCCTCGCTATCCTTAGCTACTAATAGCTTCCCTCTTTTTGCAGGCTTAGGGCCTTTGGCCCTACACTCCTCTAGCTGGGGTCCCAGATCCATCTCTGTTTTCTCTTCCCCTTTGGGGTCTGTCAAGCCTAACAACACGGCTCGGCCAGTAGACCCAAACCCACGTGAGCCTCTCACGGTGGTGTTCAATTCTGTGACCTCTTCTACTGAGGGAAAACCCACCCTTTCCATGATAAGCTGGGCTATCCTATCTCCTACTGTCACCTTGAACTCCTTCTGGGAAAAATTGAGAAGTAAAACCTTAATCACACCCCTAAAATCTGGGTCTATAACCCCTGCACCCACATCAATGTTGTCCTTCACAGCTAAGCCTGACCGTGGGGCGATTCGCCCATAACAACCTGGCGGAATTTCCAGCTGTATACCGGTCTCTATTAAGGCTCTACCCTGTCGAGGGACTATAGTGTCCTCTGCACTATAGAGGTCGAAACCTGCAGCATTCTCTGTGGCTCTTTTAGGAATCCTTGCATTAGGGGTGACCCTACAACATTTCAAGACAAATGTGTTTTTCTTATTGGGAGGGTCTTGAACAGAGATTCTCTCCCTAGCTGTCTTCTCTTGAGGTTTCGCAAATAATGGGGTTGGAATCATCCCTAGCCTGGGTTGGCTTCTCTGAGGGGTGGTTACTAGTTTTTCCCCATGCTCCTTCCTTCCAGGGTCCTTTTCTACCCTAGGGTGTTCAGGGTGTTTGGCCTCTGCAGTAGCCGCTAAACCTTTAGCTAGGCCCTTTCGAAATTGCGGCCAATCCCTGCCTAATACAATAGGATGGGGCAACCTTGGTACCACCGCTACTGGGATGTCCTTACTTAAACCCATTCCCTTTACTGTTACTGTGTGCCTTGGGTATGCTGTAGCAGCACCATGCACGCATCGAATCTTAATTTTATCCTCAGGGTGCTCTTTATCCCTCCCACTCTGAGGTCCTATCTCCTTCCATAGGCTTTCCGAGACCATAGACTGGTCTGCGCCTGAATCTAACAAGGCTTCAACCGGGATATTATTTACTGTGACCATCAGCAAGAACCCCTCCCCAACCTCCTTGGACTGGGTGGTGATTAGTGCTAGCCTAGTGCTACAATTCCTCCTGAGGTGTCCCTTTTGACCACAGGCAAAACACTTTCGCTCATTCATACCAGGGCTAAACAAAGGCCTAGATGAAGATTCACCCATCTGTACTCCTCCCTTCATTCCTCGTTCCCTCAAGACTGTACTTTCTGGAACACCTTTCCTCCTCTGACCTAAGGCCTGCGCCTCTAGGAACCGGTCAGCAAGGGCAACGGCGTCCTTAGTATTGTGGCAGTCTTGGAGGATTAGGAAGGACTGTACTTCCCGGGGTAGTGCTTCTAAGAATTGTTCAAGTATAATATCATCTATTACTGTGTCTATGCTCTTACCTTGTGGAGATAGCCATTTGTATGCCAGAGCCTTTATCCTATGGCATAAGGCCTGTGGTGTCTCGCCTGGGGTTAACCTGCACCCTCTTAAAAGTCGGCGATACACCACGGGTGTTAGGCCTAATCTGTCTCGTATTGCTTCAACGACAGCTCCATAATTGTTGGCTAGAGCACTGGGCATTTCCTTGTAGGCCGTGAGAGCCTCTCCCGTGAGGGATGGAGCCAATCGGATAACCCAGTGTTCTTTGGGCCATCTGCTCATGGTTTCTATGCGCTCAAACACTTCGAGGTGGTCATCAATATTAGCGTCCTTAGACCACTGGCCTAATGAAAACATTCCCTGTCCAAGCATTCCAAGTCCTGTGGCAGTTCCTAGCGAACTGGTCACATTTTGTAGTGTCTCCGACGTCCGCTTCTGCTCTTTCATCCAGGATCCTAGCATGTCCAACACCGGCTGCTGCTGGGCACGTAACATCGCTGCCATCCTCTCTTGGGTCTGCACCGATCTTGCCTCCTGCTCCAGGAATCTCTCCGCAACCCAACTCATCAAAGTTGTGGGATCAATTTCGATGTACCTGTAGGGAATAGAAAAAGGAAACACCAAGTGCGGCACCACCACAAAAGCACCTTCCTTTGCTCCCAGATTAGCTCTGCCAGATTACCACCCCCTTGTAGCAGTGTCCTAAGATGACCCTCTTAGCTACGGGTTACCTGCTACAAGTGGAGTATCTCGCTTGTCAGCAGTATGGTATCTTTAATAACAGGAACTCTGGTCCACCTCAGCTGAAACTTGGAATCTGCAGCACTGGTAAGCTCTTCAGGTATCTTGGTGAAAAAACTCTTTTTTTTTTTTTTTCAAAGTGTCCACTCTTCAGAACTTTACTGGTATCGGTGGTTAATCACTTCTTCTGTGCAAGGCAGCAATTTTTTTTTTTTTTTTTAATCCGAAACAACTACGCCAAAACTCCACCCCCCTCTATGTGACAACGCACCGCCTAGCCTGTGGCGTAAGCAGGCCAAGGGGATGTGAGCCACACAGTGGGGTGAGTTTAAAAGAGTCCTTGTTAGTGCTGAAGCCTTCCTACTGTAGTTGTGGAGTGAGTGACGACAGCCAAGGTTGGGTTTCCAAAGTAAGTAATGCTTTATTCATGCATAAGGTATTTGCACAAAGTATAGCAAAGTACACCGTACAGGACTTACTCCCCCGCCACAGAAGTATAATGGTAACCTTCTGTACCAAATAAAAGTTCAAGTGTTCATATAGCTTCTCCTGATACTTCTCAGGGACACATAAAATATTTACAAGCTTTCATCATTCTTCCAGCTTCATTACTACAACAGGGTTTCAATCCTCTAGTACTGCTTTCTCAGTATCTGCGGGTAATAAAGAATCTTTCTCCTGTTGTACTTCTTTCTAGTGTTAAACAGCTTCCCATAGAAATGGCAATCTCCACAATGCTGGCTTATTAATGACTGCCTTCTTGTGTAGGAGCAGTTTCTCTATATTGCCTTCTATTCACAGCTGTACCACATGAAGCTTTGATTCATTCCATTCACTAGAACGCTGCTGTCTCTCATGCAGGTTCTAGAACATTTGCTTAAGGCTTCTCAGCACTCAATCATCAATTAGGAATACTTATAGTTCTTTACTCTATCATACAAATCCTTATGTAGCTGCTTTGTAAGATCCCTCAGCTCTGCCTGGTCTTCAAAGGCTTCTCTTAGCTCTCTGCACGGTTGCTGCCAATTAGCTTCTTGCTGGCAAGCAGGTGTGTGCTCTTCTGAACTAGAGCTTAGCTCATGCTGTCTATCGCAGGGAAATGTTTGCAGCTTTCTAACAGGGACTTTCCTATAGCCCCTCTTCCCTCTATTAACTTCAGGTTTATATTCAGGGCCTGATTTACCCCTGCCTCCTTTAGCAAGCAGTCTATTGTCAGTTCCTATAGACTGACTTCTTTCAAAGCTATTTACTTTACAAGGCTTAGAAGAGTTTGCTCTGACCTGGTTTTTGCAGCGTCTGCCTCTGGGGAACTCCCCTGACTCCAAGTCAGTATTCCAGGCTTCTGAATCCAGTTCTGGGTCACCTCCAAGGTTTTCTCTCTCATGGAGCTGAGGTCTGCCTGTGTCTCTTCCTGGACCACTTGCAGGAACTCTCCCTTCCCTGGTTCTCTCCTTAGTTCCTCTGGGCTCAGCCTTTCTGCTTGCACTGCTCTGTAACCAGTTCCTCTTCTCCAGGCCTTGCTCCTCGAGGGCTTGCTGCTCCAGTGCTTGCTCCTCGAGCCCCTCCTTCCCTCTACTAACTGCTGCTTCCTGGTTATGAGTGCAGAGTGGCCCAATCCGGTCTGACTCCTCCCACCTCCCTGATTGGCTATGTCTCTGGGTTAGCCTAGAGCTAGGGTGTGGTTCTTTCCCTGCTCTTCTCTGCAGAGAATGTTTGTGAGCAGGAAACTTAACCCCTTCCTGTCCTGCCTCTCCAAGCATCTGAGGTGACAGAAAGTGATTTAAACCCATTTTCTCCTGTTTCTGGGGCTCTGCCTTGTCACAGCTGCCTCCAGTGGCATCTACAGGCTCACTGTTCCCAACACTTGCAGCCCTTAAATGCCACCATTCCCTTGGACGAGTCAGTGATCTCCTCCCTCCTGTGGTGGACCCATGGGAGGAACCTATCACGCGGGAGACCCCTCTCCCAACCCTCGCATCAACTGACCATCACCACAGATGCCTCCACAATGTGCTGGAGGGCACACTGTCTCCACCTCCGAACTCAAAGAGCCTGGTCAGTGCAGGAGTGTAAGTGCCACATAAACTTCCTCAAACTCAGAGCCATGAGGTACGCCCTGGAGACCTTCCAGGGCCTGATCTATGACAGAACGGTCCTACTATAAATGGACAACCAAGTGGCCATGTTTTACATCAACAAACAGGGTGGCACAGGTTCACGGACCCTCTACAGGGAAGCCCTTCAGATCTGGGCCTTCACAATCTCACAGTGCTGCACACTCTGGGCCTCCTACCTTCCCAGACTGCAGAACAAGCTAGCGGACAGACTCAGCTGGCAGCTCAACCCACACGAGTGGTCCCTCAAAGCACAAGTGGTCCCTCAAACCCACGAGAAGAATGAGCTAGCGGACAGACTTAGCTGGCAGCTCAAACCACAAGTGGTCCCTCAAACCAAGCATGGGGTCACCCGGAAGTTGACCTCTTCGCCACGGAAGGGAACACAAAATGCAATGCCTTCTGCTCGAAGCGTCCAGCCTCTTGGAGCCACACAGCAGATGCATTCGATGTGTCATGGGGAGAGTGGTCTCTAGTGTACGCCTTTCCCCCCATCCCTCTGATCTCCATGACTGTCCAGTGCATCATCTCCGACAGAGCGCAGGCCATACTAGTGGTTCCACACTGGTCATGTCAGGGATGGTTCCTGCTCCTCCACCATCTGGCATTGAGCCCACCGATCCGGCTCCCCCTGGTGCTGGACCTGCTCTCACAGGAAGACGGGAACACCCTCCACTCCATCCTACAAACTCTGGCTTTAACAGCCTGGAGGCTGAGAGGGTAGTTTTATCCCCATTCCGCCTCCCTCATGAGGTCGAACAAGTGGTCCTCATGGCTCGCCGCCCCGCAACCAGAAAATCGTACAGCCTAAAGTGACGACGCTTCACTTCCTGGTGCTCCTCCCAAGGACTGGACCCGTTCTCCTGCCCAGTACTGCTAATCCTGCAGTACCTGACTTCCCTGTCTCAACAAGGCCTGCAGACGCAGTCCATCCGAGTCCACTTAGCAGCCATCACGGCCTTCCACGAGCACCCAGGAGACAACTCCATTGCACAGCTGCCCATCATTGCACATTTTATGAAAGGCCTGACTAATCTTCACCCCCCAATCAGGAAGCCTGTACCGCACTGGGACTTCAATGCGGTTCTCAATCAGCTTACCCTCTCCCCCTTCGAGCCCATGCAGTCGGCTGACATCAAGCTCATCTTCTGGAAGACCCTATTTCTGGTTGCTATCACTTCGGCCAGGCGTATCAGCGAACTCCAGGCCTTGGTGGTGCACCCACCATACATGCAGCTTTCCAAGGATCGCACCTCCCTCCAGACGCATCCAAAATTTGTTCCGAAGGTAGCCTCTTCGTTCCACATCAACCAAACTATCGAACTTCCTACCTTCTACCCGGAGCCCCACGCTTCCCCGGAGGAAGAGCGGCTTCACAAACTTGACTGTATCAGGGCCCTATGCCTCTACATCCTCAGAACTGTGACCCAGAGGTGGAGCACGCAACTCTTTTTGTCTTACGACCAGAACAAGCTGGGCCACCCAGTCACCAAGCATACCCTTTCCCTCTGGATTTCCTCATACATCTCTTTCTGCCTGGACCAAGCCGGCACTGGGCCCTCACCCCCAGCAAACGAGCACCAGCTGAGGGCCCTGGCCACTTCCATTGCCAACCTGCGCTCAGTACCAGTAACCGAGATTTGCAAAGCGGCCACCTAGTCCTCCCTCCAGACATTCCAATGGCACTACTGCCTTGACCTGCAGATGGGCTCCTTCGGGCGGGCAGTCCTGGCAGCCACCAGCGGACCACCCACCTCTCCCACCTGAGCCTTTGCTGTTTGCACTCTGGCGTGCCAGTCGACACGCCCTGGACCTATTACTCAGGTTAAAGTTGCACTATTTGCACATGTTTATTTGCATTATTGCACATGTTGTTTGACACTATTGCACATGTTGATTGCACATGTTGAAACTACACACGGTATTGTTATGCATGTTTGCACCATTTTCTACCATTTGCACATGTTTGACGGTAATAAAGCCTTGTCCTCATCCTATGGTTTGTGATCTGTCCTGTCAGGGGCCCTTCCACCTCAGCCCTTCGCAGCTAGGGAGGCACCTGGTGTGGCTGACTTCATCCTGCTTGTCCTAGGAGAAATCGAGGTTACTTACCTGTAATGGGAGTTCTCCGTGAACAGCAGGATAAGTCAGTCACACATTCCCACCCTTCCTCCCCTGCAAGGGTCCCTGCAAGAGGCCATACTCCTGGCTCTTAATGCCCCTCGCTTCTGGCTCAGCTCGGGACACAGTGGCTGGCTATGGGCGGGCCTGGGGGTAGGTCCAGGGGGAACACGCCCAGAAGGGAAAACTGCTTCTGGGCTAGAGAAAGAGCACTTCCGTCCTCGGCGCCGTCGGATGATGTCACCTGGTGTGGCTGACTTATCCTGCTATCCATGGAGAACTCCCGTTACAGGTAAGTAACCTCGATTTCCAACAACTGTAAAAAGATATTGACAAGTAGAGGCAATAATAGTGAACCTTGGGGGACCCCCTAACAACATCTTAACCCCAAAATTAGACACAAAATTTATCTTTCAAAAAAGATGATATCTACTCCAAAGCTTTGTAATACAACCACAATTTCCAAAACCTGATACTCTATAAAGTGGGATCCAGCTGATCAAAGGCAAAAGGAATGATCAAGGGGACCAATTAACACTCATTCATTCTTGTCCAGAAGAAAGTAAACCAAATCTAGAAGAACAACTAACGAAGTTTCAATTCCATATCCTTTTCTAAATACTGATAGGTCTTTATCCAACAACATACATTACATTGCTAGACAAAACCTGGAGGGCAATTACATCTGGTTAATTTGGCATTCTCATGGACATAAACCTCTTTGTGTACCTGGGGAGTTTCTAGGGTAGACTCAGATGGATGCTGTGTAGACAGAGATGCAGATCATACTCTTCCTAAAAAGATCAAATGTTATGCAATGTGCAACCCACAGTAATAACATCACAGTTCTATAAATCTACTTTTTCAGGGCTTTTTTTTATTATGTTTACAGAATGAAATGAAAAGGCTGTGGTAAGCTAAAATTGTCCCATGAAATAAGTACAAAATCATTTGTTTAAGAAATGTTTCATGTATTCAATGCAGTACACATTTTCAAACACAAAAGATTGATAAATCATAAAACAGGAAACAAAGGACATGATGTCTTTTCATGATTGTAATTTTCAGCTACTCTTAGAAAATCCATTCATACTTGAAAATTGATTAGGATAAACTATCTGACCTATATTTCTACAGTGCCATGCTGAAAATGTAAGACTGTTCAAAAGAATGTGCAAAATCCTTCAAAAGGATATAAACAAGATGCAGGCGGTGCACAGGGTGACTACTAAAATGGTTATTTATTTATTTATTTGACTGGGGGGTGGGTTTATACCATTTTTCACCAGGACAAAGCGGTGTACATTACAAAAAGTTGCTATACATAGAACAATGGAACTTATTTACAGAGCAATTAATGTATGCTATCGATATTATATAGAATGATGAAACTTATATACATTATAATACCTTGGGGTGTAATTATATACATTAGTTAGTTGTCTTCTTTATAAAATATATGAGGACAGACTTAAAGATCTAAATAAGTAAACTTTAGAGGAAAGGCGGGATAGAGGGGATATGATAGAGACGCTTAAATGCCTCCATGGCATAAATGCACAGGAGGAGAGCTTCTTTCAATTGAAAGCAAGCCCTGGTACGAGGGGACATAGAATGAGTGTGAATGGGGATAGACTCAGGAGTAATATGCGGAAATATTTCTTTACAGAAAGAGTGGTAAATGCATGGAGTAGTCTCCCAATGGAAGTAGTAGAGACAATGACAGTTTCTGAATTCAAGAAAGCATGGGACAAACATAGAGGATCTCTAAGGGTAAAAAGGGAACTACTGTAGTGATATAGAAGGGCAGAGTAGATAGGCCATGTGGTCTTTTTCTGCCATTATGTTCCTATGTAACAAAAAGAGACCAGCTGAGATGCAGAAACAGTTAATCTAACTTTTTAAGGATTTTAGAAACTTGAGAGTCTGAATGAGGGATTATAATTGCCTCTATGATTAGATGTGCATTGGTGTCTAAAGACATAGCAGTAGGACAGCAGCTACCAGAGCTCTCCTATTTTCCTACACTATGTCAGGTTGTAAAATATTAGTCAAAATGACCTTCAGTCCATCAAACAGGAGAAAGCCAAAGAATTTGCCCATTGTGGTGCCATTATCTTGGAGATGTTATGAAAAGAGTACTTGGGAGTACATTGGTTTGAGCAATAAGCTCTTAAAGGCTGCAATTCAAATGTTTTGTTTATGCAACTTTGCGAGGTACCCAGAAAAATCATAAATTCTACCCCACCCTCACAAACTACATTTGATCTACATAAATTATGCCATAGCTGAATATTGACCTCTATGTTTATACTTATCCCTTTATCTAAGTCTTAAAATACTTTTTTGTACACTATGGGGCTTGTTTACAAAGCCGCGGTAGCGGTTCGCGATCGTTATCGGAGCCGCGGCCCCATGATTTCAATGGGGCCGCGGCTCTGATAACGATCGCAAACTGCTACCGCGGCTTTGTAAACAAGCCCCTATAGTTCTCATTAATACATTTGCTTTTGAGGGGTAAATCACATACATATGTAAAGAAAGGTATTTATTTGTCAATTTTCAAATAAATAAATTGGCACCATTGATAACTATTCAAGACTGAAAGGTTAAATTTAACCAGTCCTTAAACATGAGCAGCCCTGATGCCATAATTTGGTAAGAAGTAATGATGAGGTTGAGAACTACAGGCTGGCTAGTCTGATCTCTGTGGTGAGTAAATTATTGGAAATACTGCTACAACAGAGGATAGTGAGGTTTTTGGAGTCCAGTGACTTGCAGGGTCTGAGACAGCATGGGTTTACTAGAGGTAGATCTTGTCAGACAAATCTGATTAATTTCTTTGACTGGGCAACCAAAGAGTTGGACCGAGGGAAAGCCCTAGATGTGGTGTACTTAAATTTCAGTAAAGCCTTTGTCATTGTTCTACTCAGGCAACTTATCAATAAATTGAGCAACCTAGGAATGGACCCTAGTGATTGACTGGGTTAGAAATTAGTTGAGATGGAAGCGACAAAGGGTACTGGTAAATGAAGCTCACTCTGTCGCCACCCACTCAACCAATTTCTAACCCAGTCAGTCACTTTAGGGTCCATCTCTAGGGTGCTCAATTTATTTATAAGTCACCTGTGCAGAATGGGGTCAAAGGCTTTATTGAAATCTAAGTACACATCAGGGCTCTCCTTCAGTCCAACTCTCTGGTCACGCAAAGAAACTAATCTGATTTGTCTGACTAGACCTGCCTCTAGTAAAACATGCTGTTTCAGACCCTACAATCCATAATTGACAACACCAGGAACGGAATCATAATGATATTCATCGACATCTCCTCAGCCTTCGACACAGTGGACCACAACACGCTCCTGGAAAGACTACAGAACACTGGTATACACGGTATCACACTGAAATGGTTCCACTCATACCTAACCGAAAGACAGCTACAGGTCAAGGTGCGACACATCACCTCCTGACCCATCAAAGTCCGTCAAGGAGTACCTCAAGGTTCTGCGCTCTCAGCACTCCTATTTAACATCTACATCCAACTAATATGCAACATCATGAAAGAGAACAACATTCAATACACGATCTATGCGGACGACATCATGATATACACCCCAATATCAATCGACAACCCGGACTTCTCTAAGATAACAGACTGCCTTACACAAATGACCAGTTGGTGTCAAAACAACAACCTCGCCATAAACTACAACAAGACTGAAGCTTTAATCATCACTCGGAACCAAAGCTTCATACACCCACCAAATATAAAGATACAAAACATTACTATACCAATAAGGTCAGAAGTGAGATACCTCGGGGTTACGCTGGACAATAAACTCAATCTCAAGCCACACATAGACAAAACAATACAAAAAGCCTACTACAAGATGCAAATCATCAGGAGACTGAAACCACTCCTCGCCCCAGAACACTTCCGTACCGTCTGTCAAGCACTGATAACCCCTCTACTGGACTTCTGCAATCCGATATACCTTGGACTACCGAAACAAGCCATCAAACCACTCCAACTGGCACAAAACACCGCAGCACGAATCATATCCGGAACTGCAAGACAGGAGCACATCACACCCACCTTAAAGGACTTACACTGGCTTCCAATCGATGCACGCATCAGATACAAAACTATCATAAACCTATTTAAGATAAAACAGCAAACATCAGCCAACAGCCTGCACACCCTCATACAACCAGACACCAGCACACGTCCTAGAAGAAAACAAACACACAACCGAGTCAGCACCCCAAGTGAATACAAACACACACGCAAGGACACAACAGACAGAGCACTCTCCATGGCTGCTCCAACAATATGGAACAAACTACCGGACGATTTGAGGGCAACTACAGACCTCAAGGACTTCAGAAAACAGCTGAAAACCATGCTGTTCATAGAACACTATGGACACATCACATAAACTAAGTAACTGTATAGCAGCACACGTTACCGCCTAACACTATATGTATATAAAATGTTTTTAGCACCACTGTATATAGCCCACATTGTACATAGCTCAAACCAATCTAGCACACAATACAACACACACCCAACTAAATTTCCACCCTCACTGCATGTATAACACACTCACACTACCAGATTGTTTGCTGTGATACCACCTTGATTATTATGATAAGGCGGTTTAGAAATACTGTTAAATAAATAGATAAATAAATAAATTGAACTCCAGAAACCTCACTAGCCACAGTTTTAGTAGCATTTCCATTAATTTACTCACCACAGAGGTCAGACACCAGTGATCCCTCCTCGATCCAGTCCTCACCGCGTTTACGACGTCATATCTCCCCATCTACTCTATCAGCCTTTCCTCCTGCTCACACTTTATTCCCCCCAGAGTTTTCTGTACTGACTTCCGACTCACAGGTCCATCTCTGGAATTCTGTCCTCACAAACGCTTTGGACAATTTGGCCCCACTTCGTCCTATTAACAGATCTTCTCATTCAACTCACTCTCCCTGGTTTCACCCAGGCTTGCATTTACAGCGTTCGCAATTACGTCAAGCAGAACGCCATTGGCTAAAACATCCTTTGCCGGAGACTATGTCCCGATTTCAATCACTATATCTAGACTATCATACATCAGTCTGGTCTGCCAAATGCTCTTTTTATGCCTTAGAGATATCAAGAGCCGCTAACTCTTCCAGACAACTTCACTCAAATCTGCGCCAACTCTCTTCTACTGCCCCTGCCTCTGCTCCTCAGGTTGCTGTCCCCGCCCCTGCATCTCTGGCTACTTTTTTTGCTGAAAAGGTGCAGAACTTACGTGCTTCCTTTATTACTGCCCCTCCTTCTCCACTTTCTCCTCCTTGTTCCCCTTCCTTTGTCCCAGTGCTCTCACCTCCGTTTGAAGAGCTGGCCGCTTGTGAGTTGGCTGTGCCACCTTCTTCACCAGTAAATAGAGCCTTAGCCCACACCTGGTCCACTTTCCATTCCATTATATCTGCAGAAGTACTGTTAACCTTATCCAAGTCTAGAAAGACCACCTGTCTATTGGATCCTATTCCCTCAGATTGGTTAGTGGAACCCTCCTTACAGTTAGTTCCTTTCATTACCATCATTCTTAATTCTAGCTTATCCTCAGGCTGTTTTCCTTCACTGTGGAAGTCTGCTATCGTTCATCCCCTTTTGAAAAAGCCTTCACTTGACCCCTCTGTCTTATCTCACTGGAGACCGGTATCTAACCTCCCTTTTCTAGCTAAATTGCTGGAACGTTTTGTCTTTCTTCAACTTTCATCCCATGCTGAAGCCACCAATGCCCTCCATCCGCATCAAGCAGGATTCAGGGCCGGGCATAGCACAGAAACAATTCTCCTGGCTCTTTTGAATGAGATTCATGTTGCACACGACCGTGGAGATATTACCCTTCTGGTCTCATTAGATCTGTCAGCAGCGTTTGACTTGATCGATCATCGGACTCTTCTCTCCCATTTCTTTGATATTGGGCTGCGGGGCACGGTATTGCGCTGGTTTCGTTCTTTTCTCACAGCTCATTCCTTTGTTGTTAGTTCTAATTCTCAATCCTCCTCACCTGTTTCCTTATCATGTGGGGTACCCCAAGGTTCAGTCCTCTCTCCTCTACTCTTTAATATTTTCCTTGCCCCTTTACCGCTCCTGATTCAGCAATATCCAGTCTCGGTTTACATTTACGCCGATGGTGTCATTCTCCTTTTCCATACCTCCCCGGTTAACATTGACATTACCCAGTTTAATACTTGTCTCTCTCATGTTGCTACCTGGCTGTCCGCTAACTTTCTACATCTAAACCCATCGAAATCCACAGCCATGTGGGTGTCTTTGAGTACACCCTGCCCAACAGTTATGCCTCAAATAAATTCATTTTCTATTCCTCTAACCTCTTCTTTTTGTTACTTAGGTGTTACTCTTGACTCTTCGCTATCTTTCCATGAACATGTTTCAAATCTGTCCCGGCGTTCTTTCTTTGTATTGTGGCAGCTTAGATCAGTCCGCTCTATTTTGTCTTCTGACTCCTTTATTACCCTCCTAATGTCTCTGGTCATGTCCAGACTGGATTATTGTAATGTAGTTTTTGCTAACCTGCCATCCTACCAACTTCAGCAGGTACAACTATTACAGAACACAGCTGCCCATCTTGTTATGTACGCCCGGAGATCACATCATGTTACACCTCTTCTTCTTCAATTACACTGGTTACCACTCCGCTATAGGTTTAAGTACAAGCTTCTCATCCTAACACATAGGGCCATCCATACATCAAATCTGTTATATCTAGCAGATCTTGTTTCCCTTCACACTCCCTACTGTCAACTCCGTTCATTGCATGCCAACCGTTTGTCTCTTCCTTCCCCTTCACAGGCTCACTTGGAGCAAACACGTCATGCTGCATTCTTCTTCCTTGGACCGTCACTCTGGAATACCTTGCCATCTTCCATCTGGTTGGAATCCTCATACCACAATTTCAAAACTTTATTGAAAACATACCTGTTCCAGCAGGCTTATGACCTCCCTCCCAGTAGCTCTATTTAGTTATTGCTCCTCTATCTGCCTTTACTTGACCCCTCTGGTCATTCTTTTTCTACTTTAGAATGGAGTTCTTTTCTTTTCTTTTTGGCGTCAGCATATAGTATATTTTATTGTACACTGCTCTCATGCTCCGGCAAGGGTGGTATATAAAGTGTGAAATAAAGATAAAGAAAGATAAAGACTAACCAGTCTGTAGTTCTTAACCTCATCCTTACTTCTGCTTTTGTGTAAAGGGATCACATGTACTCTTCTCCAGTCCTCTGGGACCACTCCCAACTCTAAAAAAGCATTGAAAAGGTCAGACAGTGGAGCCACTAGAACTTCTCCAAGTTCCTTCAGTACTCTCGGATATATCCCATCCAGCCTCATCATTTTGTCTACTTTTAGTTTAGTGAATTCCTCACAAACACAGTCTTCTGAAAACTGCTCAAGATCCCTTTCACCTCTGTTCCTATTTGTGAGTATTTTCTGAGGTCCTGCTCCAGGCCCTTCATCTGTGGAAATAAGAACAAAAATATTTGTTAAGCAATTCTGCTTTATCCTCATCAGCATCTACATATTCCTCCCCTTGACCCTTGAATCTTTTGCACTTCCTCCTCTCACTAACATATCTGAAAAATGTCTTGTCCCCACCATTTTCTTGCATTAGCTATTTCTTCTTCTTTTTGTTTCTTTGCTTTCCTGACTACTTTCCTAGCTAATCAAAGGTTTTCCAAATATTGATGCTTGTCTTTCTCTTTCTGCGATCTCTTATATTTTAAGGCCTTCCTCTTTTTCTTCACCTTTTTGCTACTTCTTTTGAGAACTATAGCAGCCTCCTTTTCTGTTTATATTTATTTACTTTTCTAACAAAAAAGTTTATTGACTTTCAAATATCTCATTTAATTTCCCATTGCTTTTCTACATCTCCCAGCTGTTTCCATCCCGCTAACGACTCCTTGAGCTATTGTCCCATCTTGAACAAAATTAGTTTTCCTAATGTCTAAGACCCTCTCTTTTGAATGAACTTTATCAGCCCTAGTTCTAATACTGAACCACACCTTCTGGTGATCACTGGATATGAGATAATCTCCCACTATAACATCAGAAACATATTCCCCACTGATAAGCACCAGGTATAGTGTGGCCCCTTCATATGTGGGGGTTTTTACCAGTTGCTGGAAGGATGTGCCAATCAGCATCTGGGATATTGAAATCACCAGTCAGTAGCACTTCTTCTTTCATGACAATACTGCATATGTCTTCTATTAAATCTCTGTCCACTTCTGCCTGTGAAAGAGATATGTATATCACACCAATGTAAATGGATTTCCCATTCTCTCTTTCTAGTTTAACCCACAGTCCCTCCTTGTTCCCTTGTAAGCCCTGTAATTATGTAGCTTTAATATTAGTTTTAACATAGAATGCCACGCCTCCTCCCCTTCTTTCTACCCTGTCCTTCCTGAATAATGTATAGCCCGGTATAATTACATCCCAATAATGGTTGTCCATGAACCATGTTTCCGTAACCACCACTAAATCCAAGTCAGTTTCTTCTATTAAATCCTCAACATCTGGGATCTTATTTCATATGTATGCACCCTGCTTTCCAGATGTTGCCCCTTTTACCCATTGCTACAGAGGTATTTAATGCTTTACTTACCTGAGGGCTTTCTTCAAAAATGCAATGTGTGCCTTCAAGTCATTGCTGACCCCTGGAGAACCAGAAGCTCCTGGGTTTTCTTGGCAGTAGATTATCAGGCCTTTCTTCTGAGGCAATGGAGGGTTAAGTGATGCCCAAGGCCACAAAGGAGTACTAGTGGGAATTGAACCCTGGTTGCTTGGTTATTAAGCTAGTGTTCAAACCACTAGGCTACTCCTTCACTCCTGGGGGCTTTCTTCACCCATCCCCAATGAATTTAGTTTACAACCCTCTTCAGTAGGTTAGCCAATCTGCTTCTGAAGACATGTTGACCCTTCTTGGATAGGTGGATGCCATCTCTGCTCTGCAGGCCTTGGAAAATCATGCTATAGTCCAGGAAAACAAAATGTTCTCCATGACACCATCCATGCAGCCATGCATTCATCTCCAGGATGTGAGCTTCTCTGCCTCAACCTTTACCCTCAACAGGGACAATTAAAGAGAACACCACCTGTGCACCTATCTGTTTCACCTTCTGTCTCAGAGCCATGAAGTCACTCTTGATATGCTCAGAGGGATACCTAGCAGTTTCATTTGGGCCAACATAGATGAGCAACATCAGGTAATAGTAGATTTGATGAGTCTCGGCAAAATCTCCACAACATCTTGGATTTTGGGTCACCCTGGTCTTTATCTTCCATCATTTACTATGTCTCAGCCTGGCAGAAGTGAGGGAGATCCTTTGAAGAGTCCAGGAGTGACTTGTCATCTCCCATTGTGCTTCTCCTTAAACTGGATGAGAGTTTTCCTTTCTGCATTCATTTCAGAAAGGTTAACAGAATCTCTAATCTTAAAGCTTACTCAATGCCTCAGGCCGAAAAGCTTATTGAAAGACTAGGGAAAGCCCAATTTATCTGCACCCTGGGCCTTACTCCTACCACAAAGAGGTTGGCAGTGTTTTCTATGCCTGAGGGGATATTCCAGTTCACTATACTGTTATTTGGACTTTATATAGCTCCTGTTGTGTTCTAGCATCTGGTAGACCACTTCTTGGGACCCTATGACAGATACAGTGGCTTATCTTGACAATAATTTAATCTACGGTGCTGGCTGAGAGTCCCATTAAAAGCAAGTGCAAACTGTACTTACAAGCACATACAAGCTGTATTTGATGCAAATCCAAAGAAGTGCTTCCTAGGAGAAGTATAGCATTGGGTTATTCCATAGGGAAGAGGCAAATCCATCTACAAATGCAGAAAACAGACCTCATTATATGAGTGTCATTCCCCAAACAAAGAAATAGATGAAGTCCTTTCAGGGTTTGTTGGGTACTAATGGTGCTTTATCCCAAACTTCACAGAGAAGGCAAAACCCTTAACCTGGGTGCTTCAGAAGAGAGTACCAGAGAATATTTCCTGGACTGAAGAGTTAGAGGAAGACTTCCAAGGATTAAGAGAGACTGTGGGTATAGACCTGTTTTGATAGGTCCCAGCTTCAATTGGTCATTCATAGTATAGATACATGCCTCCAAAGTAGGCTTCAGAGCAGTTCTGCCTCAGGAGAAGAATGGCAAGGAATACCCAGGAGCTTTAATTAGCAAGAAACTACTCTCTTAAGAAAATGCCTATGTGATAGTGGAGAAAGAAACACTGGCAGTAAAATGGGCATTAGTGGCATCTGCTGCTATCTGCTGGAACACAGATGCACCTTCTGAGTACATAAGAACATAAGATATGCCATACTGGGTCAGACCTAGGTCCATCAAGCCCAGTATCCTGTTTCCAACAGTGGCCAATCTAGGCCATACGTACCTAGCAGTTTCCCCAAAAGACACAGGTTCCGCAATGCTTGTAATGGGTCAAGCATTGATATCCTGGGTCCCTTCTTAAAAATGGTTTATGGACCTTTCCTCTAGGAACTTGTCCAAACCTTTTGTAAACCCAGCTACACTAACAGCCTTTACTACATCCTCTGGTAACAAATTCCAGAGTTTGATTACACGTTGAGTGAAAAAATATTTTCTTTTATTAGTCTTAAATAGTTTACCCTGTAGTTTCATTGCATGTCCCCTAGTCTTTCTATATTCTGATAACGTAAACATTCGATCTACGTTTACCCGTTCCACTCTGTTCATTAATTTATAGACTTCTATCATATCTCCCCTCATCCGTCTCTTTTCCAGGTTAAAGAGCCCTAACCTTTTTAGCCTTTCTTCATAGGCGTATCCTTCCATCCCCTTTACCATTTTGGTGGCTCTTTTCTGAACCTTTTCTAAAATCGCTATATCCTTTTTAAGATACGGCGACCAGAATTGCACACAATATTCAAGGTGCGGTCTCACCATGGAACGATACAGAGGCATTATAATATCTTTTGTTTTATTTTCCATTCCTTTCCTTATGATACCTAGATCACCAACTACTCAAGTGTATGGCCTGAATTAAGAAAATAATGCCAGAATGATGTTATGGTTCTTAAGGCTCCAAATCTTCACCTATGAGATACATCATAGGGCAGGCAAAAACATCAAAATGCCAGTTTTCTTTTCTGGGAAGAAGTTCCCACAGAGGCAGGCTCTTGACCAAGGAAGGATGAGCTGAGCAGGAGATAAGCGAAGGGGTGTATAAATGAGAGCCCCAGTCTTTCTAAAGGTTCTACAGCCCAACCTACCTTTAAAGGGGATAGCTGAGGTTAGGAGCTGGCACAAGTAAGAAGTGTAAAAACTCAGGCCCAGAGTATAGCAGGGAAGGCCAGACAAGGAGAAGGAAGACTACAGGAGTCAGCTGTTATATTTAAAGTCTGCACAACAGTAATACAGACAGCCAAAAGCTGCTAGTCATCAGCACTGAACTTAAAACCCAAATATGCAATGCCGGGGTCATACTTGGGCTCTGGCATTGAATATCCGAGCTGCCTGGATTGCTGAGAAGCTAACCGGCAATGGCGATATTCAACCCTGCCCGGTTAGCTTCTGCAGCGAAAGTTAGGCCGGCATTTCCTGCACCTGACTTTTACCGCATATCGCTAACCAGGCATTGGCTCAATATCAGCATTGTCTGGTTAGCAGTGGGCGCTGCCTCCAGCATGCCCCGATACTGACCACTTAGCATCAGGGTATGTAGTGGGGGCATCTGCGGATATTCAATGGCACTGACCAGGTTAGTGTTGTTGAATATCCCATAGAGCGGCATTTATGCAGCTTGCGGGTCTGCAAACCGTGTAAATGGTTCTGAATATCCCCCCAAACAATTTGTTTTCATTTGGAACCTGGGCTCAACTGATGTTTTTGTAAAGGGCCAGAAACCCTTACTGCACACTCATGCTATCACAGGGTGCCTAAACTTTTTCACTCAACTGTAAATAAAACAAAAGCAAGACCAGAATTATTCAATGCAGGCTATTCATTAATGCAATTGACTTCAATTAGACATTCATGATTTGGAGCAAAGTCTTAAATCTGGTCCAGAATCTAAGAACGCATTAACTCTTCACTTTTTAATTGGACATGGGACCCACAGACAATACTTTGAAGCATGTCTCTATGTAAATTTTTGGCACCTCAGTATCACTAAACATTTAGAAACAAGTTTCAAGAACTCACAGTTCATTGCAGATCGATGCAGCTGCCTGACCTTTGAGTTTCCAAACTGCTCGGAACACTAAGGCGTTCCTAGAGTTCCTTCTTAAAGCCACGAGTACCACTTCAATGCCCCAGATTCTGTGCCAAGGCTGCTTCAGCCTGCATTTATGTAAGCCACACCATGGCTTTCCATACAAAACACCAACTGCTGACTGATCAAACAGATCCAGTTTGAGGCTGGCCAGAGCACATTTTTTTCCCAAAATATTGCTTAGCATGAAGTATGATTATGTTCAGTTGTCCACCCATTTGTGTTAATCAGCAAATTTTGCATAACTACTAAGTGTGAAGTCTTCAAAAGAATGACTTTCACGTAAGTGTCAATTTAAGTCTCTTTTCAGAAAGCCTGACATTCCTGCACCTGTTGACTTTCAAAGTGCAATTAATATTAGCAGCCACCAGTGCAGGGCCGGATTTACCCTGTGAGTCCCTATAGACAATGGCAGAGAGGTATTCCATTCTTCACTCCTCTCAAGCCTACCTCCTGCCCTTTGGGGAGAGATGCTTCACATTCTGACAGCCCCCATCCCCACCCTGATCCTGCCCTCTCATCTTCTTTGCAGAGCAGCAGCAGCAAAAGTTGTCATAAATATGCAGCACACGGAATATGAGCCCTCGTGCTCTGGACACCTCCTACGGAGCATCACCCGTTCTCTTGCTCTTGTGGGAAAAGGGGCAGGGCACCACAGGTCCTGTCTGGATTGTGGAGACTTGCATGTCTCGGCTGTGGTTTTTGTCTTTATGAAACATTTGCTGCTGCTGCTGCCATTGCTCCAGGACCAGCTCGAGTCAAGGCGTGGTAGTGATGGTAATGCTCCAGCACTTATCAGAAGCTGACACCGGAGGAAACATAGAAACATAGAAATATGACGATAGAAAAAGACCACATGGCCTATCTAGTCTGTCCTTCCATATCAACAACTACAACAGTCCACTTTTTACCTTTAGAGATCCTCTGTGTTGGTCCCATGCTTTTTTGAATTCAGTTACTGTTCTCATCTCTACCACTTCCACTGGCAGACTGTTCCACGGATCCACTACTCTTTCCATAAAGAAATATTTCCGCATATCACTCCTGAATCTATCTCCCTCCACCCTCATCCCATGTCCCCTCATAGCAGAACTTGCTTTCAATTGAAAGAGGCTCTCTCCCTGAACATTTATGCCACGGAGGTATTAAAACATCTCAATCATATCACCTCTATCCCGCTATTCCTCTCCGTATGCACCCAAGCATCCTTCTAGCTTTTGCTGTCACCTTTTCTACCTGTTTAGCTACTTTAAGATAATCAGACACAACCACGCCTAGGTCCCGCTCTTCTTTAGGAAGTTGCTTATGCCTAAATCTGGGCTTGCACCAGTGGTAGAAGTGAAGCAAGGCCCCACTGTGGTTCTGCTCATACTAGCTCTACATGGGTTGTCCCTGTGCCTCTTATCATATCAGCAGTCCACACAGGACTCCACTACCACCGAATCATAGGCTTCTTGCAACTGTGCTACCTGGTGGCTGTACTGATTGCACCAAGGATAGCTCAACTTCAGGCATTCAGTATTCTATTTGGGTCTATTAAGGTCTTCTCCCACAGCCTCGTCTTTACATAACAAAAGTATTCTTATAAGGGAAAGGGAATGAATACTATTAACCTTCTATAATACAGTATTCCAAAAAAAGCAAGCAAAGAGGGCTGCTTGTGCACAGGGCAAAAAGTAGCAATTTTCAAGATAAGATAAGACATAAATTCTTTGTAACTAAGAAAAGTATGATTTAATATGAGTGAAACAAAATCTGTTTCAGTTGGTTCCCTGGAAAATAGTCTAATATGATAACACAAGGTTACTACTGATCCAATATTGACGTTTCCATATAACATTTTAAAGATTTAAAGCAGTTCAGTAAAATGGAGTTTGTGTGTGTGTCTATATATATATATATATATATATATATATATATTTACACACCCACACTATATTTATAACTTTGTGTTATTATATTAGACTGTCTTATGTATTTATATACAGTATATCTGAATCTATCTATATATGTATTGTTTTTATAGATAAATAGATAGAGGTTTTATATATATTCCATACAAGGCTCTACCTAGTAATACTCACAAGTTAATGACATCCGTGCTTTCTAGACTAAGACCCACAAGCTGAGGATGAAACTGATCATTATTTCACCTATGCCACAGCTTCTGTTGGGCCTCCCTCGGGCACAGACTATTTCATGGACAAATCCCTGAGGTCCTAGCCATAATCAAATCCTTGCACCATTGGCTGGTTCTAGTGCACTGTATTATGGAGCTAAAATTTATACCTTTGTGAGGAATATACTGTATATCTCTGCACGGAAAAGATTTATGCACCAGAAAAAGCCTAATCAGTCAATCTGACTTGAATCAGGCCAGTATGATTAGAAATTAACCCAAGGAATAGTTCACCTTTCTTCACCCCTGGAAGAACTTGTTCATTTTTTTAAAAGGGAGGAAAACCAACACCACAGCCACCGACACCACAGCCTACTGAATAAATTCATTTGTGCATTTTGTTTTTATAAGTGTGCAATCTGTATTGGTGTACATGTGTGTTTGAATTCAGAAATTGTACATGTGAAGAAAATAAATGGTTGGCTCAGTCGTTTTTGTCAGCTGCTAATTTATGCCATGCAAGTTTTTGTTTCTAATAGTCCCTCAGGCCAAAGCAGTCAATTCATCCCAATTAGAGATGGATGCAGTTCTTAGTAAGAAGACCAGTTACTGAAATGTAGTACGATTTTGCATTTACCACTGCCTAATGACCAAATTCAATAGGTGGTAAATGCAAAAATCCTGTGTTAAGTGTTGAAGACATTCCCAATATTTTGCCATTTAGTTTAGATAGAGAAAAGTTCCTTACTATACATTAATGAATTGGCAGATAGCAAGATGCACTTAATTTCACCTATTCCGATGCCATTAACTTTGTCACATTATCTACTTACATAGAGAAACAGAAAATCACTGGCAGATAAAGACCTTACGGCCTCTGCAGTCCACCCATCCATGAGAATTAACAAGTTCTACAATCCCTTCCCCTCCCTCAGAGATCCTCTGTACTTGACCCATACTTTTCTTGAAGTCAGATGCAGTTCTCATCTCCACAACCTCCACTGGGGGGCTGCTCCACGCATCAATCATCCTTTCCACTTTTAGTTTAGCTGGCTCCTCATGAACACAGTTTCTTGAAAATTGTTTGATTTCTATCTCAATTCCATTCCTATTTGTACAGTATTTCTTTTCTGAGGCCCCATTCGCAGCCCTTCCTCCGTGAACACAAAATAGAAATTTGTTAAGGAATTCCACTTTATCCTCATCACTCTCTATATAGTTAATCCTTTCACTCTTTGACTCTTACAATAGCACCTTTGCACTTCTTCCTGTCACTAACATACTTTAAAAAAAAAAAAGCCGTATCCCCATTTCTTACTCTATTGGCTATTTTTTCTTCCATTAGTATCTTTGCTTACCTGACTACTTTACCAACTTTTTTTAGCTTCTCCAGATAGTGTTTTCTTCGTTCTGTGATCTCTTATAACTTATGAAGGCTAACATCTTTTTTCTTGCTTTTTCCGTTGCTTCTTTTGAAAACCGTGGTGGCTTGCTTTTCCTCTTACTTGTATTTACTTTCCTGACAAAAAGCTTTGTTGTCCTTAAAATATCTCCTTTCAGTTTTGCCCACTGTTGTTATGCTTCCCTCAGATGTTCCCATCCAGCTAATCACTCATTGAAGTATTTCCCCATCATTGCATAGTTTTTCTGAAGTCTAGGACCCTCATTTTTGAATCATCCCTACCTGTGCCTTAATACTGAAGCTCACACTCTGGTGATCACTGCACACCAGAAGATCACCCACTATATCATCAGAAACACTCTCCCCATTTGTAAAACACCAAAGCCAGTATCTCCCCCTTCTGGGTGGGTTCCATTACCAGTTGCCAGAACAGTTCTCACTGCAGAAAATCCTGTCAGTAAATAAAACTAGTCTTTTTTATGTGACAACTAATGCCTCTGTTGAGATTCCCTGTGTGTAGACCTACTTGTTTGCTCATCTATTATTAGGATCTACAGTAATTTACCTTATCTCTTCAGATTACTATCTTCAGTATTAACAGTTAATGTGTGGTAATTACCTCATCTTAATGTTAAGGACACATGCCCCATCTATTCCCTACCCCTTCCATATTGGGAGGTTAATGCTGAAATTAGCATGCACTAACTGATAAACAGCCATTTTAATGGTGAGTGCATGTTAGCTGCCATGTTAGAAGATAATACAGCTTTGTAAATAGCCCCCCCCCCACACACACACACACACTGATTTAAACCCCTTTGATCCAGAGGGTTACAGATTTAAGTAATCTATACATGATCTGGATCTCTTAGATAAAAAAGAAATACAAATTGTTAATTTCTTTGATGGATTGCTTCAGATTTCACAAAATACCTCCTAGGAATTCATACACCCTTATTCGTTAGTAGAGGGGGTATATGGGCCTTGGTGAGAAATCACCTAGTCAAGGGGATGCAGGACTGGCAAGGATTCCACCCTCCAATCTGACTTATATCTTGCCTGAAGGCAGAGACCCTTCTCCCTTCCCTAATGCTCGCCCACAAGACCCTTGCACACTGTTCCATGCAAGTAACCGGGTAGCCGGACTAGGCGCTTCCCCAACCCCAAACCCCCCCCCCCCCACCCAGTCACACCCAACCACACCCCCGTATGGTAAAAAACCACAGACAACTTTTATTTGGCAACAAACTGGTCGCAGCTTTATTTCCAACAGGAACGTATTAACATTAATGCCAATAATACATCACTATAGCAACCCAGCGGAACGATGTGCCACCAGCCATGCTACTAGCAAAGCGGCCCCGCCTCCGCTGCGGCCGTGGACCCACCAACGGCCGAGCTCACCCACCCCTATCCGACTTCGCCATATTACAAGCAAAAGTCTTCCAGGGGTTATCCGGGCAAGGGCACCCCGCCCCCACCCCAAGTGGCATAAGGCTCCGGACCCCGGAAACCTCCGGGATCCCGCAAAACACCCACACCCCCCCGCGGCGGCACCCCAAAAGCACCCCCCAACCGCCGGGCCAAAGGGCGGGCGGGCGGGACGCCGTTCCGACAGCCTAACAGCATGTGCTCCTGGCTCGCGCCCGCCTCAGGAGCACATGCCCGATCGGCCCGTCTGATTGGCTCCGCACAACACGTGCACCCGCGGAGCCAATCAGATTGAATGATGCGCTCCAATGGCGCGCGCCTCCGGCTCGTCCCCCCACTCTATGCAGGGTCCCGCACCTAACCGGCACCCGGTTACGCTCGGGCGCCAGGACCCTGCCCGCGCCCTGCTTACTAACCGGGTAGCCGGACTAGGCGCTTCCCCAACCCCAAACCCCCCCCCCCCACCCAGTCACACCCAACCACACCCCCGTATGGTAAAAAACCACAGACAACTTTTATTTGGTAACAAACTGGTCGCAGCTTTATTTCCAACAGGAACGTATTAACATTAATGCCAATAATACATCACTATAGCAACCCAGCGGAGCGATGTGCCGCCAGCCATGCTACTAGCAAAGCGGCCCCGCCTCCGCTGCGGCCGTGGACCCACCAACGGCCGAGCTCACCCACCCCTATCCGACTTCGCCATATTACAAGCAAAAGTCTTCCAGGGGTTATCCGGGCAAGGGCACCCCGCCCCCACCCCAAGTGGCATAAGGCTCTGGACCCCGGAAACCTCCGGGATCCCGCCACCGGCACAGGCAACATCACCACCTGTGCCGCCCCCCCCCTGCTGGAAGCTGCGACCAGTGATACCGGGACCTCAAGAGAGACTCCAACATCTCCTGCCAATCGTTCAGGAGCAGATCAGTTCCCACAGGGGACAAATGAACGCCATCTCCCCTGAACAGCCCCCCACAGGACGCCTCCGCCCAGGGGTGCTGCACCTGGAACCCACCATGCTCGCTCACCCATCTCCCAATTTGCCGGTTAATCTTGGTCAGTCCACGTGACCAGCGCCGCTGATCCCAGCATGCTGGCCGCGGGATAATGTCAGACCAGATCAACGCGGCATCGGGAAACAGGCGACGCACCACTTCAAAATCCCTCTTAGCCGCCCTGATCAACCGCTTGGACGACCAAGTGGACAAATCGTTGCCCCCCAAATGCACAATTAGAATAGCTGGATGCTGCCGGACACGGCCATGGTGACGGAGCAAAGGCAGCAGCTGCTCCCACCGCAGCCCCCGCTCGCCCAGCCATGAAATCGCCACTTCTTCCAATGCCAGGCCAAGATTCAGCCCAAAGGGGTGCTCCGCCGCCCGCTGGCCAGCCCAGTAAACGAAGGAGTGGCCCAGAATCCAGCAGACCAGCTGTCCCGACTCCCCATCTGTAAAAGAAAACACAACCAAGTTAGCAACCCCCACCCCCCCCCCAAGGAACGGCCAGGTTAGAGACGAACGTACCCCTCGAACGTCGTCGACCGCCACCTGCCAATACTCTGTATCTGAAGACCGGAGCAACCTGCAGCCGCCGCGCTGGTAGCCGCACCGATCCGAAAAGAATGGGCCGAAAAAAGACGAGGGTCCTCGCCCAACTGAGTCAGTGCGAGCCGCAAGACCGCCGTGAACTGAAAACGAGTCAATGCCCTGCCATCCTGATGAGTAAAAAGCACTCCGCTACCCACCGGAAGCAGATCCAGAAAGGCCTGCATGTTGGCCACTGGGCAGGTAAGCCCTCCCGTAGACCGAAGGACCACCCAAAGCCCTTTACCCCGCTGGTCCGTCTTAGATCGAGCCAGCAGCACGCGCATGCGCGGAGGCAGCATCCACACGTGCTGCCGGAGCAAGCAAGTACCGTGACCCGACGCCGCCGAATCAGCCACCAACTCCCCGATGCGAAAGGCACCAAAAAACGCCAGACAGAAAGCCGCACGAAAGAGCACACGCTCATACGGCGACCAGGCGACCACCGGTACCACCTCGCACAGCTGCACCAGGAGTTCGTGCGTAATCGGACGACGACGATCACGGGGACCCGGCTGAGAACGCTCCCAGCCCTGAAGCAACCGTCGCGCCAAAAACCCCCGACCTGACACCCCCCACCCCGTCGCTCTGGCAAAAAACCAGAAACCCGCCAGATGGCAACGCACGGACGATCTCGAAACCCCATGCTCCTTGGCCCAGCTAACATACTCCCCCAGCAAATGATCCGGGACCACCCCCCCTGTCCACCCATGCACTTGCAAAAAGCTTTGGACTCGCTCACAACCAGTCCGGTACGCATCCCAGGTTCGCTCCGCTACAGAGCTCTGCAGAAGACACCTCATCGCAGCAGGCCATCGCTCCACAACTGCCAAGGGACCGCCAGCCCCACCGGGTCGGCATCCGGAGCCAACTCCCGAAACCGATCCAACTGCAAACGGGAAAGAGCATCAGCTAGATCATTAGAACGCCCTGGAATGTGCCGCGCTCGCAAGTGCACATTGAAGCGTAAACACGTGAGCACAACCCGGCGCATCAGCGACGCCACTGCCCCACACCGCGGCGAAAAATGATTAACCACATGCACCACCGCCTCGTTGTCACACCACCACAACACTCCACGGTTAGCTAACCTATCAGGCCACAACTCCAGCACCACCAAGATCGGAAAGAGCTCCAGGAAAGTAATATTGCGGACCAACCCGTTCTCCACCCACTCGCACGGCCACCTGTCAGCACACCAAGCCCCATTAAAATAGATGCCCAAACCTACCCCCCCAGCTGCATCAGTGTACAACTGCAAATCCTCAGTGGTAACCGCCGCTCCACGCAGAACCGTCACCCCATTGAAGTCCCGCAAAAAGACATCCCATACGCGCAAATCGTCACGCATTCCCCGCGTCACACGAATATGATGATGCGGCTTGCGCACACCTGCCGTCGCCGCCGCCAGACGCCGACTAAACACCCGCCCCATGGGGATGACTTTACATGCAAAGTTGAGGGAACCAAGAAGGACCTGCGTGTCCTGCAAGGTGACTTTCCTAGAAGCCAAAAGATTGGCCACAAGAACCCTCAGTTTCACCACCTTCTCTCCCAGGGGAGCCGCGCCACCATCTTCCGCGAATCCAACTCGATACCCAAGAACACTATCGTCGTCGAGGGACCCACCGTCTTTTCCTCCGCCAAAGGCACCCCCAGTTCGCCCGCCAAAGTAATAAAACTGCGCAAGAGAGCACCACACTGCGCAGACTCGGCCCCTCCCACAAACAAAAAATCATCAAGGTAATGAACCACCCCAGAACAGCCCACCACCTGCACCAACCTCCAATGCAAGAAGGTACTGAACTTTTCAAAGTAGGCGCACGACACCGAACAGCCCATCGGCATGCATTTATCATAGTAATACGCCCCCTCAAATTGAAAACCCAACAACGGAAAAGACGAAGGGTGCACGGGCAACAAGCGGAATGCCGATTCCAAGTCCACCTTGGCCATCAATGCCCCAGGACCCGACCTAGCAACCAACTCCGCCGCTCTATCGAAAGAGGCATAGCGCACCGAACAAAACTCCCGTGGGATAAGATCATTCACGGAGGCGCCCATGGGGGCAGACAAATTATGAATGAGGCGAAACTTCCCCGGCTCCTTCTTGGGTACCACACCCAACGGGGACACAACAAAATCCGGAAAAGGGGGGCAACTGAACGGACCCGCTACCCTGCCAAGCTGCAACTCGGCAGACAACTTCCGATGCGCCACCTCCAGCCAGTGCCGCACGCTGGGGGAATTATGAGTCACCGAGCCCGCCGCCCGACCCCGCACCGGAATAAGGAAGCCAAATTGAAAACCCCTCTCCAAACATACTTTGTCCAGCACCTTGGGGTACCCACGAAGCCATCTACGCAATACTGGGACCCGAATAGGCGAGGGAGCCACCCGCAAATCAGACTCCCTACTTAGGGAGGGAGGGGCCCCCTTTTTTAACGCATTTGGGTGCGGAATGGGGTCCCCCACAGATTGAGCACACATGCCGGAACTTGCAGTCCGGGAAAGGGCACGTGGAGCGGTTGAACCTCCAGCAGACGTCTCCGGCCCCCCCAACGGCCACCCTGGCTTGCCCCGCGGGGGGCTCCCCCCGAAAGGGACGGTTCGCCACGCCGCTCGCCCCCAACCCCGCCTTGACCCCTCTACCCCCACCACCCCCTTTCACCGACATCTGCGTCAACCAAAGGCTGATATCCTGTGTACCCCAGGTCAGCGATCGGTTCTCCTCCATCTTGTCACGAAACTTTTCGTCGTAGTTAAGCCACGACCAGCCTTCGTGCATTTGCGACGCTTCCAAGATTGAGTCCGCATAAGCCAATAAACTACCCGATTGATCCGGCCACCGACGCCCCCAGACGCTCGCTAAGCGCAAAAAGGCCCGGACCCAATTGACCACATTGCGCGAAACCCGGTGTAGCCGCCCCGCCTTTTCCTCCTCCTTCCGCTTTTTCTTACTATCCCCCGAGTGCTTCCTGCCTTCGAGCAAACGAAAAATGTCAATATACTGCCTCCGCGTGATCTTACGCCGCAATTTCCGGGGCACCCCCTCCCACAGTTCAGAAAGTGCGGCCACGGAGGACAGCGCCGCGCCCGCTGAAACTGCCGCGCCGCCCCTTGGATCCGCAACCCTTCCGTCATCGGCGCTAGAGGATCCCGAATCCTCCGATGACGAAGAGGATGACGAGTCCGCATGTTTCCGCTTCTTCCCCCCTTTTCCAGACCGCACCACCCGCGATCCCCGCAGAGCGCCCTCGGACTCAGTCAACTCACCAGAAGCACCCCCGGCCGCCCCGGCAGGCGCGGGAGCAGGCAGTCGTCCCAGGGGATCCTCCATTCTCGGCAGCATTCCACTCCCGGGCGCCGCGCCGTCCGCCGCCATCGCCCCGCTGAGCGCCCTATGGGCTGGATCCATACTCGCAGGACCACCGGAATCACCCACCGCTGGCACTGCGCGAGGCGCTGACAGCCAGGGAACCTGCGGAGAGAAAAAAGGGGGGGAGAGAGGCGAGAAACCAGCAGACCAAGGCTGCCAAGCCCCCACCCACTCGGCCTGCGAGGACCCTTGCCCCCCCAACGCCCACTGCTCCCAAAGTGTAGACGTGCCGGGCGGCAAAACGCTCGCAGGTGGGATCACCTGCCCCCCGCTCCCCTGACCACCCTCAGAGCCCACACCTCCAAGCGGGCTCTCTTCAGAGCGACCCCCGGAGGCATTCCCACCACCCACACCGCTGCCACCCGACCCAACAGCACCCGCCCCCCTCCCCGCAACGGACGGCACCCTCCGCGCCGGGGCCCTACCCGGGGAGTAGCCTGCGGGGCCACCACAGCCCCACCCACACCAGACCTGCCCCCATCATGCTGGCCACGAGCCACGCGGCCTCTACCAGCACCACGAGGCCCTGAAGGAGACCCCCCAGCCCCCCGGACCGAATTACAGCCTCCCCTTAGGCTACCAACCCCCCTCCCCCCTAAACCAACTCTAGCACCAGCCCGCGGCCTCCGGGCTGCCCCCCTCCCCCTCAAGGTCCCCCCCTGCTTGGCTGCCTGTACCCCCTTCGCCCCATGACCACCCCCCGCCATCCCACAAACACCGCCGGCAAATGCGGTTTAAAGTTGCGGGTTTAAACTCCCGCGTGCCACGGAGAGGGCCCGCCCGCCACCGGGAAGCAAATCCCCGAAAATGGACACGAAGAAAACAACTCGCCTGGCCGCACCGGAAGAGTCCCCCGGACAGCAACCAGCAGCTCCGACGATCGAGGCAGGCCACACGCTGTCCAACGCCGCGGAGGGAAGCCCGAACGAGACGCCACGCCGTTCCGACAGCCTAACAGCATGTGCTCCTGGCTCGCGCCCGCCTCAGGAGCACATGCCCGATCGGCCCGTCTGATTGGCTCCGCACAACACGTGCACCCGCGGAGCCAATCAGATTGAATGATGCGCTCCAATGGCGCGCGCCTCCGGCTCGTCCCCCCACTCTATGCAGGGTCCCGCGCCTAACCGGCACCCAGTTACGCTCGGGCGCCAGGACCCTGCCCGCGCCCTGCTTACTTAGCATATACTGTATCCCTCTCCTCTGCATTTGTCAGCCCACAGACCACAATAATCATCACGTTTTAAGTGAATGCAGTCAGAAAAAACATCTGATGTACATTTAACCAGATGAGGTAATGATTTATTATCATGAATCAAAATGTATGAAGTAGATGTATGGATTAAAAAAACAAACAATAAAATTACATGTGTTAACGTTTTTACCTTTTTCATATCCAGGTCTTTTTCTTCTTTTCTGGTACATACACATTTTTTTAGTTTAGTGAACATGTAAACTTGCGGATAAAAGTGAATTCAGATTATTAGTTTTTTAATTAATGATCATCTTTAATAATACTATTAGAACCCAATATGAAATACATCATGGGGACATGTTTACTAAGGTGCCATTATAGGGACGGGCAAATATGCATTTAGCAGCATATTTAATGCGGCAGGACCTAGTAACAAAGGACCCAGATTTCACCCCACCATCTCACTTCATACTAGGAACCACTCAAATAAAGATTCAACCCCAAACAAAATATCTGGGAATCACTATAGACCAAGCTCTCACATTTACCCCACAGATAAAAAAGACTGTGAGGACAATATTCCACAAAGCAAAAACAATACAACGGCTCAGACCACTCATAAATCCACAAGACTTCAGAACTGTCATGCAGGCCATGACACTCCCCCACCTGGACTACTGCAACATAATCTATCATGGATTCCCTGCAACCCACACCAACCCACTATGGACTGCCCTAAACACCACCGCAAGGATCATCCAGAAAGCAAAAAAACACGACCACATTACCCCAGTCCTGAGAGAACTTCACATACTACCACTTCAAGCAAGGATCAAATACAAAGCTCCCCTGCTTATACACAAAGCCCTCCATGAGACACAGACCTCCCACCTCCGCTCCCTGCTACCCCAGCCCACCCACAACAGAACAACCCAACAAACCACCAACAACATCCTCACTATCCCCTATCAACGAACAAAATATAATCAACGAAGCTGCAACAGAGCTTTTGAACTATACGCACCCTCCTTCTGGAACTCACTACCAAGCCAAATCAGAATCACCGCTGATCCAACTGCGTTCCGAAGACAACTAAAAAACATCCTCTTCCTGGAATATCTTGGGCCAGAAACAGGCAACCTCCACTGACATTCCACAGTCCCGCAACCAAATCCCCAATTTACCCTCTAAGAGACCTATGTCTATTCCCTAAGACTTCCCCACCTGTTCGAATCATCAATGTTGGCCCCCTGGTGACGGTTCCCCCCTCTACACTGATCTCTGCCCCCCCCCCCTTTTATGTTACAGCGCTTTGACCCGGTGAAAAGCGGTATATAAATGCAGTTAAATAAATAAAATAAATAAATAGTGGCCATGGTAGATGCAAGGGGCACAGTCATAGTAGGCTACTACCACCCCACTAGTTGCATCAATAGTGCGGTAATAGGGGATGAATGGTCACAGCACATGCGCACTGTGAAGGAACATGGTGCATGTGCCCTACAAGTATAGGCTACTGTACGCATGTGTTATTAGGGCAGCCGTGGGCTACAGAACCACTGCAGACAGCAATAAATGTACCCCAGCCACACTTACAGAAAAGTAGTAACTGGCTATTTCAGAATAGAGAGGGATGAATGGGAATAAGCATAACTGGCTGCACAGTTCAGAGCCCTGGGGCTAAGTACAAAAGGTGGGACATGCACATCAGGAGAGCAAACACATGCAGTGAGTCTGGGCTGCATTCCGAACTGTGGGAGATAAGGTGCAAATGTGGCATTTGCAGATGCAAGGAGTCTTGTATGGGATCAGGCTGGGTGTCCACAGTGTCCATATGGTGCAGCTATATGACCCCCCTTCACCCTGAGGTGCCCAGGGTGCCTGTTAACCTAGTCTGCAGGAGACACAGTTCAAGTCCTCTGGTCTGTGGGGAGGGAATCCTCTCTCAGTCACTCTTCTCATAAGGCTTGAACAGTACCATAGCCATGTGGAGGGAAGGAGGCCACTAGAGCCAGGGGGATCTGAAGACAAGAAAAATCAGCACATGTGATCTGGGTAGCCTGAATATCTACCACATAGGGTCACAAAGCACCCCCCATGGCTCACCATATAGAGCACCCATCCTTGTGGCCTGCCATCTGTAATGGGGGGTTGCAAGGCAATCCTCCCATATAGGGCACCCATGCTCTGTCTTGCTAGGAAAAGCTCTGGGGGAAGCACCACATGGAGATGGCCAAGGGGAAGTAGCCCCGGGCTGGGCACCCCAGCTATTAGGGAGTCAAAGGCCCACCAGACCTGGGAAGCCTACAAGAGCTTTCTAGATCCATAGAATGCCTCATCCCCTGGGCATGGGGGCTAGGGAGGAAACACAAATTAGTGAGTTCTTGGTTTGCAGCTTGTCGTTCTGTGAGGGCTTGCGTGCATCAGTGATGCTGAGAGCTAAACTATCGGTAGTTTAACTACTGGCAGGGTCTCCCAAGATGGACATGTCTCAGCTGAGGTGCCAGACCAAGACAAACCACCCATCTGGGCAGCAGCAGAATGGGACAGTGTTGACGGCGGAGGATCACATGTTTGTGACAATGGCAACAACACCAAACTTAAACTGCATGGAAGAAAGGCCCGACAATCTACTTCTGTATCTTGCCATGAAAACCCAATGGATAGTTACAACAAAACAAATTGTGCTATGGTGCTGGAAGATGAGACCCCCAGGTCGGAAGGCACTCAACTAGCTACTGGGGAAGAGCTGAAGACTTTTCAGAGTAAAGCCAGCATTTATGATGTGGTTGGATCAAAGCCCTCGGGAAGTTTGACTGCTGATGTAGCTGCGCATGAAATGAGAGTCAGAAGCTGTAAAGATGTCTTACACATTGGAACATGGAACGTACGAAGCATGAACCAAGGGAAGTTGGACGTGGTCAAGAATGAAATGGAACGTGTACAACTTGATCTGTTGGGTGTCAGCGAACTGAAATGGACTGGCATGGGGCACTTTGCATCAGATGATCACATGGTCTACTATGCTGGAAATGAAAGACAAAGAAGAAATGGTGTTGCATTTATAATAAAGAAGAAACTTGCAAGAACTGTAATGAAATACAATGCAGTCAGCGAATGCTTAATCTCTATTCGTCTATGAGGATTGCCTATCAACACAACTATAATTCAAGTATATGCCCCAACAACAGCTGCAGAAGAGAATGAAATTGAAGAGTTCTATGAACAAGTACAAGCTGAAATTGACAGAACATGCAAACAGGATATCCTGATAGTCATGGGTGACTGGAACGCAAAAGTTGGCAACAAGGAAGAAGGCAAAATAGTTGGAAAATATGGACTTGGCAACAGAAATGAATCTGGAGAAAGACTGATAGAATTCTGCAAGACCAATGATCTATTCATCTCAAACACCTTCTTCCAGCAACACAAGCGGCAACTGCACACATGGACTTCACCCAATGGATTGTATAAAAATCAAATTGACTACATCTGTGGAAGTCAACGATGGAAAAGCTCTGTAACATCAACAAAGACAAAACCTGGAGCTGACTGTGGTACAGATCAACAACTACTAGTATGCAAACTCAAGCTAAAGTTGAAAAAGAGCAAACCACTCATGAATGCAGCAAAATATGACCTTGAGAATATACCACTGGAATTTAAAGACTGCCTGCAAAATCAATTTGCTGCTTTAGATACAAATGACAGAGCTCCGGAAGAGTTGTGGAATGACATCAAGAAGGTTGTGTTGGAAGAAAGCAAGAAGTCTCACAAAAGGTGAAAAAGCAAAAACGGCCAAAATGGATGACGGAAGAAACTCTGAAAATTGCCCAGAAATGCAGAGAAGCTAAAGCCAGAGGAGAAAGAAAGACAATCACAGAACTCAACAGAGATTTCCAACGTGCAGCAAGACAGGACAAGGAAAAGTACTACAATGACACTTGCAAGGAAATAGAAGCAGAAACTATTAAAGGAAGAACAAGATCGGCTTTCCTAAAGCTACGAGAGTTAAAGAAAAAGTTCCCGCCTCGAATTGGAATGTTACAAGATGCTCAAGGTTCTAAGTTGAATGATGCTGAGAAGATCAAGAAAAGGTGGAAGGAATATACAGAGTTTTTATATGATAAAGATCAAGTGGACCAACAACCGTTTCAACCTGTACCTTATGATCGGGAACCATTGGTGATGAAAGAAGCAGTTGAAGCAGCATTGAAAGCCTTATCAAAGAACAAAGCCCCAGGCATTGATAGCATTCCCATAGAAGTATTGCAGCAATCTGATGCAGCTGTTACCGTACTCACAAGGCTCTGCCAAGAAATATGGAAGACAACATCATGGCCAACTGACTGGAAAAGATCTGTGTTTATACCAATACTAAAAAAGGTGATCCAACTGACTGTGGAAATTATCGCACAATCGCTCTGATCCCACATGCCAGCAAGATTCTACTGAAGATTATTCAAAAGAGACTACAATCATACCTGGAACAAGAACTACCTGAAGTGCAAGCAGGGTTCAGGAAAGGGCGAGGAACGAGAGACATCATTACGGATGTGAGATGGATCCTTGAAAAGACTAAAGAATACCAAAAGGATATCTATTTGTGCTTTATCGACTATAGCAAGGCTTTTGACCGTGTAAACCATGAGAAACTCTGGGCCACATTAAAAAGCATGGGTATACCAGAACACCTGATCGTTCTCTTGCACAATCTGTACATTGATCAAGAAGCAACAGTTCGAACGGAACAAGGAGAAACAGAATGGTTTAAAATAAGCAAAGGTGTAAGACAAGGCTGCATACTTTCCCCCTACCTGTTTAATTTATATGCAGAACAAATCATCCGAGAAGCAGGATTGTATTAAGACAACAGAGGTGTGAAGATTGGTGGAAGAATCATCAACAACCTTCGCTATGCTGATGATACCACATTACTCACAGTCAAAGAACATAGTCTCAAAATGGGCCTGCACCTTAATTTAAAGAAGACAAAGATCATGACAACTGGCATAATCAACAGGTTCATCGTTGAAGGAGAAGAAATTGAAATTGTGAACATATTTAACGTACTTGGATCAACTATCAATAAAGAAGCAACAAGCAGTCAAGAAATCAGACGACGCATTGCTCTTGGCAGAATGGCTATGAAAGACCTAGATAAGATTCTCAAGAGCAGAGATGTCTCTCTCCATACAAAGATTCGACTTGTTCAAGCCATGGTATTTTCAATAACATCATATGGATGTGAAAGCTGGACAGTGAAAAAGACAGATAGGAAGAAAATTGATGCCTTTGAATTATGGTGCTGGCGGCGAATACTGTGTATACCATGGACTGCCTGAAGAACAAACCAGTCGGTATTAGAGGAGATCAAACTTAAGCTTTCTTTAGAAGCTCAGATGACAAGACTTCGACTTTCATACTTTGGACACATCATGCGAAGAGAGAGATCATTAGAGAAAGACATTATGCTTGGCAAGATAGAAGGTCAACGCAAAAGAGGAAGGCCAGCAATGAGATGGATCGATACAATAACAGCAGCTACGGGTACCAGTCTGTCAACAATGAGCCGCCTGACTGAAGACCGAACACAATTTAGGATAGCTATCCAGAGGGTCGCCATGAGTCAACTCCGACTCGAAGGCACTTAACAACAACAACACAGGAAGCCCATGTTCAGTGCTAGAAGTATTATGTAGCTGCTCAGAGGAGGTAGGCCTCAGCCATATTCTCCCTTGGTCAGAATGAGGGGCCATCTGCCCACAGGAACATGGCCCATAGCAGTAGCAGGGCCCCCCAGATGCATGTATGCACTGTTTCATGTTCCTCCATGCAAGGGAGGCGGGATCAGATAGTACTTTTTGATGCCACACTGTTATGTTGCCAGTATATGACATACCTAATTTGCGTACCCTACCCCTCCCTATACTCTCCTGGCTCCAACTCTGGCTCTGTGGCCAGTACTGGCAGAAGCACAGATCCTATCTCCTGATATCTCTACAGCACAAAACACCAGCAGCATATGCAGATCTGAATAGCGGTCCTTCAGGATGGCTGTTGATGTGTCTGTAAATGTTTGTCCCCTGTACCAGCAAGGTTACTAATGTCTTGCAGGCTTGGTTTTGTGGCTGTCAGAATGCTGTGGTGCATTGCCATAGCATCACCCATTTGCCCTGTTACTCCTTATGGGCCCAATTCTGTGCCACGAATAGCAGGGATGGATGTCCATCCCCGCTATTCATGCCTTCCCCCCCCCCCCCCCAGCGTCTAACCTTCCCGCCGGTTGTGCAGGGAAGTTAGACGGGGCAGGGAAGGGGTGGCTTGGGAGCAGAGCCTCGGCAGGCGGGGGGCGGTCCAGGGCTGGAGGCTTGTGCGGGGAAGTTATTCCGCCTTTGAGGTGGAATAACTTCCATATACATTTTTTTTGGTACCTGAGGTGCATATGGTGCAGGGGGGACAGTCCCCGTAGCTCGATCCTGGCCTTAGAAGGCCAGATCGGGGGTCAGACTCGGGAAATAAGCCTTTTTTTTCATGGCTTTTAAATGGAGCAGTGGTGCCATGGCAACCGGATGCTATGTCACCGTGGCTCCATTTAAAAGCCTTGACTGAGTTAGT
Organism: Ichthyophis bannanicus; assembly: GCA_033557465.1. Classification (NCBI taxonomy): domain Eukaryota; kingdom Metazoa; phylum Chordata; class Amphibia; order Gymnophiona; family Ichthyophiidae; genus Ichthyophis; species Ichthyophis bannanicus. The sequence goes on from CM066031.1 coordinate 1,205,356,039, forward strand.
CGGGCTTGTCATGTACATGCAGGCAGGGCTGAATCACAGTCCCGGCCTGCACATACATGACTGATCGTGATTCTAATCCCATAGGGCTAGATGTGCCCCATGGGATCACAATCGTGACCCCCTCTGTACATCTGGTCAAACCAGACGTACAGAGGGAGTGTACATCCGGGACAGAATAAGCCTGTATATGTTTGCCCTGCTTCTGCCCTTCATATTTCCAAATGCATGCGTCTGAATCATGCATAGAAACATAGAAACATAGAAATTGTGATGGAGAAGGTCCCTCTGACCCATTAGAGAGAGATAAAACACAGGATCCAGCTTCAGGCTGGGAAAGAAAACAAATGCACATGGCTCCTGGTTTCCCAGGCAACCATAAACAGAGCAGGTCAGAAGAAGGTAAAACACGCCCCTGTTGTAGTTCAGTGCAGCAGTCACGAGTTAAGCCAGGACACCTGTTGGTGGGAGGAGCCAGGGTAAACCCAGGAAACCAGAGATTTAAGGGAAGCTCATTAGAGGAGAGGAGAGGCAGCTGGGAAGAAGGCAGCTGGAAAGGAAGCAGCTGGGGAGGACACAGCTCTTAGAACCGTCACGAGAAACAGAGGATTGCCTTAGGAATGAAGACTCAGAGGAATCTATGGTAATTGAGGATTCTCTGACCTTTGACTCAGAAGAGGAATTCAGCAGAGGAAACAAGCAGGGAGTTGGTACCAAGGAGTCAGGTACAAGTAACCCGGGTTTGGTGCTGGGAGTAAAAGGCAACCAAAAGGGAAACGTACTGGGAAGGCAGACTTGTATGCACAAACTCCAAGGCTCACGTTTGCAGCTGATCCTAGAGGACAAAAGGAAACTCTCATAAGGAAGCCAAGAGGTAGGATAAGTGACCGGTATAAACAGAAAGCTGTCTTTAAGTGCTCTGATATTAACCCAGAAGGGTGGGGCTCCACATGCTGGGAATACTGTGGCAATTCACAACCGTGTATATCAAAGGGCTGTGAGGAAAAGTGCAATGCTGAAAAGATAGATGTGTGTTTGGAAACACCCTATAGCAACTTGCAAACATTTCCAGCTGGGGTTCAGGTTGAACCAATGGACACTGAACCACCTTTAGAATGTCAGCCTAGTGAACCAATGGATTGTACGATATCTGTATCTGAGAAGATAAGTCCTGTGAAATAGAATTAAGCTGTGCAGAGAAAGAGAGAGTGCTGCAGATAGCAGTTGACCAGAAAAGCACAAAAGGGTTTTTGAAGGAGAAAAGTGTTTCTCATTTGGATTACAGTGATGCTGAGTTAAGAAGCTTGAATTTCTTTCTTATATAATTTAGTGCCAGAAGTGTATGGCCAATGTTCCTTTTGTTCTACATGTGAAACCACTTGGGAAGGGGAATTAAAAATCCTGTTTTGTCTGAAACACTCGAGTCCACAACTCTCTTTATTTGGGATAGTGAAAACTTCAACTCCCAGAAGGCAGTGCTTTCCCCAAGCACCAGTAACTTCCTGAATAGAGAATCAGGCCGTCCATCTCCACAAGCCCAGGCTGTGGAGGTAACAGCGACATCACAAAATATAATGACAGAAAAAGACCACATGGCCTATCTAGTCTGTCCTTCCATATCAACAACTACAACAGTCCCCTTTTTACCTTTAGAGATGTCCCATGCTTTTTTGAATTCAGTTACTGTCCTCATCTCTACCACCTCCACTGGGACTATTTGGGCCATGCTAGCAAGGTAGGTGCAACTACTGGCTGGTCAGAGGTAGGCAGTAGCTACACCCATGCTAGCAGCGTGTTTGTTTTCGCTTCTCTGCAACTAACATGGCCTTCCCAGCTGCATTCCACGTCCCTGCTCATTCTCTGCCTTAACCCCACATATTCACATGTTGCTCAGGTATCATTGGCATTTTTAACGTGGTCACCTTTTGGTCGCGAGCTTTTGGCTACCACGCGGCCAAAAAGCATGTTGTTATTGTTGTTAAGTGTCATTGAGGCTGTGTCAACTCATGGCTATCCTCTGGATAGTTGTCCTAAACTGTGTTCAGTCTTCAGTCAGGTGGATCTTTGTTGATAGAGTGGTACTCATAGCTACTGTTATTGTATGATCCATCTCATTGCTGGCCTTCCTCTTTTTCAGTGACCTTCAAACTTGCCAAGCATGACTTCCTTCTCTAACAATCTCTCTCATCACATGATGTAGCCAAAGTATGAAAATCTAAGTTTTGTCATCTAAGCATGTTAGCCCCAAATTAGACTTGATAGCATTAATTAACACCAGCAGAACAATACATCCCCTCATTTCATGTTTTTTTAATCTATAAATCTTTTTGTGAGACAAAAATTTAGTTCTTATAGCTGTACCCGACTAGGTTATATCATATGTGTCTTCAATTAATTAATATAGTAAACATAGTAAATGATGCCAAATAAAGACCAAAATGGCCCATCCAGTCTGCCCAGCTAAGATTTGTCTACTTTGGATAGATGTGCATACAAATTCCTGTATGGCATGGGACTGGATGGGATTTTAGATTTAGCTCATTCCTTTTTCAGGAGTAGCTCAAGGAAAGTTATATTCAGGTGCAGTAGATGTTATCCTTTCTCTTGGAGGGTTTACAATCTAAGGATGGGCTAATCACCAGTGTTGCAGTTAACGTGAATGCTTCTATGGCAATTGCCAAGGACTGGAACGTGTGCTAAGGAACTTGCCAGTATGGTATCTTTCAGGTTTATGCTGATCATGCCCCTGACAATTTCTGAGATGCTACGGCACCTAATGCATGTTGAATTTGTCTCAAAATGAGCGATAGGGCAAAAAATAACCTCACTTTTGTAAAAAGGCCCCTAAATTTGTATCTGAGACAGTAACTCATAACCAAATCCCCCTCCCCCAGGTTTTTAACCTTAGCATTTCTCAACCATTTAGGTATCAAATACCCCCAAATTTCAGAAAATGTTCATATGCATTCCCAGTAGAAGCAATGAATTTAGTTTTGCACTAAGTGTATTAATCCACATTTGAGACTATTTTTTTCCCTGATTCTCCTCAAACTCTTGATTATCTTGTTTGCTCATTTTAATTAGATTGTAAGCTCCATATGGTAGAACCGTGGTAGCTAACTTGTGGCCTGTGGACCTCAGGACAAAGAAAAAAGAGAGAAGTTGGTTGGGATTGACTGTGAAGAAAACAGAGATTGGTAGGGTCTCCATAGAGAGACTGCAGCAAAGTGGCTGAGGAAAGGGATAAAGAAAGAGGCTGAGTCTGGTGGGAACTGGTTGAGGGAGTGAGAAAGAGAGACTGGTGGAAAAAGGAAGGGGAAAGGGGAAGGGAAATGAAGAAGACTAGTGGGGACAGGTTTGCTGCTGGGGGGAGCAGATCTGAGAAGAGTGGTAAGGATGAACTAGGAGTTCCTGAAGCTTTTGGAGATTAATAAGAGGTTCACACAACCATAAAGATTGGGCACTTGTAGAATAGAGCGTGTGTCTTATGTGTCTGTGTACAGTACATCATACACCATATAGCACTATATAGATTTTTAATAGCAGTAATAGTTATAGTAGTGATCACATCCATAAAGAGTATTTACATATTTTCCAAATAATGTCCCATTTTTTGTTTCCCTTTACTGAGTTACCATTTAAGACAGTGGCCATATTTATTACACCGGCGGCATTTTGTCAACGTTTATGTTGCCATAAATTCTATTTCAGCTTTCTGACTTTCTTATTAGAATATCCTAACTTTCTTATGTCTACATTATTATAGGCCTGAAATAGCTAAAAAAAAAACCCTATGATTTCTGCTGAGCTAGATGAATGCTGAATCTTCGAGGGCAGTGAGTAAGGCTTTGCTTAGGCTTCAATGAGTCCCTGAGCTGTGTTGCAGTCACCACATGTGGAGGAGCGTGGGAGACTCACAGGTGGCTGACCCCAGACTCTGCAACTGAAATTCACTTTGAAGGGCTTGCAGCTGAACAGAGGATTTGCCCAGCTGGCACAGAGGAAGAAAACTGGGAAACTGATGTGCAAATTCTAAGGACCTTGCACTCCATAACACGTTGCCCCCAGTAAAATGTTAAGGTGCTGCATTGATTGTTGCTGTAGATTTCATGTGTTAATGCTTTCTTTAAAATTGTAGTTGTTTTTTCTCACAAGAGAAAAACATCATCCTAATTTCTTTTTAGGTGTAGATGTTTAGTATATTTATTTATTTTCTTCTTTGTTTAAAACCATTTATATGCTAGCTATCTACAGCATTCCCTAAGCAACTTATAAACTAACGTAGAAAATCAACTTGACAGAAATGAACTTAAAAGAAACTAATATCAGACACATAAAGCATCCTATAAAACTATTTTAAAATATCGCTAAGCATACAGTAACACTACAGAAAAAGTTCCTATAAAATTAACGTTAAACCCAATAATATCCTGCTTAAAAAATGATGCCTTTATTTTTTTACAGAAGGAAAGATAATTTTGCTCCAACCTCCAAGTCTCAGATACAGTGTTCCAAAGTAATGGCCCACACATAAAATTGCCCAAGCTGGGGTTTCAGTTTTATGGTAAGCATTTGCAGCTGATATTGACAACAACCCCTGAAATGATGACTGGAAAGTCCAACAAGGTTGATAAAAATTTCAGAACAACAACAACAAAAAAAAAAACAACCCTGTGGCCTCATGATGTAATGCTACTAAACATAACAATTGCAATTTGAATGTAATTCTCCACTGAACTGGCACCAGTGTAACAATGAAAATTGTGGGATAATATATTCAAATAATTTAGTTCCCGTAAATAACGTGCTGCTTCATTCTAAATTAATTGCAGCGCTTTCAGCAATTTTGCTGGGAAACTGAAATAAATATCATTGCAATAAGCCAGGGTAGGCACAACTGAATGAAAGTCTTCAGCTGAAAGATAAAGTTCAAGCAATCATATCATGCTGAACTTTAAAAATAAAAAGCCCTTTTAACTCTGGTTTTTATATGAGCATGCATAGTTAGCTGTGAATCCAGAGTGGGCCCTACCATCAGGCAAACTAGTTGGTTACCTAGGGTGGCATCTTCTCGTGTGGGGCATTCTAAGTCAAGCAATAGATTTTGCCAGCTGGGGGGAGGAGAGTTTAAGCTTAAGGTTTGCCTAGGATGCCAACATGTTGAACCAATTATGGGTCATGCCCTATGTGAATCCCATACTGTTCCTAAGTATTGCATTTCCTTATGTATAAGCAACCTATTAGTGCCAAATTGCATTGTTTCTGGAACAGCTAATTCAGAGTTAGTACTGGAGCATAAAAGCTCAGGTGTCAATATTCCAAAGGACCTGCCAACCAGATAAGTCACAATGAGAGGATATGTCAATGATATGTAATCTATCCAGAAAAAAAAGAGTGATTTACAAGACCAAGATCTGGCCTGTCTAAATCCACATTGATGATCATCTAACACCCTATGCAGATCCATCAAATGGTGGAATTATCTCAGGACTACCTGTTTAATTACCTTTTACTGAAAAATAGAATCTCTGACATGGGGAAGTAAGAACATAAGAAGTGACATAGAGGGTCAGACCACAGTTCCATCAAGACGAGTATCCTGTTTCCAAAGGTGACCAGTCTAAGTCACAAGAACCTGACATACCACAAAGTAGCTAGTTCCATGCTACATATTCATAGGGATAAGCAGTGGTTTTCTCTCGGTCTACCCATTTGTTTGAAACAACATGGGAAATATTAATGACATTGGTCTGTTTTTTCTCTAATTGGACAACTAGAATCTGTATTAGGTTTGGTTAATGTCTCTGACAGTGTACTCAGACATGGTTTAACAGAGTTTCTGGCACAAGAACATGGCAAAAGAAAAGTCTTTGGTGTAAATCTTTATGGCAGGAGTCAATAGATCCACAAGGCAAAAAATCCAGTTAGCATTTTCTATGGAGCTCAGACTAGACAAACTAAGTTTAGGCCAATCAGGAAACAGGAACAAAGAGTACTGTCAGCATACATCAGCATGACATTATGCCTAGCATAGGTGTCATGGCTTTTTCCCAGACCTTGGATTACAAGCAGCTTTGTTACTCTGGTGATGTCAGTCTCCAAAGTTAATGAGCGTAGTTTACAAGATGAGATTAGCTCTGACCCCCTGGTGATGTCAGTCTCCGGGCCTGATGAGATTGGTCTGCAGCCCCTCCTTGCTAATCAAGTGATAGCAGACCTCAAACAAACCAAATTATGACAGAGGGAGGTGCTGAAGGAGAATTTCACTATAAAAGATAGAGGACAAAAATATCTCGCTCTCTTCCTATTTTCATCGGACACACCTTACCCCCACCCTCCCTTCTGCTCTTTCTTATTCATCGGACATGAGGGACATGAGGCTCTGACACCCACTACTCTCTCTCTCCGTCCCCTTGTTCTTTTCTTTCTTTCTATATTCTTCTTACTATGAGACTCTGACACACAATTCACACATGCACACACACACACACAGATTCATTGAGGCACACTGAAGCAGCTCTGTAACAACCACTATATAACTCTGTTCTGTACCTATGTAATAAGCCTATTTCTATATAAAACTCTTTTTCCAAGCCACACCAGTTTTGGTTGTCTTATTGGTGCTGCTTACCCTACTGTCTCTGTGAAATGAACCCAGGACCAAACGGAGCATAACCAAAAGTAGAGAGCGGCGAAAGATTACATTTTCCAGAAGATTACATTTATGGGGGCTCCCTCGCAGGTCATAACAGTATCAGAAGCATGGAAGTGGCAAGCTGAGGGATCCTCTCAATACACAAAAAACACAGACAAAGAATACAGAGGACAGACACCTTGGAGAGGACAAGGCAGAGGGACTTTTAGAAATTCCTTAGGTTACATTCCCTTTCAGGAACTCAAAGCACAGAGAGATGGATTAGAAAAGGAGAAAATTAAATGGGAATTAATGACACAGCTTCCAAATGTGTGGCTATCCCAGTTAAATGGGGTATCCCCGTGCACAGTGAACAAAACAAGGAAATGTTGGAAACCACTGCCTCCACTATAGTGAACACACCAAAAGAAATAATTGGAATTGACATTCTCAACCAGTTAAATTTGGTGGTGGATATGGCTAATCTTAAATTGTGGCAGTATTAAGGAACTTCAAGTGCTTCTAAAACTTTAGTGCATGAAGTCATTCCCATGCAGTTAGCAACTCAGTGCACCAAGGCAGCTCAGCAACATGATCTGTGTGTAATTCCCTCAGAGGTGGCTGATTTTCCAGTCTGGACACAAGACAAGTTAGATTGTGGGAAAAAGCACACAGAAATACTGTTGGAAGGCGAGGATCCTCCACCACAGAAACAATACCCAGTACCTCATCAGGCTATAGAACCTGTGACTAAAATTGTGAAGATACTGGAGGAGAGGGGTCTGATTAGACCTATTTCTTCCACATGCAATTCACCAGCCTGGCCGATAGTTAAACCGGGGGGTTCCTTCAGGTTCACTATGGACTTCCGTGCCTTGAATCAAGTTTCAAAATCTGTAGTGCCCATGGAAGCCTCATACCCTGAAATGATCTCTAAACTGAACCCCAAATGTACATTTTTCTCTGTTTTAGACATATCCAATGGGTTTTGGAGTCTGCCCCTGGCCCTTGAATGCCAGTACAAAACAGCCTTTCAGTGGCTGAATAAACAATATGCATGGACTGTGCTTCCACAGGGCTATAAGGATTCCCCCTCAATATTTCATAAATACATGCAGGAAGCCCTGTCACTATTGTCTTGCAGAGATAATATAATTCAGTATGTAGATGACATTCTGATTCAGTCTGAGAATGAAGCTGTACACTGGAATCATGTAAGAGAAGTTTTAAAAGCCCTCTTACAAGCTGGTCTTAAAGTTAATCCTGCCAAGGCTCAACTGTCCAAATCACAGGTTTCCTTTTTAGGGGTTACTATTGTCCAGGAAGGTAAATCTGTAGATTCTCAGAGGATAGAGCTGATACAGAAACTTCCACTTCCTACAGATCAGAAATCACTCCAGTCATTTCTAGGGCTCACTGGTTTCTGTCGTGACTTCATGCACAATTATGCTGAAGTGGCAGCTCCACTTTACTCCCTGCTAAAAGGTAAAAGTTATGTTTGGGAGGAAGAACATACAGAAGCTGTAACTAAATTAAAGCACATTCTGACTTCTGCTCCTGTTCTTGCACACCCAGATCACACACAACATTTTTTCCTGTACCCTGTAGTTGGAGAGAACAGTATAGGTGCAGCTCTAACACAACGCCTAGGAGGAGTAGATCGCCCTTTTGCCTTCTGTTCCAGAGTTCTCACTTCTCCTGAACTCAAAATGGGAAACTGTGAAAAACATGTACTGGCTTCCTATGCTGCTATGCAGAAATTTACATACATCATTGGTGCTCAAACCACATACATATGCAGCCATCACACCCCCCTCAAATTCATTGTAGAGGGAAAGTTAGCATGTAGCAAGATTAGGACTGAGAGAATAGTCCAGTGGACTCTCATGTTGCAAGCACAGAATGTAAAGTTTGAATTGTTGAAAGAACCTAACGTGCAAGTGGCTGGAATTTTGCTGGAGGGGCAACCTCATGACTGTCAGTCCTCACCCAGTGCCCCCAATCACATGATCTTTAGGGAACTGGGACTAGACAAAATTTCACTTTTTCTTCCTACAGTATATATTGATGGTAGTAGCCAATGTGAAGGAGGCAGGCGACTAGCAGGTTTTGCAATTGTACAATTGGACCCAAATAACCAAGTGGTACTGCAGAGACAGTATTCCTGTGGGTCAGCATCAGCACAGTACTGTGAGCTGGCTGCTTTTGTAGCTTGTATGCAACAATATCAGGATTCACACCCAGCGATACAAATCATTTTAGATTCTGATTATGTCTTTAAAAGTGTCATTGCCCTGTTACCCTGGTGGCTGGCAAATAAATTTAAATCTACAGATGGGTCCACAGTGAAAAATTCATCACTGTGGACTATGGCACAAGAACTGAGTGAGAAGTTTCAGAGAGTACATTTAGTTAAAGTAAAGGCACATAGGAAGAAAGGCCCTTTAGTGAAAGGAAACACATTAGCAGACTCACTAGCCAAGGAAGCATGCCATATAGGCCTCATATGGCCCTGGTATGAGCAGGCACACATGGTTGCTATCGCTACACGTTCCACAAATTATGATCAGATAATACCACCAGATTACTTCGTAGCACTGCAGACAAAGGACCCTGAGCTTTCCAATTTGAGGAAGCTTGTGCAGGACGCCCCAGATAACCTATACCAGCACACAATCTTTCTCACACTCGCTATAAAGAAAGACATTCTATGTGCAAAAAAGAGAGGAAGACTTGGTTATAGCTATCCCTAGAGCTCGAGGTAAAGAATGGATGCATTGGGTTCATGGTGCAGGTCCTATGGGACACCCTAAAGCAGAAGAAATGCAGACTATCCTCAATAAGTTGGTATGGTGGCCAGAAATGAAACATGATATACAGGATCATGTTTCCTCCTGTGTAATCTGTGCTTCATTTGGGAGGCAACCTAAAAAGAGAAGGGGACAGTTAATGAGAGCACCTCCTCGTGGCCCATTTGAGAGATTGCAAATAGATCATGTGGGCCCTCTTCCGTTAACAGCTAGGAAAGATAGATTTTTACTCACTGTTGTTGATTCCTTTTCTCATTGGGTAGAAGCATTCCCTGTCCCAGATCAAACTGCTCGAACCACTGCAGAAATCCTAACTATGCAATTTTTTACACGCTGGGGCATCCCTAAGACTATTGATTCTGATAATGGTCCTGCATTTGTTTCTCAGCTCATCAAGGAATTGTTTGATTTTCTAGGCATAGAACAACAACTCCACATTCCATACCATCCACAGGCAGCAGGGCAGGTAGAAAGAATGAATCAAACAATTAAGGCCCACCTCAGCCCTATGCTTAATCTGACTGGAACAAATTGGGATCTGGTGCTCCCTTTAGTCCTTATGCGTATCAGAGCTAATGTCTGTAAATCCACAGGTTTTGCACCCTATGAAGCCTTAATGGGAAGGCCAATGCAACGGTGGGAAAATCTGCTGCATCCTTTTCTTCCAGAGGACCAGACCGTAATTCTCATCAATGAGTGGATGGAATCCCTGCAAGAACATCTAAAAGAAATTCAGACCACTGTGCTAGCTAACACAGAAAAAGCTAGAGATTATCTGCAGGAGGTGCATGCAAAAGGTTCAGATTTAAGGCCCCTCAAGGTTGGGAGTAAAGTGATGATTCTGAGACCTAGACCAAACCTCCCCTTTCGAACTGCAAAGTGGGAGGGACCATACTTAGTTACTGATACCTTAGGCCCAAGCCTATACCAAATCCTAATGCCCGACAACCAGCAGTATTGGAAACACATCACCCAGTTGAAACCATATGGGTAATACGTGTTTTATCAGTCTTTGTTTTCAGATACCACCTGAAGACAGCACGGACAGCTGCTTTCTGAAGACAGCATGGTCAGCTGCTTTCTGAAGACAGCACGGACAGCTGCTTTCTAAACAAAAGTAGCTTGAGGATGGTAACTATTTACTTCTGCTGTATAGTTGATGTGTCCTATATAATGGACATGTGTCTAATAGTTATGTAAATAAGTAGTAAACATTATTTCTGTTGTTGCATAGTATAAGTGGGGAGCACTAGTTTACTCCCTAGTAGAGTGAAACAAGTTAGCTTTTATTATGTCTCGGTTTCCTGTTGTTCTTGTATCTGCTCTCTTCTACCCAAGTCTCATTAGAGGAACTATCATCCGAATATGCACGATTGGCTGGGCTAACTCCACAGGTGGGGTATATCGCTATCAAGAAATACCCCCACCTTTCCCGGAAGGAAAGGATCTGGTCATCCTGAATTTCTGTTCCACACAGGACAGGTCAGTGTTCTACTCATTAAACATCACTCAAGTACAGTGGGCGCCACCAGTTTCCACTTCTCTAGAAAGGACACAAGAATTGAGGGCATCTCCAGAACATTACTTTTTAGGTCCTCCTGCCTTAATTTTGTACAATATTTCCTGTCAGGACAAAGAATGTTTCTTTTTCAGTTGCTCCCAGAATGCATGACCCCCGCCTTCCTAAGAACAGTTTGTTGTACAGTTCAAACAATACCTGGTGCAGTCATACACCACTGGTCTCCATCACCATTAACGGGACAACTTATTCCACACCGCTGGTTATCAATGACTCTATGGACATTCCAGACTTTATCTCATATGCTGTGCATCAATTACCACTTGGCATGGGAGAAGAGACATTACATAAACTGCTCAACTTTACAGAACTCCATGCCTATATTGATCACCTTAAAACAACATCCACTGAAGTGAATCACACCATCACTTATGAGAATGGACACACTTGCTACAAGATGCTCATGCGTCTGTGTGGAAATTGTTATTTGGTTACTCACCTACTGCTGATCATGTCTTTAATGTTTTTATTCACCCTATTATTATTTTAACTGCTGTACAAATATTGCTATGCATTATCATAATTTTCCTGTGTTGTAAAATGAAACAAATGTACATCTCCTTGCAGCGCATGTCCTACAGAACATCAAAAACATTTTAAGGTAGTTACACTTAATTTCTCCAGCATCTTCCTCTACATCCAGGCTCATTTGGCCTGCTAATTTGGCATTTCCTAGTACATTGAATACCAGAGTCAGCTGCAGTCTAGTATTGCTTCCTATCCTCACTCATAGCATCCTGGTACCTTTCAGCTTTAACCTCCTCAGAAATTCCTGCATCCCTTATGCACTGTTCACTCTCTCTAAGACGGGCACTGAGGTAGCATATTGGGTCCCCCCCCCCCCCCAGTAGTGGCTGCCCTACCTAAGACACGAGGTTTGGACTCATAATGGGACTGGTTTATCTCTAGAACACTAGAGACAGTACTGTGCAGGACAGGGGACCTGCTGGATATAGCAAGGTATTTAATACAGGAGGTATTAGACAAGCTGCCTACTATCATGTAATTGCAGCTGGGATAGGTACCACAAGTTTGCTTCCACCATTTCCAGGCACAAATAATAAATAAAAATAAAAAAGGTGTGGGGGATGTCAGCATACATCAGCATGACATTATGCCTAGCATAGGTGTCATGGCTTTTTCCCAGACCTTGGATTACAAGCAGCTTTGTTACTCTGGTGATGTCAGTCTCCAAAGTTAATGAGCGTAGTTTACAAGATGAGATTAGCTCTGACCCCCTGGTGATGTCAGTCTCCGGGCCTGATGAGATTGGTCTGCAGCCCCTCCTTGCTAATCAAGTGATAGCAGACCTCAAACAAACCAAATTATGACAGAGGGAGGTGCTGAAGGAGAATTTCACTATAAAAGATAGAGGACAAAAATATCTCGCTCTCTTCCTATTTTCATCGGACACACCTTACCCCCACCCTCCCTTCTGCTCTTTCTTATTCATCGGACATGAGGGACATGAGGCTCTGACACCCACTTCTCTCTCTCTCCTCCCCCTTGTTCTTTTCTTTCTCTCTATATTCTTCTTACTATGAGACTCTGACACACACTTCACACATGCACACACACACACAGATTCATTGAGGCACACTGAAGCAGCTCTGTAACAACCACTATATAACTCTGTTCTGTACCTATGTAATAAGCCTATTTCTATATAAAAACTCTTTTTCCAAGCCACACCAGTTTTGGTTGTCTTATTGGTGCTGCTTACCCTACTGTTTCTGTGAAATGAACCAGGACCAAACGGAGCGTAACCAAAAGTAGAGAGCGGCGAAAGATTACATTTTCCAGAAGATTACAAGCACCAGCAATACAAGACACAGTTAAGAGCAGGCTGGCTAGAGCCAGCCCCCCTGAAGATATGATAAATCTTCCTGCAAGATGTCTGCCTTCCAACTCTAAAGTAATTGTTTTGAGGTCAGCCTTAAACCTTGAGAAAAAAAATCCAGTTGGGTATTTTATTTACCTGAAATCTCTAGTAACTTTTCAACTTTTTTTTTTGTTTGGGCAGCAGTCACAGCTACCTCTTTAATTATAAAACAAATTGCCCTGAATTGAAAATATACAAAAACAAAACAACACAAAACAATAATTTATTAAAACAAAACAAAACAAACCTGCCAATGACACAGAAAAATAAACAAAATGACATATTTTTTGCCTGCACACTCCTACCTTAATAATAGTTTATGGACTTTTATCACATCCTCTGACAATGAGTTCCAAACCTTAATTTATATATTAAGAGAAAAAAAAATTCTTCTATCTGTTTTAAATATACTATTTTCTAGTTTCATAGTGTGTCCTCCCTAATCCTTGGATTTTTTGAAAGAGTAAACAATTGATTTGCATTTACCCGTTCCGTTCCACTCAGGATTTTATAGACTTCTAGCATATCTCTTCCGCTGTCTCTTCTTTAAATGGAAGAGCCCTAATCTCTTTAGCCTTTCCTTATAAATGAGTCGTTCCATCCCCTTTATAATTTTGGTTGCCCTTTTCTGTCTCTTTTCTAATGCCACTGGATCATTTGTATCAGCAGTTTCATGAGCCTAATTGTTTGCCATTTAATGCATACAGATCATTCCAAAGGTCCTGATAAGGATTCGTTGGTCAAAGAGCTATTAACTATCTTAGCACGCAATTCCAGAACCTACACGTCTTGGCTGCAGACACATCTAGAGTGAAGATGGCCCAATCTCAACCTGATTCAGCAACCGTGTATGTAGATGCACATGCGTCTCTGGAATCATGGAAACATAGAAATATGACGATAGAAAAAGACCACATGGCCTATCTACTCTGTCCTTCCATATCATCAACTACAACAGTCCCCTTTTTTCCTTTAGAGATCCTGTGTGTTTGTCCCCATGCTTTTTTGAATTCAGATACTGTTCTCATCTCTACCACCTCCACTGGGAGACTATTCCTCGGATCCACCACTGTTTCCGTAAAGAAATATTTCCTCATATCACTCCTGAATCTGTCCCCCTTCACCCTCATCCCATGTCCCCTCATAGCAGAACTTGCCTTCAATTGAAAGAGGCTCTCCCCCTGTACATTAATGCCATGGAGGTATTTAAACATCTCAATCATATCGCCTCTATCCCGCCTTTCCTCTAAGGAGTACATATTAAGATCCTTAAGTCTGTCCTCATATGCTTTATAATGAAGACCACTAACCATTTTAGTAGCCATCCTCTGTACTGACTCTATCCTGTTTATATCCTTTTGAAGGTGTGTTCTCCAGAATTGCACACTATACTCCAAATGAGGTCGCACTAAAGACTTATACAGAGGCACTATCACCTCCTTTCTTCTGCTAGCCATTCCTCTCCATATGCACCCAAGCAACCTTATAGCATTTGCCATCACCTTTTCTACCTGTTTAACTACTTTAAGATCATCAGACACAACCACGCCCTGGTCCTGCTCTATACTATATTGCTCCCTTGGATTGCTGCAGCCCAAATGCATGACCTTACATTTTTTAACATTAAATCCCAGCTGCCAAATTCTAGACCATTCTTCAAGCTTAGCTAGATCCCCCCTCATGTTATCTATACCTTCATGGGTGTCTATTCTATTGCAGATTTTGGTATCATCCGCAAAGAGGCAAACCTTACCTGACAGCCCTTCCACAATATCACTAACAAAGATGTTAAAAGAATCAGACCAAGGACAGATCCCTGGGGCACACACTGGTAACATTCTTCTCCTCAGAATGAGCTCCACTTACCTGTACTCTTTGAAGCCTCCCACTTTTGCCCTTCCTCTTCTCACTAACATATCTGAAAAATGTCTTATACCCCCATTTTATTGCATTGGTTATTTCCTCCTCTTTTTGAATCTTTGATTTCCAGACTACTTTGCTAGCTTCTCTAAATTTTTCCAAATATAGATGCCTATCTTCCTCTCTCTGTGATCTCTTCTATTTCATGAAGGCCTCCCCTCTTTTTCTTCACCTTTTCAGCTACTTCTTTCGAAAGCTATAGCAGTCTCCTTTTCCTTTTACCTTTCTTTACCATTTTAACAAAAAGGTTGGTTGCCCTTAAAATATCCCCTTTCAGTTTTGCCCACTGTTTTTCTACATCCCCCAGCTGTTCCAATCCCGCTAATGACTCCCTGAGGTATTGGCCCATCTTGACAAAGTTAGTCTTCTTAAAGTCTAAGACCCTCACCTTTGAATGGATTCTAACAGCCCTAGTACTAATCCTGAATCACACCATCTGGTGATCACTGGATGGAAAATGATCTCCCACTATAACATCAGAAACACTGGTAAGCACCAAGTCCAGTATGGCCCGTTCACATGTGGGGTCTGTTACCAATTGCCTGAAAAGTTCACCCTGTAGAGAATCCAGGATCTCCTTACTTCTAGATGATACTGCAACAGGTATGTGCCAATCAACATCTGGCATATTGAAATCCCCTATCAGTAGCACTTCCCCTTTCCTAGCAATGCTGTGTATGTCTTCAATTAACTCTCTGTCCACCTCTTCCTCTTGTGAGGGAGGTCTGTATATCACGCCAATGCAAATAGATTTCTCTTTCCCTCTTTCTAGTTTAACCCACAATGCCTCCTCTCTCCCTTTTAAGCTCTGTAATTCCAAAGGTTTAATAGTATTTTTACATATAGTGCCACTCCTCCTCCACTTCTTCCTACCCTGTCCTTTCTGAATAAAGTATAGCCAGATATAATTACATCCCAGTCATGGTTTTCTGTGAACCAAGTTTCTGTAACTGCCACTAAATCCAAGTCGATCACTCCCACCAAAGCTTCAACATCAGGGATCTTATTTCCCATACTACAGGCATTTATACACATTGCTTTCCATATGTTACCCCTGTTAACCATTTCCATAAAGGTATTTAATGTATCACTTACCTGGGGGCTTTCTTCACCCATCCCAACAAATCTAGTTTAAAGTCCTCTTCAGTAGATTAGCCAGTCTACTACTGAAGATGCGTCAACCTTTCTTGGACAGATTGATGCCATCTCTCCTCAGCCCTTGGAACAGCCTCCCATGGTCTAGGAAACCAAAACACTCTCCATGACACCATCCACGCCCATGCATTTATCTCCAGGATGTAAGCCTCTCTGCCTTGGCCTTTACCCTCAACAGGGAGGATTGAAGAGAACACCACCTGTGTACCTAACTGCTTTACCCTCTGTCCCAGAGCCATGAAGTCACTTTTGATACATTCAGAGGGATACCTGGCAGTATTATTTGTTCTGACATGAATTAGCAACATTGGGTAATAGTCAGTGGGCTTGATGAGTCTCGGCAAACTCTCCATAACATCTTGGATTTTGGCACCAGGCAGATAGCATATCTCTCTGGACATCAAGTCTGGTCGGCAGATGGACGCCTCAGTACCCCTCAGAAGAGAGTCACTAACCACCACTACCCTTCAATTCCTTGTGGTCACTGATTCTGCAACTTGAGTTCTCGTTCTTCCATGTCCAGCGATGCTTTCATCTCCTCCACGTCCAGGGCTGCATAATGGTTCTTCAATTCAAGGACTGGAGAAGTTGGATTGGTGATTCTGCAGGCCCTGGTGACTTGTGTCCAACCTTCAACATTCAGTTGGCACCCATCTTCTCTGATGGAGAGCTTGGTTGCTGCAAGAAGCATCTCATCAATGTACAGAGCCACACATGCTACTCACAGCTCTGTAGGATGTCTGCCGCGTGAGCATTAGAAGGAAGTTCAAATCGTGCCTGCGTAGGCCCCAGTGGCAATCTGTCCACGTGTATCTCTGAAAACGGCTCCACCTCCAGGCAGCTCAGACCATGTGCAACAGGAAATAGGATGGAGTGCTCCCCCCCCTGCCGAAAGTCATAATGCACACATAAGAACATAAGATATGCCATATTGGGTCAGACCAAGGTCCATCAAGCCCAGTATCCTGTTTCCAACAGTGGCCAATCTAGGTCACAAGTACCTAGCAGATTCCCCAAAAGACGCAGGTTCCACAATGCTTGTACTGGGTCAGGCATTGATATCCCGGGGCCCTTTTAATAATGGTCTATGGACCTTTCCTCCAGGAGCTTGTCCAAACCTCTTTCAAACCCAGCTACACTAACAGCCTTTACTACATCCTCCGGTAACAAATTCCAGAGTTTGATTACACGTTGAGTGAAACAATATTTTATTTTATTAGTCTTAAATAGTTTACCCTGTAGCTTCATTGCATGTCCCCTAGTCTTTCTATATTCTGGTAAGGTAAACAATCGATCTACGTTTACCCGTTCCACTCCGTTCATTAATTTATAGACTTCTATCATATCTCCCATCAGCCGTCTCTTTTCCAGGTTAAAGAGCCCTAACCTTTTTAGCCTTTCTTCATAGGAGTATCCTTCCATCCCCTTTACCATTTTGGTGGCTGTTCTCTGAACCTTTTCTAAAATCGCTATATCCTTTTTAAGATACGGCGACCAGAATTGCACACAATATTCAAGGTGCGGTCTCACCATGGAACGATATAGAGGCATTATAATATCTTTTGTTTTATTTTCCATTCCTTTCCTTATCATACCTAGCATTCTATTTGCTCTCTTGGCCGCCGCTGCACACTGGACCGAGGGTTTTAACATGGTATCCACAATGACGCCTAAATCTTTTTCCTGGGTGGTGGTTCCTAATGTGGAACCTTGCATCGTGTAACCATAGTTTGGGTTGTTCTTCCCTAGGTGCATAACCTTGCACTTGTCCACATTAAATTTCATCTGCCATTTTGATGCCCAGTCTTCCAATTTATCAAGATCCTCTTGCAATTTTCCACAATCATCTTGGGTTTTAACAACTTTAAATAGTTTTGTGTCATCTGCAAATTTGATAACCTCACTCGTTATTCCACTTTCCAGGTCATTTATGAATATGTCAAAAAGCAGCGGACCCAGCACAGATCCCTGGGGTACACCACTATTCACCTTTCTCCATTGGGAAAATTGGCCATTTAGCCCTACCCTCTGCTTGCTATCTTTTAACCAGTTCCTGATCCACAATAGTACACTGCCTCCTATCCCATGACTCTTTAGTTTTGCCAAAAGTCTCTCATGAGGGACCTTGTGAAAGGCTTTCTGAAAGTCTAGATACACAATATCAACTGACTCACCTTTGTCCACCTGATTATTCACTCCTTCAAAAAAACATAACAGATTAGTAAGACGAGATCTTCCTTGTCTAAAGCCATGTTGGCTGTCTCCCATTAGGTCATGACTATCTACATGCTGAGTAATTTTATTCTTTATGATGGTTTCTACCATTTTTCCTGGTACTGATGTCAGGCTCACCAATCTGTAGTTTCCCGGATCACCCCTGGAACCCTTTTTAAAAATTGGTGTTACATTGGCGATACTCCAATCTTCAGGTATTAGAGATGATTTTAATGATAGTTCACAGATTACTAATAGCAGGTCTGCAATCTCGTATTTCAGTTCTTTCAACACCCTTGGATGTATACCATCCGGCCCAGGTGATTTGCTATTCTTCAGCTTATCTAATAGTTGTAATACATCTTCCCGATGCATCGATATTTCCTTCAATTCTTCCGCACCTTTAAATACCACTTCAGTCATGGGTAACATCCCTACATCTTCCTCAGTAAAGACTGAAGCAAAGAATTCATTCAGTCTCTCCGCTATCGCCTTGTCGCCTCTTAGTGCTCCTTTAACCCCTTTATTATCTAATGGACCAACTGACTCTCTCACAGTTTTTTTGCTACGAATGTACTTGAAAGGTCTTTACTTCGCGTTTTTGCTTCCGCAGCAAGCTTCTTCTCAAATTCTCCCTTTGCCTGCCTTATCAATGCCTTGCATTTGACTTGCCAGTGCTTGTGCTGTTTCCAGGTTTCGTCGTTTGGCTCTTTTTTCCATTTCCCGAAAGATGCTTTTTTGGCAACAACAGCCTCTCTGACCTCACCTTTAAACCATGCTGGCAGTTTTTTGGACTTCCTTCCACTTTTCTTAAAGCGTGGAATACAGCTGGTCTGGGCTTCCAATATAGTATTTTTCAACAACAGCCAAGCCTGATGTACGTCTTTAACCTTTGCAACTGTTCCTTTTAGTTTTTTCTTAACTGTTTTCCTCATTTTATCATAGTCTCCCTTCCGAAAGTTAAAAGGTAGTACTGTGGATTTCCTTACTATCCCTCCTCCACTAATTAAATCAAAGGCAATCATGCTATGATCACTATTGCCAAGTGGCCCCAACAACCTTATCTCTTGCATTAGATCTGGTGTTCCACTAAGGATTAGGTCTAATATGGCTTCCCCTCTGGTTGGTTCATGAACCAGCTGCTCCAAGAAGCAATCATTTATTTAATCTAGGAACTTTATCTCCCTAGCATGTCCTGACGTGACACTGACCCAGTCGATTCCGGGGTAGTTGAAATCACCCATTATTATAACTGTGCTGTAACTTTTGTTAGCTTCCTTGATTTCTTTGAGCAGTTCATCATCCATTTGGTCATTCTGGCCAGGCGCTCGATAGTACACCCCCACTGCCATTGCCTTCCCCCTTTTACATGGAATTTCAATCCATATAGATTCTACAGCAGATTTTGTTTCCTGCAAAACTTTAATCCTTTCTGACTCAATGCCCTCTCTAACATAGAGAGCAACCCCTCCACCAATTTGATCAGCTCTATCATTACAATATAGTTTGTACCCAGGTATCACAGTGTCCCACTGGTTGTCCTCCTTCCACCATGTCTCTGATATTCCAATCATATCTAACCTCTCATTTAGTGCTATATATTCTAACTCTCCCATCTTATTTTTTAGACTTCTAGCATTTGCATACAAGCATTTTAGAGAATGTATTTTAGTCATATTAATTTGGCTATTCTTAGACATGGGTAATTTGGGACCTTTAAGCTCTGTCTGCTCCATACTTGAGGGCATTTGGGCTACTTTACTCTTTTGTGGAACCTCTCTGCTTTTGGTAGTATCCTTCAAAGATACATTCTTCCGAACCATCTGCTCTTGGGCGACTGTCAGCTTTCCCCTAATATCTAGTTTAAAAGCTGCTCTATCTCCTTTTTAAAGGTTAATGCCAGCAGCCTGGTTCCATCCCAGTTAAGGTGAAGCCCATCCCTTCGGAAGAGCCCCTCCTTTCCCCAGAATGTTCCCCAGTTCCTAACAAATCCAAAACCCTCATCTCTGCACCATTGTCTCATCCACGCAATGAGACTCCGGAGCTCTGCCTGCCTTTTGGGTGCTGCGCGTGGAACAGGAAGCATTTCGGAGAATGCTACCCTGGAAGTTCTGGATTTCAACTTCCTACCTTAAAGCCTAAATTTAGCCTCCAGAACCTCCCTACCACATTTTCCTATGTCATTGGTACCGACATGTACCAAGACAGCAGACTCCTCCCCAGCACTATCTAAGACCTTATCTAGGTGGTGCGTGAGGTCCGCTACCTTCGTACCAGGCAGGCATGTTACCAGGCGATCCTCACGTCCACCAGCCACCCAGCTATCTACATGCCTAATGATCGAATCACCAACTTTAACGGCTGTCCTAACCCTTCCCTCATGGGCACATGGCCCTGGAGAAACTTCCTCGGTGCGAGAGGGTTTTACAACACCTGGAGGACAGGATCACTTCCTGCCACACCAGGGTGATCTATCCCCCTACTTACTCCAATGGCTATCCCCTCAGTCCCCCCACCCCTATTTCCCCGCCCAACCCCTCCCCCCATCCCTCCCCTCCATTCCTTTGATATGGTTCCTTTACACTTACTTTTTATACATCATTTCATTTCACCCCTAGGTGTAAATGAACCTATTGTACCTTCTTATACGTTTAACAACACACTACGTTCCTGTGGGGTCAGAGTGTTCAAAACTGGTATCCATAGCTCTGTGAAGGAGTCCTACTGCTTCCCCCCAAGTTGTTTTGCTGTTAGCCTTTCCATCTGCATTAGCTCTAAGAAAGCCAGCTCCCATTGTCCCACCCCTGGGGGAACCTCCTCAAGCCAACGGCCCAAATGCATCTTTTTTACCACTAGGAAACCTCGTTCCATAAGGAACCTTTGCTGCAGGTCTACCCATAGCCCCATCACGTCCCAACTATGGAAGATGAAAATTTCCAACCGTTGGGGGACCTGCCTCGCCATCCATCCTGGAACAGACCTGCGACCACAATAACTGCACCTTGGGACATTTCCAAAATTTGTGTAGCAGTGTACCCCCTCCAACCTACACCACCTACAATTATCATCATTCTGTAATCCCGCTTTGAAAGTCCACCTATCGGTTATGTAGGCTCTCCATAGGAATTTATATTGCATTTCCTGCAGATAGACCCATTTCACCCCGAGGGGAATCCTTGTAAAAGCAATCTGCAGGCGTTCCAAGATGAGCCCCTTCATACCATCCTCCGTCCACCTCTCCAGCAGACGGGACAAGTAGCGCTGATCGCCTATAGGGCGTACAATGTGTCTGCCTTCCTCTGTAGGAACCTCCCTCTCCATTGATTCCACAAATAAATCTTTTGGGCCGTGAGAATCAACCAGAGTAGCAGCCCTTTTCTTTACTTCATCTATGTATTGTCGTGCCTGTAAGTAACAGTAAAACTCATGTTTATGTAGGCCATATTTCAAGTTGAGATTTTGAAAGCTATCAATACCTGCTCCTCCCTCTCTGCACATATCTCTGATACACATTAGACCTTTATGAGCCCACCCTGTGAAGGTCCCGGACACAAAGCCCGGTTGGAACTCTGGGTTTCCCACTAATGGGAGCAACTGGGAGTGATTCCAATCCCACCCATATCTCATACATAAAGCACGCCATACTGCTGTCAATGCCCCCATATAAGTCCCACCACGTAGGCACTCCGAGAGGTCTCGACTCTGGGCATGCAGGATGTACAAGCAATGATATGGGGCATACATCCAGTTTAATTGTCGTTTGGGGCACAACCCACCTCCACTGACCAAAGCCCCACAAGGTGTTGCGCCATATACCAGAGGTTGTAATTATGTACAGAGTGAAAATCTAAACCCCCTTCCTCTTGTCATCCCATTAGGGCCCTCAGAGGGATACGCGCATGTTTTCCCCGCCATAAAAAATAGCCCAGGTGTCGTTCAAAGCACTTCCAATCCTTACCTAATACCCAAATGGGCAGCATGCAGAGCACATAAAGCCATCTTGGAAGCTCCACCATTGTGAATAATGCTATTTGACCCCTCAGGGATAATGGCAAGGTGACCCATTTATGAAAAATTATCTGAGCTCTCTCCAACATTCCCGGTATATTACACTTATAGAGATGCTCAGGGGCATCTGGCAGTTGAATACCCAAGTATCGGATAGAGCTAGATGCCCAGGTCAGAGGGAAAACACCCTTCCACTGTTTCCTCACTCGTCCCCCACATCCAGTGCCATTGACTTGACAACATTGATTTTAAGCCCAGAGAAATCACCAAAGTAGGCAATCAACTGAAGTGCCCGTGCCAATGAAGCTTGCGGGTTTCTTAGGCAAAGAAGTATATCGTCGGCAAAAGCACTTAGCTTCATCTCCTCCTCCTTACCCATATGCACTCCCGCTATCTGTGCATCGCTTTGGATTGCATGACGAAGAGGCTCCAATGAGAGAACAAACAGGAGGGGGGACAGGAGGCATCCCTGCCTTGTACCTCTTCTCAATGTAAAGGGGTCAGAGAAAACTCCATTCACCCCCACTTTTGCCTGTGGGGTGGTGTATAGGATCTGAACCCATTGTAGAAAGGCACCAACAATTCCAAAACCTTGCAGAGCATCCCACAGGTACTGCCATGCCACTCTATTAAATGCTTTTTCAGCGTCCAAGCTGACTAACAACAATGGTGCCTCCTCCTTCATACAACATTCCATCCCCATGATCAGTTTCACAATGTTCCTAGTAGCATCCTGCCCTTGCACAAAACCCACCTGCCGTGGGTCAATTAATGAGGGTAAGAGGGGGTTCAGCCTACTCGCCAAGATCGAGGCCAAAATTTTTATGTCAAAGTTTATCAATGATATAGGCCTATAAGAGGCTGGGTCCTGCAAACCTTTCCTCTCTTTCGGTATTACCGTAATGTCTGCACACCTAATATCTCTGGGGAAGCATCCCTCCTAAAATACTGTTTCATACATTGCCAGCAAAGTGGGGGTAATTTTGAGTTCAAGTATCTTATAGTACTCTGACCCAAATCCATCTGGGCCCGGGGTCTTATGGAGCTTAACCGCCCAAATTGCCTTCTGTATCTCCCCTCCTGAGATAGGGGCGTTCAATGCCCGTAGATCTTCCTCTCTTAACTTAGGGAGTCCCAGCTTATCTAAGAACCTCTGGCCCTTCTCATAGTCCCTTTCTTCATCTGTGTACAGTTTTGCATAGAAATTCCGAAATATGGCAGCTATCTGATGTGGCTGATGATACAGGGTTCCTTCCTCACTCCGTAGGACCGGAACAAAACATGTACCCCCGGAGTCTCTAACCACTCTGGCCAGCAATCTCCCAGATTTATTACCATATTTGTACAGCTGATGCTTATAATACTGCAGAGACATACAGGCTGTCCGCTGAAAGAGCTCATTAAGAGCCGCTTGAACTCTAGTACACTCTTGTTGGATGGCGCTATCCCTAGTTCTGCTTTGTTGCCTCTACAGCGCACGTAGGGTGCATTCTATTACTAGCAGACTATGATCTAAGTGTTTATGCCTTTGAATAGTATGAGTTATGATGGCCCCCCTCATTACTGCTTTACTTGCTTCCCAGAACAAGAGTGGTGAGCAGTTGGGGGTGTCATTCAACGCTGTGTACTCTTCCCACTGCTTCCCAAGGTATGCCCTAAAGTCTTTATCCTCCCAGAAGTATGTGGGGAAATGCCATCCAGTCTTAACCGGGCCTCAGGTGTCCCAATTCACCCAGACCATCCCGTGGTCTGAAACCACAACTGGCTCAATTCCTGCCTGGGAGATTTGTGCAAATCCTCCTTCACTCACCAAAATGTAGTCGATGCGCGGCCAAGTCAAATGTGCTCTAGATTGGCGGGTATATTCCCGTGACCCAGGGTGCAATGCATGCCACACATCAACCAAGACACCCATCCTGCACAGGTACCCAATCCCTTTTTTGGACCAGGCCCCTTTTTCGCTTCCCCTTGACTTATCCAGCCTCGGGTCGTGTGGTAGATAAAGTCTCCTGCCATGATCAGCTTTTTCTCCTCTGCTTTCATGACAAACTTCAACGGGTCCTTAAAGAAACCATGGTCGTATACATTTGGGGTATAGACGTTACCTATCCACAGTTCCTCTGTATATAACTTTGCTTGCAAAAAAATAAATCTTCCATTTGGGTCAACTTCACATTTACTCACTTCTAATGGCAAGCCTTTCTTTACCAACACCACCACCCCTGCCTTTCTGGTCCCCCAGGATGCCCCATACGTTTTCGCCACCTACTCTCTCGCTAACTTCTCACAGCACTCAAATGGGTCTCCTGCAGCAAAGCGATTTGTGCTCCTTTCCTCTTGAGTGTCTGGAGTACTTTGGTATGTTTAACTGGCGATCCAATCCCCCCCACATTCCAGGATACAATCTTTATATTATGCATCATATCTTGTCATTAGCTTAATATTATTCATGCCATTCTGCTCTTTGCGCTCTGGGAGCCGCCCAGCCCCGGCCCCAAATGAGCGCTCTGGTATCCCTAGGGTACACTTCATCCTGCTTTGCCATCTCTCTTGTCCCAACTGCACCCCCCCCCACCCTCCCACTGCTATGCCTCCCCTCCCCCTTCCCCCCTTCCCCCTCCCTTCCCCTCCCCTCCCCATCCCAGCCACCCCCTCTCGCTCGAGACTGCCTCCCATCCCACAACAACACTCTCATCAATCCCCACAACTCAACTGGCCCACACATTCCCCTCCCAGACCCCCAACGTGCCCAAACCCCCCATCCCCCCAACTCCAACTCCCCTCCCCTTCCCCCTCCCAACAATCCAGCTAGCCATAGCTAATATCCCCAAAGGGAAGGTCACAGTCCACAGTTCCGGGCCTCCCCCTTCACAGCAATGTGGGGGAAAAGGGGAGAAAGCCCCTGTAACTACCATTCTAATAAGTCCCTCTCAAATATGTCCATCCAGTGAATCTAGTTTCCAGCTTCCAACGCTTCTTCAGCGTACTCCACCAAGTGTCCTCTATTCTGTCATAACGTGTGATATCTGTCTGAGCCACGTGCTAGTTCTCTTAGTCCTTATCCTGCATCTTCTCCTGCTGCAGGGTGGCAATGAACTACTGTGCTGCCAAGGCTTGCTTAAACATGTGCACTGCCCCCTTATGAAATATTCTCAAGATGGCTGGATAGCTCAACACAAAGCGTATGCCACTTTTTGCCAGCTCTGTACATAGTGGCGAGAATGCTTTCCTTTTTGCAGCTAACGCCGTTGAATAATCCCGGAACATAAGTATGGTTTTATTGTCCAGTTTTAAGGCTTGCTGGTTCCTATAGGCCTGCAGGAGGGCTGCTTTGTGTTGGAAATTCAATATTCGCGCTACCACCGGTCTTGGCCTCTCTTTGCCCTCCATTCTCTGGCCCAGCCTGTGCGCTCTTTCCACTCTAATTTTCCCTTGCAAGTCCACTAGGCCCAGTTCTTTCGGTAGCCATACCTCAAACAGGCTGGGTAGCTGCTGCTCTGTCCATTTCTCCGGTACTCCCACCAGGCATAGATTATTTCTTCTAGACCGGTTCTTGAGGTCATCCACTTTTGTAAGCAGGGCCTCAATTTGCTTTTGGTGTTTCTGGTTGTCCTGTTGCAGCCGAAGTTCACTATCCTCCAGCGTAGTTACTCTTTGTTCAACCTCTTCCACTCTGTGAGTTATTTCAGTAAAAGTATCTCCCATCTCCTCCAACCTTTTCAGCACCGTATCGAATTTAGGATCCAGCAGCTTGGCTACTTCGTGCGCTAATTCCTTGGGGCCCAACCCCACACTAGCCTTCCCCGGCAAATCGGTAGGTCACATGCTCGCGGCACGGCCGCCATTTTGGACTCACAAGATCCATGCGGTTTTTCTCTTTTCGCCGCTGACCACATGCTGCTTTTCCACTCTCCAACTTACCAGTCACCTCACCAAGGCTCCCTATACCTTTGCCTCCACTCCCCCTCACTCTGAGAAATTTCCATTCGAATTATAAGGAAGCTCAGGGATGCGGCCCGGGAGCGCAACGAGGAATGTCCTCACCTGCTCATGTGATCACGTGATCTCTCCTCCCGGGTCCCTTTTAATAATGGTTCATGGACCTTTCCTTCAGGAACTTGTCCAAACCTTTTTTAAACCCAGCTACACTAACAGCTTTTACTACATCCTCTGGTAACAAATTCCAGAGTCTGATTACATGTTGAGTGAAAAAAATATTTTCTCTTATTAGTTTTAAATAGGTTACCCTGTAGCTTCATTGCATGTTTCCCAGTCTTTTTATATTCTGATGACTTAAACAATCGATCTACGTTTACCCGTTCCACTCCATTCATTAATTTATAGACCTCTATCATATCTCCCCTCAGCCGTCTCTTTTCCAGGTTGAAGAGCCCTAACCTTTTTAGCCTCTCTTCATAGGAGTATCCTTCCATCACCTTCACCATTTTGGTGGCTCTTCTCTGTACCTTTTCTAATAACGCTATATCCTTTTTAAGATACAGCGACCAGAATAGCACATAATATTCAAGGTGCGATCGCACCATGGAACGATACAGATGCATTATAATATCCTTTGTTTTATTTCCCATTACTTTCCTTATAATACCTAGAATTCTATTTGCTCTCTTGGCCACCACTGCACATTGGGCAGAGGGTTTTAACATGTTATCCACAATGAAGCCTAAATCTTTTTCCTGAGTAGTGGTTCCCAATGTGGAACCTTGCATCGTATAACCATAGTTTGGGTTGTTCTTTCCTAGTTGCATAACTTTGCACTTGTCCACATTAAATTTCATCTGCCATTTGGATGCCCAGTCTTCCAATTTATCAAGATCCTCTTGCAATTTTCCACAATCCTCTTGGGTTTTAACAACTTTAAATACTTTTGTGTCATCTGTAAATTTGATAACTTCACTCGTTATTCCCTTTTCAAGGTCATTTATGAATATGTCAAAAAGCAGTGGACCCAGCACAGATCCCTGGGGTACTCCACTATTCACCATTTTCCATTGGGAAAATTGGCCATTTAGCCCTACCCTTTGCTTTCTATCTTTTAACCAATTCCTGATCCACAATAGTACACTGCCTCCTAGCCCATGACTTTTTAGTTTTGCCAAAAGTCTCTGATGAGGGACCTTGTCAAAGGCTTTTTGAAAATCCAGATACACTATATCAACGACTGACTTTTGTCTACCTGTTTGTTCACACCTTCAAAAAAACATAACAGATTAGTAAGACAAGATCTTCCTTGTCTAAAGCCATATTGGCTGTCTCCCATTAAGCCATAAAGTACCAAATGGCCGTGCTTCATGAATGATAATTGCTATAAGACTCGATGAAAACTCATTCAACAATTCACTTGTGTATTATTATACAGTATTTCTTTCTTTGTCACAAACATAAGCCTCAGAAAATACCCATTAGCACTACAAAGTCTGGGAATGTTATACAGTTTCCTAGACGTGTGCTGGGTGTAATGCATCAACGGCTTATGAATAGTGAAGAACCAAGTAACGGTCACTAATAGTCTCAATGGTAGCAAATGGAAAAAAACCCACTTAGCTCATTATCGATGTGACACATTTTGGTCTTCTTATTTTTTCAATTTTCTACTGTTCGCTCTTTTACTACTTGCCGTTCCTATATTGTTGAAAGAAAGGCAATGTCCCAAGAAAGGCAATGTCCCAACGCCAATCTTATAAGGCGCTCGTGCGTTTCTCCTCTGGGGGTTTCTCAAGGGACTTGATCTTCAACATGTTCTAAAGAAAAATGACATCCTCAATGACTGAATAATACCGCCATCAAAAGAATCCACCAAGCTATATAATATTACTAGAACTTATAAAATGAAGTGTTTAACCTGATACTGGCGTAGTTTGTAGTCTTGAACCATCAACCTCCGTTACTCCTTCGGGAAAGCTGAGAACGCCGCGCAACGTGTGGCATTCAGCAGAGCAATGTTCAACCAGTGGAGCTTCTCTCCGAATGCAATTGAACTGGTTGAACATTGCTCTGCTGAATGCCACACGTTTGCTCAGCTTCACTGCTGGATCATTGAACAAGTGCTGAACAACGGTATGGGGAGATCACGCGATAAATTGTTGCTCTTTCGAGAGCAGTGGTGGATCTATACTCTAGATACTGTCCAACCAAGGGGACTCAATTTTAACATAGATTGGTCCATCTGTCTTTAATATGTGATTATTCAGCACCTGACTCTCAGTTGGCCTTAAAAAAGGCAGTTTCGTCTTTAGAGCGCATGCGCGGCGTTCTCAGCTTTCCCGAAGGAGTAGCGGGAGGTTGATGGTTCAAGACTACAAACTACGCCAGTATCAGGTTAAACACTGTTCATTTTATAAGTTCTAGTAATATTATATAGCTTGGTGGATTCTTTTGATGACGGTATTATTCAGTCATTGAGGATGTCATTTTTCTTTAGAACATGTTGAAGATCAAGTCCCTTGAGAAACCCCCAGAGGAGAAACACACGGGCGCCTTATAAGATTGGCGTTGGGACATTGCCTTTCTTGGGACATTGCCTTTCTTTCAACAATATAGGAACGGCAAGTAGTAAAAGAGCGAACAGTAGAAAATTGAAAAAATAAGAAGACCAAGATGTGTCACATCGATAAATGAGCTAAGTGGTTTTTTTTCCATTTGCTACCATTGAGACTATTAGTGACCGTTACTTGGTTCTTCACTATTCATAAGCCGTTGATGTATTACACCCAGCCCACGTCTAGGAAACTGTATAACATTCCCAGACTTTGTAGTGCTAATGGGTATTTTCTGAGGCTTATGTTTGTGACAAAGAAAGAAATACTGTATAATAATACACAAGTGAATTGTTGAATGAGTTTTCATCGAGTCTTATCCCATTAAGCCATGACTATCTACATGCTGAGTAATTTTGTTCTTTATGATGGTTTCTACCATTTTTCCTGGTACTGACGTCAGGCTCACCAGTTTGTAGTTTCCCGGATCACCCCTGGAACCCTTTTTAAAAATTGGCGTTACATTAGCGATCCTCCAATCTTCAGGTATTACAGATGATTTTAATGATAGTTCACAGATTACTAATAGCAGGTCTGCAATCTCATATTTCAGTTCTTTCAACACCCTTGGATGTATACCTTCTGGTCCAGGTGATTTGCTACTCTTCAGTTTATCAAATAGTTGCAATACATCTTCCTGGTGTAGTAATATTTCTTTCAATTCTTCTGCAGTATCACCTTTAAATACCACTTCAGTCATGGGTAACATCTCTCTATATTCCTCAGTAAAGACCGAAGCAAAGAATTCATTCAGTCTTTCCGCTATAGCCTTGTCCCCTCTTACTACCCCTTTTACCCCTCTATCATCTAATGGTCCAACTGACTCTCACACAGGTTTTTTACTATGAATATACTTGAAAAAGTCTTTATTATGCGTTTTTACTTCCACAGCAAGTTTCTTCTCAAATTCTCTCTTTGCCTGCCTTATCAATGCCTTGCATTTAACTTGCCATACACTGCCATCTAAACATCGCCATACACATGAGAGGACCCCTGAGAAGCCCAATCTGACCTAAAAACAAATGTAGTGCAATATGAAGTGACACTGTCACAAGAGCAGCAAATGGGAATTGAACCCATTAGGCCAGTGCCACAACCTGTTATAGCCAGCAGTTCCTGCAGTTCTGGTAACCCCCCACCTAAATGCATAGTGTGGTATCACAATGGGTACCCAAAAGGTACAACCCAATACAAAACAGGATATTAAAAAACCCCACAGAGCAAAAAAAAAGTAAAATAGAGCCACACACACCTCCGAAACACGTCAGAGTGGAAACCAGATACAACAGCTGAAAGAATGCTACTGTTCCATGTACAGCAAAACTCTGTGCTGCAATATATATAGTAAGGGGAGGTAAACCCCCAGTGACCCAGCAGCCTCCTGTATTGACAATGAAAGGTATAGTCAGAGGTTTCAATTATGGCCAATCCCATAGAAATCATGGTGTATATTACGACCCACCCCAAGGGCCATGTAGGAGAATCAAACTCTAACTCCATTGGTGCTAGGTAATCATAGCAACCACTATGCCACCACCCTACTGTTTGTTAGCACCCACATAAATAGGAGACAGTAGGAGGCATGGAATGAGGCAACAGGGAAACCAATTGTGGACCAAAAATGTACCACATATGTGCAGCCAGTGTGTAACTAAAATGTAGAATCAGTACTGGATGCTGTAGTATAAGTTGTCAGTATAGCAGGCTAGCTAAATGGATATGATATGTCAGAAGAAGTACCATTTAAGCTGATAAAACTGTAACCTAGACCTTGCAATGGACAAACTGGGACAGTGATAATGTAGAGTTGCCTGAGACAATGGAAGGTGAAGAGACTTAACCAAGAGCACAAGGATCATGAGTGGAAATTGAACACTGGTACTGCGGTGCCCAAGCCAGTACCCCAACCATTATGTCACACCACCACACTGTTGATGTCCCTCATGTATGGCCAACTACCTGGGGCCAGGGCTGAAAACCAAACCGCACAGCACACATCCAACACCCCCCTTCTGTGCCAAGCAAACAAAGCTGCCTGGGACATATGACCTAGAATGGCCATATTGGGCAACATGAAACTGCGCCAGCTGTACCCTGCTCTGACCCTGTATGGCTTGGCACATGTACTGAGGAATGATAAAGTCTGTATCTGCTCTACTGACATTTCCACATCCTGCATGATTTGGAGGTGTACAGGGTACGATTCCACACCATCTGAAGGACCAGGCCATGCCTCAAACGCTGCATCCAGCTGCAACTGCTGCAGGAGCAAGCTGAGTGTTAAGGCAGAGACCCAGGCCAGGTGAGAAGCTGACATGCACCCTCCACAGAGGAAGACTACCATAAGCAACAGCACAAATGGCAACAAAATGGACACAACCCAATCTACATGCTCCCGTGATGTCAACAGAATCATTGGGCAGCTGGGATGAAAAATCAAATCCACACGAACAACACTGACACACATGAGGCTAGAGTATATGAACGCACACAGACATAGTGCATATGGGAAAGAGCTGCATGAGCACAATAGAGCTGTTGGAATGACATGCATTTGTAGGTCAGAGATAGAGTCTGAGCCACTCACAATGGTATGCTATCCTGGGAACACAAAGCAGTAAGTAAGGATGTGCGCAGGTGCCATGTGTAGAAAAGGACCTGCAGAAACTGAGTGTGACACAAGAAAGCAGCCCCCAAGGAGGGATGCACACACAGATATTGAATAGCCAAGGGTGTTATGTGTTGATGAGTATATGCAAACATTGCTCAGAAAGATCACTGTACACCTCAGCCAAAGAACCATATAGAGCCACTGTGTTGACATGAAAAGGGCAGAAGCAGGGATAGGGCTAGGGCCAGTGCAAGATCAATGTGGACTGGCTCCAAGCAACTTACTGGTGACCCTAATAGGGCCGTCAGCCTGAGTGGCCTGCCTCAGTCAATCCCCACAGCCAACTCCATGACATAACTGCCTACATAGCACATGTAGGCCATGTGACCTTTACCCAGGTGTTCCACAGCCCCATCAGTCACATGGCCATGAGAGCCAAGGATGGCAGGGAGCATGAGACAGATGCCACAACAACACATGACACTGGTCATTGCAGTCACCAGATACAATGCACAATAGTGACACGTCCTGATTTGACTGGCCACATGTACCCGGTATGCGCTCGCTAGAACTGAGGAAAAGCACATGACAGCAATGTTCCATATAAATCGCCAGTATAAGTATCATAGACAAGTGCGCTGCAGTGAGTTATGACATAATTGACAAAGTCAGAATCAATGTGAGAGCCACACATGCACATTTATGCTACCTAGGAATCAGTAGGTGGCAGTAGTGGCCAGTCAGCTCCAACATTACAATGGCAACACTGCTCCCACATTTTTATTTATTTATTTAGCTGTATTTATACCGCCTTTTTCCATGTCAAGGCGGTTTACATGGAACAAAAAGTAACTTACATTGAAACAGTGGTATCAAACTATATACAACATGCAACTAAAGAGCTTTTGACTCTTAACTATATACCGTTTTGATTATATACAACAGTAGTGGTAGGTGATTGTGCATTGTTCTTCGGGGGGGGGGGGGGGGGTATTCGCTTGTGTTGAAGTGCTCAGTAAACAGGTGGGTCCTTAATTGCAGAATGTCTTGAGGTTCGTGATGTTCCTGAACTAGTCCGATAGTCTGTTCCATATGGAGGGTGCACAGAGTTAGAAGGTTCTTTTGCATGCCTGCTGGTTTGATTTGGTTCTGATGTGGGGGATGATGAGGGTGTTCATTGTCAAAGTTCATCTAGATCTATATGGTTTGGAGGGCTGTGTAAGGGTGCAGAGGTATGTGGGGGATTGCTTTATGTGTTAGCATGATGGTTTTGTATGTTATATGGCTCTGCCGTGGGAGCCAATGAAGCAGTTTGAGTATTGGGGTGATGTGTTCTTTTCTTGTTGCTGCTTGTAGGATTCTGGCTGTCGAGTGGACAGCTGTCTGGAGAGGTAGGAGTGTGGATTGTGGCAGTCCTTGGAAGATGGCATTGCAGTAGTCCAGGTGAGGTATTATTTATTTTATTTATTTATTTAACAGTTTTTATATACCACGCTATTTATCATCAGTGCGGTTTACATTGAACATAAATTACCTAGACAGAAAAACTGAAATAGGTTTACAGATAACAGGAAGTATGAACTAGGTTTGAACTGGGGAAAACTATATACATTTACACAAATTATTATTTACAATAATGCAGATTAAGGATGTTCATAGTTAGAGAGTGCATTGATTATTGATGCTTGGAATACTGTACGTAAGTCTTCTGGTACAAGGAGTGGTCAGAGGCGCTGGAGTGTTTTGTTTTGAAATAAACCATTCTGGTGATGTTGTTTATGTGCATTTTGAAGGTTAAGTGTTGCTTGAAGGTGATCCCGTAATATTTAATCTCGGTTTTGGTTTTGATTGTGGTGTTCAGCATTATCATGGTGGGGGGGGGGGGGGATGAAAGCAGTGTCTCTTGTTATGTAGAGGGCTTCTGTCTTGTTATAGCTTATTTGTAGGTTGTTGTCATTTAGCCAGTTTGTTACTTCGGTAAAGCATTCTTGGTGGACTGCTGACATGGGTTGGTCTGTGTTAATTGATCCAGATATCATAATGTCATCAGCGCAAATGTGGAGGTTTAAGTTGTGGGTTCTTATGATTTGGCAGAGTGGCTGTAGGTAGAGATTGAACAGTCTAGCTGAAAGAGTGGATCCTTATGAGACTCCTTGGATTTGCTTATACGGGGTAGAGGAGTTGTTTCTGATCCTTATCTTTTGATATCTATTGGTGAGGTAGGATGTGAACCATTTGTGGACAGTTTCCTGAATTCCTATTCTGTGGAGATGTTGTAACAGTATTGGGTGGTTTACGATGACGAAGTCTGATGAAATGTCCAGGAAGATTAATTAGACGTCTTGATTGGTTGCATTCCTTGCATTAATGTGTTTATTAAAGTGGTTAATAATGTTTCCACTCCATGCTGAGGTCGAAAGCCATGTTGCTGGGGGTCTAGGAGATTGTATCTGTTGATATGGTCTTGCAGTTGGTGCTGCACCATTTTCTCAATGACTTTTGCTGCGAAGGGCAGGCTTCTAATGGGTCTGTATGATGCTGGGTCTGAGGTGTCCAGGGTTGTTTTTTTTCAGTGTTGGGAATATGAGGGAGGTTTTTAGGCATATAGGCATGGTGCCTTGTTGAAGTATTACTTGTGTGAATTTGGTGATTACTCTGCTGAGTTCTTTTTTGGTTGCTTATATTGATGATGTAGGGCAGGGATCCAGGGGGGTGGTTGTTGTGTTTAGAGCCATTAGGGTGTTTTCTATTTGTCTTTCAGAAATTTGGTTGAAGGAGCTCCAGATGTCTGTGTGGTTGTCTCTGGTAGAGAGTGAGGGATTGATATTTGGTTGCCGCTGTAGCTGTTTATAATGTTGAGCGAGAAAAGCTCTCTTGGTTGGTTGATTGCAGAGTTTAATAGTTTAATGTGGTGTTTGTGCTTTACTTTGTCTGTTTCACTATGGTATTCCTTCATCAACTGTAGATATTGTGTTTTGTCTTTTTCTTGTTTCATTTTTCGTCATTTTCTTTCATGTTTGCGGAGTTGCCTTTTCAGATTTCAGAGGGTTGGAGTATACCAGTCAGTCTTGGGTTTCTTCATATATGGATTTGCAGCCATATTGGTCTTGGGGATGTTGGAGGCAGTTGCCGCATTTCTGATAGCGTTGTTCTAGTTTTCAATGAGTGTCTTTGGGTTGGTGGAGTCTATAGGTAATTGTTCAAGGATTTCTCAGATTAGTTGTCCTTATCGAATGGTATAAACCATCTGGTTGATGGCTGTTGGTTGGGATTTGTTCTGATGGGGCCCTGTGGGAGTGAGAACTTGATGAGTATGTTGTCTGACCATGGGACTGAGTACACTTATATAGAATGGGGGGGGGGGGGCGCTTGGTTGGGGGTTATGTTTACTGAAGAAGATTAAGTCCAGTGTGTTTCCTTTTGTGTGTGTAGGAGTGTTTACTAGTTGTGTCAGGTCCATTGCCACATAGTGAGATGCAACAGTGAGGTACACTCCTAAACAAAGGCATGGGGAGGGGTGACCTGCACGGAGCGGCAAGTGCACCTACTCTTGCCACATTTCTGGGCAGACTAAATGGATCATACGGGTCTTTATCTGCTGTCATATACTATGTTACTATGTAACAGATGCAGAAGGTATTGTCCATGAAAGCCCAAAAAGGAAAGTTCCACACACAGTAGTGGACATAGAAGATAGACTGTTTGGAAGTCAGCCTGAAGAGTGGCCCTGTGATCCAAAAATAGCATCCTAGTCTGGAAATCAGCAGGTGACCTGTACCAGCATATCAATATAATCCAAGCCAAGAAAAGTGTAATGTTGCTCACACAATCACATATATTGCTGGGATTCCCTTTGGGCAATGTACAGATAAGAGACCTGCCCAATCCCACAAAAACCCTAAGTGAGGATCAAACCTGTGACACTATGATGCAACATCTGGGCTCATATCAGTTTGCCCCTCCACCACACCCAGCCACCGGCAGTCCAATGTAGAGCTGACATACATCTATCACACATACCATGGGGTGCAGCTAATCACAACCTCTTTGCCTCCCATTTACATCTGTTCTTGAGGAAGACTCCCTGCCACTTCTCCTGAGAGATCTGAGGTTGACACTGCAGAGGACTCAAGGGAATCTACACCCCCCCCCCCCAAGCCCCAGTAGGAGCAGCAGCAGTGTCACCAGGCAGTCCCATCATGCTGTCAAGTCCCTCCCCCTCAGAGGATGGAGGTGATGAAGAGGAGGGTGTGACTGATGTAGGTGTGGTGTCTACCTCCTCCAAAGGAGAGGGGCCACATTTCAGTAGACATGAGGGACCAGGTCCCCTGGCACAAATGGGGGAGTGGGAGATGGAGGGTGTGAGCCAGGGGCATGCTGAGGCCTATGAAAGGGAGATTTGCAGGAGGAGCATATGTGGACTCTTGTCCAGGAGCCCCTAGAGGAAGAGGAGTACCACAGGGATGGCAGTGAGAAGGAGGAGGAGGAGGCATCAGTGGTGCAGGGGGATGAGAGTGGGGAGGGGGAAGGGGAGGGAGAGGGGTGGGGGCAGGGGTGGTGCAGAGGGATGAGAGTGGGGAGGAGAAAGAGGCATCAGTGGAGCAGGGGGATAACAGTGTGGAGGGAGATAAGGCATTAGTGGACAAGGGGATGAGAATGGGGAGGTGGAGGCATTGGCAGTGCATAGGGAAGAAAGCAGGGAGGGGGAGGAGGTAGTGGTGGGGCAGGGGGATGAGAGTGGGGATGGAGAGGAGGATGTGGTGGGGCTGGGGGATAAGAGTGAGGGCTGGGAGGAGCCAATAGAGGTGCAGGTGGATGTGAGGGGGGATGGGAAGGAGGCAGTCGTGGGGCAGAGGTATGGGAGCTGGGGGGGCCAGGAGGCTGTGGTGGTGCAAGGGGATGGGAGCAGGGAAGGGAAGGGAAGGAGGCAGAGATGGTGCTGGGGGATGGGAGTTGGGAGCTGGGGGATGCAGGCACTGGCACGCCACTGTCCACCTCCCCTCCAGGGGCTATGCATCATGAGGGGGCAACAGTGTCCAGTGGGGGCAGAGAGTTCCCCTGGTGTCCTGGAGCCATCAAGTGGGTGATTCAGCAGGGTCTCGCTGACTTGCGCAAGCCACTAGACCACCTTGTTAGGTACCTTGAGGGCCTTTGAAGGAAGATGCTTGGCCTGCCAATAACCACACACCTCCCCCACTAGCCATCCAGCTTGAGGGACGGAAGGGCAGTAAGGGTGGCAGGTGCACTGGCCATTTGTAACAGCACATAAGGGTAGCAAAGGGGTCCACAATCAGATAGCATTCATTGCTACACATGTTGTATGTCACCTACAATGTGCCCTCACATATCTAAGCATACTGTAGTGTGAGAAAGTGGCACAAGTAGTACTGAATCGGCAGTTAGTAGCTGTCAGAATAACAGGGCCAAAAGGCGTTATAACATGAAACCCCTTCTGCATGTCGTTGTCCTCAGGGATGTCTATTGTACAATGCTGACATGATCTCCCTGACATGAGCACTCAGTTACGACTGTGTGATACTGATGTTTGTTAGGTTGTGAACCTGTGTACAAATATGCAATGTTTGCCACAAACATTGATATTGCCTGTGCCATGTATGCTAGCAGTATGCTTGTGAAAACAGCTGTAACTTGCTGCTGGTGACCATGGGTACCTGATGGGCCTGCCCTGGCTCATTTCCACCACACGACATCTGTCTGGAATGGAGTAGACCAGTGTGATGAGATATGCATGTGTGATGATGCAATTACTGGTTGCAATCAGTGATGTAAGCAGCTCCCTCTGGGTCCATGACTGCCCCGTGACGTTTCCTGATACCATGTACCAGATGTGCAATCATGTTGAGATTGTGTGATTGAGCTGGCCAGTCAATGTACCTGTGCTCTCATTCTCCATGCTTGGCACAGGGTTCTTGCTTGGGAGACCACAGTGTGGCATTGGTGGTGGGGGTTATATGGCCTGAGTTTGTGTCTGTCATCTGGCAATCCTTTCCTGGGACCTTTGGAGCTGTCACATCATAGTGGACCCTTTGCTGACCTTGTTTCTTACTTCTGTCCATCAAGAGTTCTGTGGAGCTCTTTGCACATCTGCTTTGACACACACGCATTTCTGGAATTGGGCTCATAGATGGCTAGATAACAATTGGCTTTTGGGATGTACCTGTGTTTGTGGTATCAGGATCATAGATGGACAAAACAGCACTTGGCTTTTTGGGACGTGACCATGCTCATTGTATTCTATTGAGATGCATGCTTCTGATCGTGCCTGTCTTTGGCATTACCACACTTCCACTGTCATTATGTGCATCTCCTCTATTCTACAACTGGAATACATGCAGCACCAATGCTGCTGTGCTAAGAGTCAGTATGTTGTTGATGCAATGTTGACTTTACTAACGATGAGGGCAGCATGGTGATGAACTGTGGGTCATCTTCCAGTCCCATACATGGCCTGGACAGTGATAGATGATCCTACTGCAATCCACAATACTGTACGGTGCTGGGAATGTGCACATTTCTGGATGCACATAGAGTCAATTCCATTCATGCACATCCATCCCCCTGTATGACTGGCGTGCAAAGTTAGACTCGATTCTGATCCTGCAGCACCTGTTGGATCAGAATCAGGTCTAGCACCTAGATGTGCAAGCCTGGACCAAATTCTGTCCAGCCGTATGTCCCAGCAACTACCCGGCTAACTCAGCCAGTCCCGTGAAAGGAGCCGCGGTGCCATGGTGTCCCGTCGCCATGGCACCGCAGCTCCATTCATGAACCGCGATCCTGGCTCGCTGAACCTGGATATCTTTTCCCTGCAGGCCAACCCCCAATCTGGTCTTCCAAGGCCTGGGTCAGGCTGCGGGGATGCCCTGAGCCCCCTCACTTGTGTCCCTGGGTCCCTTCAAGGTGGAATAAGTCCCCCATCTAGATTCAAAGCCCTGGACATACATGGCCGACCTCTGAATCAGCCCTCTATGTCCGGGGTCATGGCCCACCCATGCCCCGCCATTGCTCCGTCTCCAGAATGCCCCCTCATGCCCCTGTCTAGGCCTCCCCGTAAAAACGTGCTGTATGTATAGGGAGGGGATTGACGAGGCCAACAGGGGTACAAATAGCGGGGCATAATGACCCCTATACTGTCATGTCTATGGCTCCTTGAACTTGACCGAGGTGCAATGCAGCTGGCATGTCTGTGCTTTTCAAGCACTACTATTGGCTCCAAGGGGGCCCTTCTTATGCATGCAACACACATCACAGACTTTGATTTTATTCACTGCATGTTTCCTCTTACCAGGGCACTGTGATGGGTGTAGGTGTGTGCTCATGCAAACTACACATGGATGTAAAAGTATGTATTAAATGATATGTGTGTCCAGACACACCTTGCATCTCAACATATATGGCATTAGATGAACACCAGAGTTATTCTTGCATTAGTCAACTCTGCATACAGCTCTGCATTGCAACATATGGACCCGTAGTAATCAGAGAGGGTCACCTATAGCTATAGCTTATTGATAGCATATCCCTATCAATAATATGGGATCTTTGACTGAGGGCATGCAACAGTGTGAAAGGTACTACTACATGCCCCAATGCACCATCTCCAGCAGTATCTATCTGATCCACATTTCTCAGCCAAACTGGTAGCTTTGCCATACACACGCACATACTATACCTACATATGAAGTCTCATTTTCACGACATAGGAAATGTTGGGGATCCCTACATTAGCTCCGTTCGCATTTACAGCAATTGTCAGCATAGCCAGAATAAACACTATTGCTCTCCTTTATGTTTCTAGTGGAGTGTTTATTAATGTTTCTTTACCCTTCATACTTCCCTCACTTCTGCATTCTGTTCTTTAAATCTGCATCTTGTGTTCTCCATAACTATAGACACACAAGTTCAAGACATACTTGTCAGAGCCATTCTTCAATATGGGAAGCATTGGAGAGCGAAGCAGAAAATATTCTAAGTCCTACCCTTATTCCACATTTCCACAGGTAAAACATGGACATACGGGTGAAACGCTGACGATGTACATGGGCCTTTCCTGAATATGCTTTATACATCTTCATGGCTGGCCATGCCCCCATTCCGCCCCTCCTGCCCACGTTCTGCGATCCCTGTTTTAGTGCCATGTACATGAAGGCTGCAGGTGTTTCAAGATACAGTCCTAGATGTTTTCGCAAGGAGATATCTGAACCACACCTCTACATGGCTTATTCGTGTTCTAGAATGACCTCCTTAGACAACATGGGCACTGATACATCTTTTGCGGCTTTTATCACCCAGATAGGACAAGAGTCAAATAAGTAGCATTTGTCATAACTGATAAAATTTTAATAATATCTTGTGTGGCTATCAAAGACAATTTTACCAAAGTGCATACTCTTGCCCCTTAGGCTGCTCCTAAATAAAATTATCAATCATAAGAACAGCTGGTCCTGTAGCTAAGAGCAAAAGTCATCAAAATCTTGCACTCCATTGTAGACCATCATATTAGACAATCTTCAAACCTCTATTAATTACCTTACCAATGAAATTAAACTATGTGACTATTTCAAGGGCATTTGTTTTAATCTTGTGTGCTGTTATAACTTACAGTTTTTGGTATGACCATAAAGTTCCTCATCATGCGCTCTATAATCTGAACATTTTAAGAAATCAGGAATATAGTATGGAAGAAATTTGTGGAAGTTTGAGGTGATGGTTAGATTATTTTTTGAAGATGCCTTGTATTATTCTTTATGGAAGTTTTGCAAATAAATTAAGCCATATTGTTTGATGAAACTTGAATAAACCACAAAGCCTAAGCCTAAGCAAAGCGTAAGCCTATAGGGCCAGGATGGTATGCATATTATGCCAGGCTTCATGTCTGATTCAGTAAATGCTTTCACATTCTGTGTCTATGGGATAAAAAAGGTTGGTGAATAATGACCTAAACTTCCAAAATCTGCTCCTGAATGCTGTGTTTCTGAGTTTAATAGCCTAAAGCAATTTCTAGTACTAGAGGGCTGTATTCTATGCAGTAAACCGTTGCAACCATGCTTTCAAGTGGAGGTTGTTTGACCACACCTTGATGTTACTTTTAGTTAAAGGTAGGTCCTGGTCAACAAAGGAAAGTCACTTGCCTCAAGTCCCTCACTGCCTAATTTCTGAAATATCAAAATATAGCTCTACATCACTCCAAAAAAACCCAACAACTTTATGCACTTTTTTACATGTATTTTCATGAATATGCAGAGAAAGCCAAAACCTCTAGTGGTAGAGAAGGAAAAATGGTTCAAGGAAAAGAGCATTTTAAATCAATGAAAGTACTTCTCGCTCCTCTTATAGTTGGGCTGACCTCCTCCTGGTATCTTCAGTGTACCAGTCTCCTTCTTGCCTTCTTCCCATGTCCCAGACTAAGAACCACAGATGCCCCAATGTCTCTTGTTTCCTGAAAGACACTAACTTTGCAACTCATTACATAGTCTTTCTGATACTCGGATTAAATTAAGATTACATTATTATCCAAAAGGTGGGGAAGGAAGAGGTGGAGGAGTGAAGAGTAGTCATTACCCTGCCCCTCCATCCTTCCAGTCATAGCAACAATACCACTTCCAAGCAGACAGAACAACAGAGAAATAGAAACAGTGATGCGTTTACCCAGCAATGTGCAAAATATAAAGATAATGAATGTGAATTCTAAAAAATGACATAGCCCAATCACTAAACTGAAAATAAAAAATGTTTTCTACCTTTGGTGTCTGATCATTTTATGGTTCTAATTATCTCACTCCCAATCTCTGATTTCTGTTTTCTTCTGTCTTCTGTTAACATTGTTCCTATGATCTCCTGTCCCTTACCTCTGTCTCAGACATTGAATTCTCACTTTCAGCTTTCTTCCATTTATTTTTCTTCTTCTCCATCCACTCAGATTTCACCCCTCCTCACCATTCAGACCTGTCTCCCTCTTTTTTACTGCATCTATTTATAGCTTTCCGATCACCTTTATGCCGGCCCTCCTATTCATGATCTCTCTCTCTCTCTCTCTGTCCC
Source organism: Ichthyophis bannanicus (assembly GCA_033557465.1). Lineage (NCBI taxonomy): Eukaryota > Metazoa > Chordata > Amphibia > Gymnophiona > Ichthyophiidae > Ichthyophis > Ichthyophis bannanicus. The sequence continues at coordinate 1,205,397,465 of CM066031.1, forward strand.
CAGCCTCTTAACGACTTTGCCTCTCCTCCCCCCACCCCCTCTGCACCCTGTGTCTATGTCCTGTAGCTCACACTCTCCTTCTGTCCCCTTGGTGTGTCCAGCAGTCTCTCTTATCTTCATCACCTTATCTTGTATTCTAACATTTTCCTTTCTTGTCCCTACGCCCTGTTTCTAATATCTCTCCTCCTTGCTCCATGTCCAGAATTTTCCTTTCTCTTCCCTTCCCCACCCTCCCGTAGTCGTGCAGCTTCCCTTCTCTTCTCCCCCCATAGTCCAGCATGTCTCTTTCCTTCCTCTTTCCCCCTAGATGTCCAGCATCCTCCCATCCTTCCTCCCTCCCAACTATCCAGCATCTCTTCTCCTTTTCTCTCCCAAACCACATATTCATAATCTCTCCTTCTCTTCCTAATTCAGATATCTAGCATCTCCCCTTTCTTTCCAACTCCTCATGTCCAGTATCTCTCCTTCCCTTAAATTCCTTAAACCCCTCCAGCCATTTCTGACCTTGTTCCTTCCTTCTAGCTGCTGTCTGCATCCTACCTCCGCTGAGGTTGTCCTGAATGCAGTGGAGTGGGCAACGTGAACACAGGGCCTTTGCACATGCGTGCGCTCAAGACCTGCGTGTCCCGCTCCTTCCGACATAAACTTGCCAGAGGCAAGGAGATGTGACAGGCCTTGAGCATATGCATGCACTCCAAAGCTCTGAGTTGCCTATTGCATAGAGGCCTATTAAATGCCCTATTCTGCCCTATCTGCGGTGTACCACTCATCGCTGCTGCCCCGCGTGGTATCTCTGTCCCCATTGCTGCAATCAGGGACAGAAGGCTGCTGAGCAGGTGGGAGTTGAGGACACTGCTGGAAAATAGGGGACAATCCCCCAAAATTGGGAATGTCTGGTAACCTTAATTAAGTACACTGTGCCTGTGATCAGGTCCTATTGTAGAAAAGAAATCCCCAAAAAGTCACATTTAATTAGCAGGTATCCTTGGGGAAGGCACCAGGGAAACATACCACACTGCTAACTGAAAAACAAAAACACTGCAAAATACTCAGTTATTCCTTGCTGATGGCTGGGGAGTCACAGCTAGATAAAATCTGTCATTTCTTTCTCTAACATCAGCAAAATCTGTCCCTTCCTTCTGAACACACTACCAAGCCCCTTATTCACTCTCTAGTCACCTCCCGTTTAGACTAGTGTAACCTGCTTGGCCTTGTCCTAGTGTGCTTTGGGAAGACAGAAAGTGGCATAAGATCCTGCAGGAATCAGCAGTGTGTTCATCTGTTCCTGTGTAACATTTGCCGTGCATATGCAGCCTGCTGTATATTAAGGACAGAAAGAGTTGCATCTGCCCATTTAACAGATGCAGGTTCCCTGTGCTTTAGCTCAACTGGGAGCGCACGGTGCAAATGCAGAAATAAATCACAAGGAACCTGCTTTCGTCGTTCTACCTTTCCCACAGAATCCTCTGACACTGCCGCTTGACAGGCTCAACTTGCCGTAATTTTTAAATCAAGCCAGGGAGATTGGCATTGAGAGCACTGCTTAATTTTTAGCTAATATCTCTGTGGGTTTGGCGTTCGCATCTGGCCGGTGCGCTCATGCTGAGTCTGATTATAATAGGCTGCTACTCTTTCCTGAGCAGGAAGCTGGGGCACTGCTACTGACAGACTAAACAGAGGCTTGTTCCAAGCACAACAGCACATCACAGCCAGCAGAGGGTCTGTGGTGTGGGCCTTCTCCCAAAGCATGAAAAAAAAGAAAGAAATGTGTTAACTGTGCTAACAGTGCCAAGTAATATGCTTCGTTAAAAATTTAATCACCTGCAAGTGCAAAACAAGTGCAAAGCAATCATGTTGTAATTAGCACAGCAATTAACACCTCCCTTTTTGATAACACATGCATCCTAGGAAGTGCGTGATTGCAAGTGTTTATGCTTCTGACAGACCAAGTTTCCTATAGAGAGGGGACAAAATTGCTTAAAAAGATATATTTTGGTGGGGTGCTTGGCTATGATGAGCTCATGAAACCACAGTACCAGCTGCCATACTGGTTCTGTGGGAAGTGTGTTCCAGCGTATCATATAACTTACAAATTGGACTCAGGTTATATTTGTTGCAGCTTTTTCTAACCACTGACTTCTGCTCTGTAAATCTGTCAAGCAATATAATGAAAAGAAAACTCATTGACTACCCAATACAACCATGCATATTAATAAAATTGTACACTATTGCTCTTGCTGAGATAACTATATTTCTATTCAGGCATTTAGCAAGTGAACCAAGGCTATGGATAGCATTTTTGATGCATCGTCTTTTGAGAGCTCCAGCCCCCAAGGCATATTTGAAGATGAAGGTCCTTTTCACAACCACATAATAAATGGGGAGGCAATGGGCCAAGAGTGGAGAGTGGCCTAGTGGTTGGGGCAAGGTACTTCAGGCCAGAAGGTTGGTGGTTCAAATCCCACTAGAAGACAGCAACCTTGGGCCGGAAGGACTGGGGTTTCTAGTCACATAGGTGCTCCTTGTGGTCTTGGGCAAGCCACTTAACCCTCCATAGCCCATGTTCCCTGTAAAATAGTTATCTCCAAGTTATAATGCCCTGTTCAATGTAATTTCAGTTTGTTCAATGTAAACTGCACTGATGCAGAATAGCGTGGTATATAAGAGAATATAAATAAATAAATAAAAAATAAAATACATGGTAGCAGACTATAACATGGCACTGTGCCCCCACAATCACATCTCCCCCTCCCAGCTAATAAGTGCCAAGAGATGCAAGAAGCAAGACCTGCCACTACTAGACCCCTACTGGGGGAGAGAGCTTATGGCCAGGAGGGCGTGGCCACTGCTTTAAAGATAAGCTTCCAAAAGTCGTCTACCTCTACTACTAGTAATCATTTGTACAGGGATGTACATATAGATGTAAGACACGGTACCTGCTCATCAAAATTTACAATCTAATCTAGACTAAACACATGGAGACCGATTCCATATGGTGCACACCTTGGCCATAGGGATGCCTAAAACCTGGACGAGCCAGGTTGTATGCGATTCCATAACTGCAGGAGCTAGATGCACACACAATTGTGGAATTGGGCACCTAGATGTCACAGAGTACATCGTATGGTGCTATGGGAAACGTCCCCTGGGCTGCCTGTCCAGACTGCACAACAATCCAGCTGGTGTGCCAGTGCAGTGGCGTCCCATCACACTGGCTCCAGCATACTACCGTCTGACCCTCAGTGGGGGCCCCTAAGGTCTGGATTAGGCGTTGGGTGCTATACCACTGCGGTGCAATGGGGATGGGGGGCTGCAGCCCACGAACAGCAAAGTGCCTGGTACTTATTCCACAATTGGGGTAGAATAAGCCAGGTGTCCATCGCTGTGCCAGGAGACATACAGAGGCTCATCCTGAACAGCCTCTGTACATACTGGTGCCTGGCCACACCCCGACTCCAATCTAGCACCACCTTTCCAGTCCATGTCCAGTGCTCCTTGCACAAATGCTCTGCATGTGCGTGGAGCGCTAGCCACAGAATCTGAGCTGGGCGCGGTTTGGACATCCAGACCATACATCCAACCCTGCTATTCATTCCACAGAATGACCTCTATAGTGAAACTGGGGCCTAGAGTATGGTATGATACACATAAGTAGGGGACAAGAGAATGAGGAGTATCAAAATCCAACAGCAGATTCAAAGAGGTGGGTTTTTAACCTAGATTTAAATAGGCCTAGAGGAGGAACCTGATGCATAGACTCAGGGAGTTTGTTCCAGGCATATGGAGCAGCAAGATGGAATGAACGGTCTGGAGATGGCAGTGGCAGAGATGGGAACAGATAAAAGGGATCTGCCAGAGGAGCAGAGTTCCCAAAGAGGGGTGTAGAGTGAGATAAAAGAGGAAAAGTAGTGAGGAGCCAAATAATGGGATCCACTTGTAGGTCAGTAGGAGACATTTGAACTGGATGTGGAAACTGATGGAGTGCCATTGAAGTGACTTAAGAAAAGGCCCTCTTTGCCCCAAGCAGCTTTGGAGCTGGACCAGAAACAAATATAGTTAAATGGCCAATTTTCTCAGTGGAGAAAGGTGAATAGTGGAGTACCCTCAGGGATCTGTGCTAGGACTGCTGCTTTTAAACATTCATCAATGATCTAGAAATGGGAACAATTTTCAGATGACAAAAAATTATTCAAAGCTGTTAAAACACAAGAAGTTTATGAAAAATTGCAAGCGGGCTTTGAGAAATTGAGAGACTGGGTATCTAAATGGCAGATGAAATTTAATGTGGACAGGTGCACTATCTTGGTACATGTTGGTACCAATGACATAGGAAAGTGTGGTAGGAAGGTTCTGGAGGCCAAATTTAGGCTTTCAGGTCGGAAGCTTAAATCCAGAAGTTCCAGGGTAGCATTCTCTAAAATGCTTCCCATTCCACACATAGGACGCAAAAGGCAGGCAGAGCTTCAGAGACTCAATACGTGGATGAGACAATGGTGCAAGGATGAGGGGTTTGGATTTGTTAAGAACTGGGCAACATTCTGGGGAAAGGAGGGGCTTTTCCGAAGGGATGGGCTCCACCTTAACCGGGATAGAACCAGGCTGCATCAGAAGATGTATGAGAAGAGACTTGAAGACCTAAATAAGTACAGTCTGGAGAAGAGGAGGGACAGGAGAGATATGATTCAGATCTTTAAATACTTAAAGAATATTAATAAACAAACAAACCTCTTCCAGACGAGGAAGCTGTAAAACTAGAGGGTATAACATGAAGCTGCAAGGGGGTAAACTGAAAGGCAATGTCAGGAAATACTTTTTCACTAAAAGGGTGGCAGATGCTTGGAATGCCCTCCCGAAGGAAGTGGTGGAGGCAAATACAGTGACAGAATTCAAAATGTCATGGGACAAATACAGTGGATCCCTTTATAGCAACAGGATAAAATCAAAATATACATAACTATCTCTTATATCTCAACAGATAGGAGTGGCCTACACAGAGTGGTGGGTAAAATCCTAAACAAAGGCATTGGGAGGGGTGACCTGCATGGAACGGAAGGTGCATCTTCTCCTGCTGGGCAGACTAGATGGGCCATAATGGTCCTTATCTGCCGTCATATACTATGTTACTATGTTACTAAATTAACCTTTAAAAAGGAGATAGAACAGCTTTTAAACTAGATAATAGGAAAGTCGATAGTCGTCCAAGAGTGTATGGTTTGGAAGGATATTTCCTTGAAGAATACTAGCAAAAGATTGAAGTTAGGGCATATTAACAGAGAGGTTCCAATAAAGACAAAAGTAACCCAAATGTCCTTAAATACAGAACAGAAGGGCGAGCAGGATAAGGGTCACTTGCACTTTATTAATGAACAACCCCGACATGTTTCGGCAGGTGCCTTCATCAGGGGGCTAAAAGGACTGCAAACCAGATAAAAACATATAAACAAAACATCAATAAATACATGCTATAATAATAATAATAATAATAATAATAATAATAAATATAAACATCAATATATGATCACAAGTAAAAGAAAATTATACTTACTTGTGATCATATATTGATGTTTATATTTATTATTATTATTATTATTATTATTATTATTATTTTAGCATGTATTTATTGATGTTTTGTTTATATGTTTTTATCTGGTTTGCAGTCCTTTTAGCCCCCTGATGAAGGCACCTGCCGAAACGCGTCGGGGTTGTTCATTAATAAAGTGCAAGTGACCCTTATCCTGCTCGCCCTTTTGTTTGTCTTGGACTCTCTGCGAGTTTGGTGCTCTCTCTTTGTGTCCTTAAATACAGAGCAGACAGAACTTAAAGATTCCAAATTATCCCTGTCTACCGGTAACCAGATTAATATGAATAAAATACAACCTCTAAAATACTGGTATGCAAATGCTAGAAGTCTAAAAAAATAAGATGTGAGAGTAAGAATATGTAGCATTAAATGAGAAGCTAGATTTGACTGGTATCTCAGAGACGTGGTGGAAGGAGGACAACCAGTGGGACACTGTGATACCTGGGTACAAATGATATCACAAAGATACAGTAGATGAAATTGGTGAAGGGGTTGCGCTCTATGTTAGAGAGGGCATTGAGCCACACAGGATTAACGTTTTGCAGGAAAATACACTGTAGAATCTCCATGGATTGAAATTCCATGTAAAATGGGGAAGGCAATGGCAGTGGGGGGTGTACTATCGACCGTCAGGCCAGAATGAACAAATGGATGATGAAATGCTCAAAGAAATCAGGAAAGCTAACAAAAGTTGCAATACAGTAATAATAATGGGTGATTTCAATTATCCCAGTATTAACTGGGTCAGTGTCACAGCAGGACATGCTAGAGAGATAAAGTTTCTAGATGAAATAAATGACTGTTTCTTGGAGTAGCTGGTTCATGAACTGACAAAATGGGAAGCCATCTTGGACCTAGTTGTTAGTGGAACACAAGATCTAGTGCAAGAGATAAGAGTGTTGGGCCCACTTGGCAATAGTGATCATGGCATAATCACATTTGATTTAATAAATGGAGGAAGGACGGCAAGGAAATCCACAGTACTACCTTTTAACTTTCAAAAGGGAGACTATGATAAAATGAGGAAAACAGTCAAGAAAAAAACTAAAAGGAGCAGCTGCAAAGGTTAAAGATTTATGTATATTAAGCATGCATGTTATTTAAAAATGCTATCTTGGAAGCCCAGACTATCTGTATTCCACACTTTAAGAAAAGTGAAAGGAAGTCCAAAAAACTGCCAGCATGGTTTAAAGGTAAGGTTATAGAGGCTGCTGTAGCAAAAAAAAGCATCTTTCAGGAAATGGAAAAAGGAGCCAAATGACGAAAACTGGAAAGAGCATAAGCACTGGCAAGTTAGATGCAAAGCATTGATAAACCAGGCAAAGATAGAATTTGAAAAAAAAAAAAGCTTGCTGTGCAAGCAAAAAATGTATAATAAAAACTTTTTCAAGTACATTCATAGCAAAAAAAATCCCCAAACAAACCCTGTGAGAGAGTCAGTTGGACCATTGGATGATAGAGGGGTAAAAGGGGCACTAAGAGGGGACAAGACCATAGTGGAGAGACTGAATGAATTCTTTGCTTCGGTCATTACTGAAGAAGATGTAGGGATGTTACCCGTGACTGAAATGGTATTTAAAGCTGATGCATCAGAAGAATTAAAGACATATCGATTAACCGGGAAGATGTATTACAACTATTTGATAAACTGAAGAGTATCAAATCACCTGAACCAGATGGTATGCATCCAAGGGTATTGAAAGAACTGAAATATGAGAGTGCAGACCTATTATTACTAATCTGCGAACTATCATTAAAATCATCAATAATACCTGAAGATTGGAGGATTGCCAATTTAATGCCAATTTTTGAAAAGGGTTCCAGGGGTGATCTGGGACACTACAGACCAGTGAACCTGATGTCAGTACCAGGAAAAATGGTAGAAACCATTAATAAGAACAAAATTACTGAAGATGTAGTCATAGTTTAATGGGAGACAGTCAACATGGCTTTAGCCAGGGATGGTCTTATTTTAGTAATCTGTTAATATTTTTTTGAAGCTGTAAATAAACAGGTAGACAAAGGTGGGGTGGTCGATGTAGTGCAGAGCTACTCAAATCCGGTCCTGGAGGTCCGCAACCCTGCAGGTTTTTGGGATATCCCTAATGAATATTGTGGCAAGGAGAGAGTAGTGCCACCTAGAAAAGCAGGAAACATTGAAGGTTTTACCTTGGCTGGGGGGATGGGCACATTAGAAAACACTTGTCAGAGAAAACCCAGGGTTAGAAGTTCACAGCAGAAAAACCCCAGGGTTGATAGTCAGTGGGCCAAAACTAGTGTTGAGTCATTCCCACGTTACACACCAGATAGGAATCAGAGAAGCCGGTACTCGGGGGAGGAGCCTGCAAGGGAGTTCCCTGGTCACGTAGCTGCTTGTAAAGAAGGGCAGACAGAAACGGAGGGAGGAAGGGAGAGAGAGAGGAGAGCAGAAGAAGAGAGAATCACCTGTCTTACCAGGAGGAGGATTTTGAACCTGACTGGAACAAGGCTCCCAGGCTCTATGCTGAGAGGAAGGGAAGACCTGAAGCCAGATTCGCTCCCCAGGAGAAAGGGAAATACTGCTGCTCTCCAGGAAGAAATACTCACAGGCCAGGCAGCTGCTGTTGCGAGGCCCAGAGATACACTGCTAGTGCAGTGAAACCACAATGCAGGTTAGTGGGCAAGCTAAACCCTGTATTTGAAAGAAGCTTAAAGAAGGCACAAGAAGGCAGAACTTTTACCCAGGCAAAACCCTTGCTGGAACCTAGATGCAGGCATTGCTCTGCTAGGGAAGCTTCCAAAGCAAGAACTTTTTATAGAGCCCGAAGGAGGTCTGACCTGTCCTCTGATTACAGCTCAGAAGAGGGTTTTATTGATAGAAGGCCTGTATGTAAAACTGTGCAAGTTAAGCATCAAACCAGGAGAAAGCCTAGGCCCAAACCCTGAACACAGGGATAGTTCTTCAGATGAGGAGGAGATTACCTGTAGACATTTACATGAAAGGAAAGGAACTTTTAAACCACGGCTTTTGAAACCCCATGAGCTTTTACTTAAAGGGGAGAAACCTATTAGGTGGCCAAGACTGAAGAAACTGTTAATGTATGGGACTAATACCATTCCAGTTAAGAGTCCAGAACCACTACCTGAGAGTCCTCCAGAGAGCATGGAAATTGACTCTTTCAAAGGGGATTCAGATCCTTCAGTCACTGACATGGAATGTGATTGTTGCACTGTATGTGAATAACTGTTAAGAGGGAAAATACCTTTTGTAAGAGCTAAGAAGAAAAGCTTGTTTAAAAAGACTTTATTTGGACCTGGCAAAGTTTGCATATATTTTCTTTGGGAGGAGTATCCCTACTTTTGTTTTCCTGTGGACATTACCTGTTGTGAGTCTCTGAGAACCCAAATAAAAATCTGTGATCTTTAACCAACGGCTCAACTACAAATTCTTATACAACCTCAAGGTTAAGGTGCAGCGCCTCCTGCTGGTCAAGCTATCTGGCACAGGGGCGGGGCTCACAGTGGCGTAGTTGGCAGGACTTCGCGGTTCCAGAGGTCCGGCAGCCAAGTCCAACAGGAACAGAAGGGTTGACCGGAAATCCAAGGACGCATCCAACGTATCCGGAGGAGCAGACGCATTGCAGACCTGACGGAGAGCTTATCTGGTGGCAGAGCTAAGACCTGCACCGATATCAGGTAACCCGTGACTAAGAGGGTTAGGCCTGGATCCACGTGCAGAAGGGTGGTCACCATAAGCTATAGTGGGCACTTTTGAAAAAAAAAAAAAAAAAAAAAGGTACCGCACTCGGTCGTTTGTTTTTTTGTTTTTATTTAAGCACCAGTGCAAGGATGGTTAAATCCCATTTCCCCACAAGGGTAGCAAACCAGTTTTCCCAGCAACAGGAACAGGCAGCGAGGAACCAGGAGAAGGCGGCGTCGATGCTACAGGAGCAACAGCAACCTCTCCTGGACCTCTTGGCGAAGATGATTCAGACCCAGGAGGACATGTTAAAGCAAAACACCACTACCGGACTGGTAACACCCAACCTGATTTCAGGGTGGGAAAATACCAATACTGGGACTTTGTCATATGGACGATATGTAAAGGGTGATGATATAGATGATTTCATCGAAGCTTTTGAGCGTGTGGCTGTGCTAGCAAAATGGCCTGTGGATCAATGGGCGGTCAGATTTGCCACCACATTATCCGGGGAGCCATTAGCCGCATATAGAGCACTACCTTTAGATCAGATATCTGATTATTTAAAAGTGAAAACTGCTATCCGGAACAGGATGGGCTTAAATCCCTCTGTTTATAGGAGACTATTATGGTCTTGCACAATTAAGGAAGGCGAGACGCCTCAAGCGTTGTATTATAGAATTAAAAGTTTAGTTCACAAATGGTTAATGCCTGAGGGTAAAACTATTGATACCATTCTTGACACTATAATTCTAGAACAGTTTACTGAGGCGGTTCCAAAAGAGTTACAGAGCTGGTTGGTTTTACAGAATTGTAACACTGCTTATGAAGCTGTTGCTTTAGCGGACCGCTTCCTTGAAGCCAACAAGGTAGGCTCCAAGAAAGAAGGCCTGTTCAAGAAACACGAATCAGTATTCCCAGAACAGAGAGCCGCGTATGTTACCGGAAAAACAGCGAAAGGGAAAGTTATCACGAGAGCAGACTCCCTGTCTAGGAAATGTTTTACCTGTGGGGAGGTGGGACATTTTAGAAAGGACTGCATCGGTAGGGATGCCTTGATAGCTGCACGAGTTAAGAACATTGGTGAGGGTTTTCTCTTAACCGTCGAGGTAGAGGGGATATCCGCAGAGGCGCTCCTAGACTCAGGGGCAGATCAATCAATGATCTCTAGGTCCCTCTGGGGTAAGATAGAGGCCCAGCGAGAATCCCCATCTGAGTCCCCTGACCACCATGTTAGAATTAGGTGCGTGCACGGTGCTGCATCCACCTACCCAGTGCATGTAGTACGCATAAAAGGGCTAAGTAGTGGCAAGGCAGTTGCAGTAGCCGTTATGCCCAGGCTTCCCTATGAAATAGTGTTGGGGCGGGACTGGGCACACTTTAGAAAAGGGATAGAGAATAGGCTGCACGAGAAGAAAAACCTAGTCTCTACACGGGCCCACCCTACGCCGCCAGAAGAAGTGGACCCACAGGAGGAGCCGATACCAGGCACTTCTTTCCACGAGGATTTAATAACCCCACAAAAAGAGGGCCATAAAAAGAGTAAGGCGGAAAAACGCAAGGAGAGGGCTCATAGGGGAAAAGGTAGGAGGGAATTGTTGGCTGGAGTAGAATTACCATGGGTCCCAGAGGACCTCATGCAAAAATTCCCCACTTTTCCTGATGAACAGAAAGCAGACCCTGCTTTAGTCCGAGCCTGCGAGTTCGCCCGAAGAGGCTCACGAGTCTTACCAAAATTTATATGGGATAAAGAGTTGCTTTATAGGGAAAGCATGGACCCGAAGACAAAAGAGGTTAAGAGGCAGTTGGTAATACCTGCCTCATTCAGAGACATCGTGTTAAAATTAGCACATGATCATCCCATCGCAGGACATAAGGGGGCGCAAGGGACCCTAGATCAGGTTCTTGCCCGATTTTATTGGCCAGGGGTATACACAGAGACAGTAAAATTCTGTGCATCATGCCCTGATTGCCAGCGAGTATCCGGCACGTATCCTCCGGAAGCGCCTTTAATTCCCTTGCCTGTTATTAGTAAACCAGTATATCGTTTAGCCCTGGATATAGTAGGCCCATTGGTAAAAACGCCCCGAGGCCATCAATATATTGGTCATTATCGACCATGCCACCCGGTTTCCGTGGGCTGTCCCTATGAGGAATACCTCCGCGCGGCTGATAGCAGCGGAGCTAGTAAAACTGTTCTGTGAGGTAGGTTTTCCCCGGGAGGTCCTTACAGATAGGGGAACTAACTTTATGTCCCGACACTTAGCCCAACTTTGGGATGCATTCGGGATACAGCATGTCCGAACAGCAGCGTACCACCCCCAGACCAATGGCCTGGTAGAGAGGTTCAACCAAACCCTTAAAAACCTCTTACGCAGGAGTTTGGGCAGTCAGTTTCAGGAGTGGGACAACGTGCTCCCCTTTGTTTTGTATGCTTCCAGGGAAAGGAAACAGGCTTCCACCGGCATTTCGCCCTACGAATTGATGTATGGCCGGGCCCACGAGGCGTGCTAGACATTTTGAGGGAACAGTGGGTAGCCCCCACAAGGGAGCTCCAAGATGTCCCCCGGTTTTTGACAAACTTGAAACAGCGTTTAGAAAGGATAGGGCGCTTGGCGGAAGAAAATTTGGAGCGGAGCCAGGGGAAGCAGAAGCGGTACCATGACCGAAAGGCCAAGGCGCGCCATTTCGAAATTGGCGATTCTGTGATCGTGATGGTGGCCGCAGCGAATTCCAAATTCGAAAATACTTGGAAAGGTCCATATAAGGTAGTAAACAGAGTTGGTCCAGCTTCCTATGCTTTGGAAACTGGCCCAGGCAAACGTCAAGTTTACCACATCAACCTCTTAAGAAAGTGGTTTGACCGAACAGAAAATGTACAATTGGCCCAAAAACTAGGTACGCGACATAGACCCGCTTCCAGTATTGCCAGCTGTGCGCGAAGTGTCTCGCCAGCCGGCAATAGTCTAAGGGGGGGGATATGTGGCAAGGAGAGAGTAGTGCCACCTAGAAAAGCAGGAAACATTGAAGGTTTTACCTTGGCTGGGGGGATGGGCACATTAGAAAACACTTGTCAGAGAAAACCCAGGGTTAGAAGTTCACAGCAGAAAAACCCCAGGGTTGATAGTCAGTGGGCCAAAAACTAGTGTTGAGTCATTCCCACGTTACACACCAGATAGGAATCAGAGAAGCAGGTACTCGGGGGAGGAGCCTGCAAGGGAGTTCCCTGGTCACGTAGCTGCTTGTAAAGAAGGGCAGACAGAAACGGAGGGAGGAAGGGAGAGAGAGAGGAGAGCAGAAGAAGAGAATCACCTGTCTTACCAGGAGGAGGATTTTGAACCTGACTGGAACAAGGCTCCCAGGCTCTATGCTGAGAGGAAGGGAAGACCTGAAGCCAGATTCGCTCCCCAGGAGAAAGGGAAATACTGCTGCTCTCCAGGAAGAAATACTCACAGGCCAGGCAGCTGCTGTTGCGAGGCCCAGAGATACACTGCTAGTGCAGTGAAACCACAATGCAGGTTAGTGGGCAAGCTAAACCCTGTATTTGAAAGAAGCTTAAAGAAGGCACAAGAAGGCAGAACTTTTACCCAGGCAAAACCCTTGCTGGAACCTAGATGCAGGCATTGCTCTGCTAGGGAAGCTTCCAAAGCAAGAACTTTTTATAGAGCCCGAAGGAGGTCTGACCTGTCCTCTGATTACAGCTCAGAAGAGGGTTTTATTGATAGAAGGCCTGTATGTAAAACTGTGCAAGTTAAGCATCAAACCAGGAGAAAGCCTAGGCCCAAACCTGAACACAGGGATAGTTCTTCAGATGAGGAGGAGATTACCTGTAGACATTTACATGAAAGGAAAGGAACTTTTAAACCACGGCTTTTGAAACCCCATGAGCTTTTACTTAAAGGGGAGAAACCTATTAGGTGGCCAAGACTGAAGAAACTGTTAATGTATGGGACTAATACCATTCCAGTTAAGAGTCCAGAACCACTACCTGAGAGTCCTCCAGAGAGCATGGAAATTGACTCTTTCAAAGGGGATTCAGATCCTTCAGTCACTGACATGGAATGTGATTGTTGCACTGTATGTGAATAACTGTTAAGAGGGAAAATACCTTTTGTAAGAGCTAAGAAGAAAAGCTTGTTTAAAAAGACTTTATTTGGACCTGGCAAAGTTTGCATATATTTTCTTTGGGAGGAGTATCCCTACTTTTGTTTTCCTGTGGACATTACCTGTTGTGAGTCTCTGAGAACCCAAATAAAAATCTGTGATCTTTAACCAACGGCTCAACTACAAATTCTTATACAACCTCAAGGTTAAAACCCAAAAAGAATATGAAAAAATGCAAGAGGACCTTAATAAATTGGAAGACTGGACATTCAAATGGCAAATGAAATTTAATGTGGACAAGTGCAAATTTATGCACCTAGGAAAGAACAACCCAAACTATGGTTACATGATGCAAGGTTCCACGTTAGGAACCACCACCCAGGAAAAACTTTAGGCGTCATCATGGATAACACGTTGAAACCCTCTGCCCAGTGTGCAATGGCAGCCAAGAAAGCAAATAGAATGCTAGGAATCATAAGGAAAGGAATGGAGAATAAACAAAGGATATTATAATGCCTCTGTATCATTCTATGGTGCGACCGCATCTTGAATATTTTGTGCATTCTGGTCACTGTATCTTAAAAAGGACATAGCGGAATTAGAAAAGGTACAGAGAAGAGCCACCAAAATGGCTAAGGGGATGGGAGGATACTCCTATGAGGAGAGGCTAAAAAGGTTATGGCTCTTCAACCTGGAAAAGAGACGGTTGCAGGGAGATACTATGCTAGATGTCTATAAATTAATGGAGTAGAAAGCGTAAATGTAGATTGATTGTTTACAAACAAAACAAATCCCACCCCGGTAGTACTAAAACCCATCAACCAAAAAAGCCCTGGTCACATACACATAAATTAAAACTATAACAATCAACTGAAGTAAGTATGTTGTTCTCAAAATCTACAGATAGGAATACGTTGTTACAGTATAACAGTTTCCATCCAATATCTTTAAGAAACAGTTTGCTTTTTTTCTCAGCTGTTATGTTGCCGGAGAATATGCTCTACTAAAGAAGAGTTTTAAAGACAAGCATCTTTAATGGCAAATAAATCTGTGGATAGGGATTACCCTTGAGCAGTGGTAAAGAGGGCATATAAACGAGCTTCCCATAATCATCGGGAATGGCTATTGGCCCCTTCCTCTAGATTGGAGCCTAGTGCCCAGTTTGAACATTTCACTTGTGTGTTGCAATACTCTGCCTTGTCTTCGAAGATCGCTACATCAATACAGAAACATTGGCCGGTATTGTCAGTACATCCAACTTTTGCCCATTTGTGCCTTAGAATTGCATATCAAAGAGGTTGAAACTTAAGAGATGTTCTCTGCCCTGTTGTTCCAAGGGTGCCTTTGATGGGTGTGGGAGGACATACCGGACGTGAGCACTGTACATTTTGCCCTATAATGGATGAGATCAGTACATTTACAGTATCTGGCAAAACGTTTTTTTTTTAAAGTTTAATACATCATGTGCATAAGTCCATGTTGTTTATTTGATATGCGGTCCCTGTGATAAAATCTATATTGGTAAAACTACCAGATCTTTGAAGATGCGTCTTTCAGAGCATAAATACAGTTTATCAAAACAGTGGTAAAACGCACCTCATATGCATGTGTATGCCGATTTGCGCTGCTTGCCAATTGATCAAGTTCCAGGTTCTTTGCGCAGTGGTGATCATGGGAAATTTTTGCCTCAGCATGACCAGCAGTGGATTTTTCCTTTAAATGCTATAGAACCTGTTTGTTTAAATAACAAAATAGATTGGAGTATTTTTTAGTGAACATTCAGTCATGGTTTAATGAGAGACAGTCAACATGGCTTTAGCCAGTGCGCTGTTTTTGGGATGGTCCTTTTTTAAATTTATTTAAAAAACAGTGTGGCTCCGCCTACTTTTCCTTGATTAACTGTCTGAAGATTTAAAAATGGTGGCAGTGAGTTAGTTTCTTGCTGCTGGAGTGAATGATGAGAACAAACATTTCATGAGAATCACCCCTGATGAAACCAGCAACAGCGAAACAGAGATCTTTGTTGCGTGACTGTGGGTGATCGCTCTGCTTGAAGAGCTGACTGTTGCAAGCTAAGTACTTTTGAGCAATTCTTTTACAGCCATTTGTTGCCCCATCCAGTTAACTTTGTTGTTTTATGTTGCAGGAGAATTGGTACTGTTAAGTGGTGATGAAGTGATAGTGTTCACTCTTTTTTGTGGAAACGCTCCATTTTGATGAAGTTCACTCATTTTATTAAAAATATAATTGATAAAGATTTGATCTCCAAATTTAATAATAAAAATTATATCGGAGAGTTTTTCTGGCTGGTGATGGTGAACAAACGTATTCCCTTCGGGCAGGTTCCTTCCATATAGAGGGAATATGATAGAACTACTGAGGCCTTTTCTCTCTTTTTAAAAAGATTTTTAACAATTTTTGAAAACGTTAGTTGTATATTTTGAATTAAGGTGGCTGTTCAGTCAGACTGATGAATTTGTTCAGGGCCGGATTCCATCCCGCACGTCCGGGCCCTCTGTGAGTCTGGCCAGAACCGGACACACAGAGGGAGTTGTGATTCTGAACACGTCTAGTCCCGTGGGATCAGAATCATGAATAGGCCTGTACGTGCAGGCTGGGGCCCCGATTCTGTCCAGTCTGCACTTACAGGCCTTCCCTGGCTAACTCAGTCAGTGCTCTTCAATGGAGCCATGGCGCCATGGGGTCCGGTTGCCATGGCAACATGGCTCCATTGAATAGCCGTGATCCCTGGCTGCCGGCTCCTTAAGCTGATTCCCCGCAGCCTGACCCCCAATCTGGCCTCCTACGGCCAGGGACGGGCTGTGGGGAATGTCCTCGGCCCTCCCTGCCCCATCCGCACCCCAGGCCCACCGATTCCTGGCAACTAAAGGAACTTATTCCATCTCAGAGGTGGAATAAGTTTCCCGTGCAAGTCGCCAGCTCCAGACGTACAGGGTCGACATTAGAATTGGCCCTGTACGTCCAGGGCCGACAACCACAGACTTCCTGCCCTAAAGTCACCTCTGATCCGCCCCTTTCCCACCCCCATCTACCTTCCCCGTACAAGACGCGGAGAAGGTAAACGGGACCGGGAATCCCTGCTATTCGTGCCTCAGAATGACCCCCTCAGTGTTTAGGAGTATTAGGTTTGACCTTGATAACTTACTTTAGATGATTATTAGAGTAATAATTTATGTGTATGTGTCCTGGGATTTTTTTGGTTGGTGGATCGATTGTTTACGCCATCAAAATGTAGAAAGACTAGGGGACATGCAATGAAGCTACCGTGTAACTCATATAAGACTAATAAGAGGAA
Organism: Ichthyophis bannanicus; assembly: GCA_033557465.1. NCBI lineage: Eukaryota > Metazoa > Chordata > Amphibia > Gymnophiona > Ichthyophiidae > Ichthyophis > Ichthyophis bannanicus. Next base: position 1,205,414,145 of record CM066031.1, read on the forward strand.
ATATTTTTTCACTCAACGCATAATCAAACTCTGGAATTCGTTACCCAAGGATATAGTAAAAGCTGTTATGTAGCCTGGTTTAAAAAAGGTTTGGACAAGTTCCTGGAGGAAAGATCCATAAACCATTACTAAAGGGGACCCAGGAAATCCACTGTTTGTCCCAATTCAATCATTGTGGAACCTGTGTCTTCTGGGGAAACTGCTAGATACTTATGACCTATATTGGCCACTGTTGGAAACAGGATACTGGGCTTGATGGACCTCGGTCTGACCCAATATAAAGCATATGAGGACAGACTGAAGGATCTTAATATGTACACCTTAGAGGAAAGGCAGGATAGAGGTGATATGATTGAGATGTTTAAATACCTCCGTGGCATAAATGTTCAGGGAGAGAGCCTCTTTCAATTGAAAGCAAGTTCTGCTACGAGGGGACATGGGATGAGGGTGAAGGGAGATAGATTCAGGAGTGATATGCGGAAATATTTCTTTACGGAAAGAGTAGTGGATCCATGGAATAGTCTCCCAGTGGAGGTGGTAGAGATGAGGACTGTAACTGAATTCAAAAAAGCATGGGTCAAACACAGAGGATCTCTAAAGGTAAAAAGGGGACTGTTGTAGTTGTTATGGAAGGACAGACTAGATAGGCCATGTGGTCTTTTTCTGTCATCATATTTCTATGTTTCTATGTTTCTAATATGGCATATCTTATATTCTTATGTACATTGCTGAAGCCATCCAAAATTTGGCAATCACCTCAGAAAGCACAGAGATATTCAGCCAAGGGGAATCCAGCCAGCCAGACAAGTCTGAAGTCCCTGAGCACTTGGACACAGGGCAAATTCATCAACAGAAGTGAGGGTGTACAAGCTCGCTGAATGGAATTACACAACAAGGGAAACTGAAGACTACACATCCAGCAATGAAGCAAGAGACAGTAATTGGCAGATGAGGAATAAAAGGAATCTCAATCCCGGGACAAACAGTTTATCAAAGGAAAACAGTGTAGAGAAAACACATCCCCAAAACAGAGGAACCAGAGATGGAGCAAGTCATAGGCATTCAACACAGAAGACCCATCAAAGGAGCGGTAAAGTAGATCATAACACCATTAACCTATGCCTGTAACCTACAATCAGAGAGGAATGCAAACCCTTAGCGAGCAACACTGGGAACATGGAAGAACAGACTAGGAAGCAAAGCATCAGCCACAGCACTACTCCATGAGTTAGCACAACTGGTCAGACATCCAACATCCAGCCAATTGTGAGTGAATATCCCCTGCACTTTTGCACAAGATTCAACCCTAAAATCAAAAGTATCACAGGGATTAGTACAGGCCATGCCATGGATTTACAACTCGTGCTTTTACCTCCCAGCATTCAAAGTGTTCAATTCATGCCATGGCCTGAGAATCTCAGAGGGCCAAGGCTGCATTTCAGTTGCCATTACCCATACACAGAGGCACAACATTTCCTTTACTACACACCCAAGCTGATGCTACAGATTCACATGTAGGGCATTTCACATGCCAGGAGGCAGACCCAGGAAGGATAGTCACGCAGCTACCCATTAGACCTGTGTCAGATAGATCCTTGCAGGGGGACGGCAGTGGGACAACCCAAGCACAGAAGGTGGCACAGTCAAGCGAGGCAGAAGGGACTCGCCCACAGAATGCTCCAGAGTGCCCTGCATTAATGACAGTGACAAGTGCTCAAGCACAAATGCCAGAGTCAAAACAAGCAGCAGCTGCAATCTCACAAGGGCAAGCACCTAAACTGCACATCTGCAAAAACGAAAGAAAGCGAAAAAGCCATAAGAGGAAACATAGCTTCTCATCTAGTAGTAGTAATAGGGTTGCCAACTAGCTCCAGATGTGCCCGACGGGCTTGTTCCAGTCCCGTGTTTACCACACTGCATGCAGGGATTTGTAGTCTTGCTTTTCTTATGGAGTGCAATGGAGAAATCAGAACTACTTGTCCCTGCATGCAATTGAGTAAACTCAGGACTGGATCAAGCCTGTCGGGCGCATCTGGAGCCAGATGGCAACCCTAAGTAGTAACAGCAACAAATTGAGCACCTCCACCTCTGACTTTTCCTCCAAGGAGGAAGGCAACTCTGTCACTAAGAAAGTAATAAGGGGGGAACCAGACAGGGGCCAACCACCAGTCACTTCTCTGTCCTGTATATGGGAGCCACAAGAAAGAGAATTAGGAAAAGAAAATTCATTGATATCTTCAAAACTATTGAGGGCTGAACCAAAAAGAGGGGCAAAGAGAGTGGCAGGAAAAAGGGAGAGCTTAGAGCAGGGGTGGCCAACTCCAGTCCTGGCGCACCATAATCCAGCCTGGTTTTCATGAGGTATATTTGCATCCACTGCCTCCCATTGTATGCAAATAAATATCATGAATATTCATTAGGGACATCTTTAAACCCAGGCTGGATTGTGGTGGAGTTGGCCACCCCTGGTTTAGAGAGAGAGAGAGAGAGAGAGGGGACGGTCTCCAGGACAATAATCAACTGGTTGATGGCCTGTGATGGGATATATAGAATGTTACCCGACCCTCTCCAAAAGGATTATCAACAGTCCCCTTTAAGAGAGTCTGCAGCCCAGAGTTCAGGGCTGGGAGGGTGTGGCTCACAGGGAGAGGTTAAGAACCCAGCAGGCTGCAAGAGGGAAAGAGGCTCTTGGAGACAGAAAGCTCCTTACAAGCCAGGTTGGGGAAGGAGTCCGCCTGTGTGATAGGAAACTCAAGAAGTGAGTGACCTGACTTTATTCTCCTGAACTTTAAGTTGTGTGCCCAGGGAAGAGTGCTGTGAACCAGCTTGTGAAAGCAACAAGCTGGAGAGGGAATGCTGACTAACTGAAGCACAATAAAAGTGTTTTTTGTTTGTCCCTGAATGTTTGTGTGCCTAGTATTTTAATAGCTCCTGGCCACTGCACACCAAACCCTACCACATATGGTGGCAGCTTGGGGATTTCCTCTACCCATGTGACTGAGGACGAATCTACATACCTAGGGTTGCCAACTGGCCGATTTTCAGTCGACCTGGCCGGTTTTTCCATGGCCAGGCCGGCTGCCGGCACAGATGTAAAACCGGCCCTAGAAAAGCTGTTTTTTTGCTCTGGCTGCAAGATCAGGAGCGGCCAGAGCAAAAAACTGGCTTTTCTCCCAACTCCAGAAGTCCGCGGCATGAACACAATCCCCCATGACAGTGCAGCCACTGCTTCTGCTTTTCACAGAGCAGCGGCTGCAATAAAGCTAATTTGAAAAGGAAATACAACCTGTGAGGAGCCCGCCCCCTATGATATCACTTCCTTGGGTGCTGCGATGACCGGAGGGCTCCTCACAGGTTGTCTTTAGTTTTCAAAGTAAGTTTATTGCAGCCGCTGCTTTGTAAAAAGCAGAAGCAGTGGCTTCAGCAGGGTGTGTGTGAGTGAACCAGCACTGAGGGGTGTGTATGTGAGTGAATCAGCACTGAGAGGGGGGCTGAGTGAACCAGCACTGAGAGGGGGGGTGTGAGTGAGCCAGCACTGAAGGGGGGATGAGTGAACCAGCACTAAGTGGGGGGGGGGGGGGGTGAGTGAAACAGCACTGAGAGGGGGGGTGAAGCAGCACTAAGGGGGGGTGAAGCAGCAGCGGCTGCAAGGGGAAAGAGGTGACAGAAGGAACTGACAGGTGGAAGGTGAGGGCTGGAGAGAGCTGAAAGAGGGGGGAAGGAGGTGGCAGTAAGGAACTGACAGGGTGAAGGAGGTGGCTGGAAGAGAGCTGAAAGGGGGGAAGGAGGTGGCTGGAAAGGAGCTGACAAAGGAGATAAGGAGGGGGCTCAAAGGGAGCTGACACCTGGGAATGATACTGGTACGTGACTGGGTAATGGGGAGGGGGCACTGAATAAAATGGTCAGACGACAAAGGTAGAAAAAAATAATTTTATTTTCAATTTAATGATTGGACTTTGTGCTACCTTTATATTTTATACAGTATGGGGAACTGTATCTCTTATTTATCTGATATTGCACTGCATGCAGAGTCTGTCTTCTTGGGGTTTCAGTTTAATTTTTGTCTATATATTTCTCTTTTTGTTTTGTGCTCATTTATTGATGAAGACCTGTCTGTATTGTGTGTGTGTGTGTGTACAACCAATGCTGCGTATTCTGTCAGTATAGAATTTCTGCTTAAGAATGTGTAGAAGTCTTGCTTTTCAGTTTGCACATTGCCCTCTCTGCAATTTTTTGGGGACAGGAGGTGGAGTAAGGGTGGGGTGGGGGTGTGGCAGGGGCAGGGAAATGGTGGGGTAGGGGTGGGCATGGGCGGAGCGTGACTAGCTACAGGTGGTGGGTTTTCTCTTTCAAAAAGTTGACAACCTTATACATACCTCTTGGGCTATGCCTCTCTGCAGCAGGGCAGGATTTTTTTTTATTGTATGGGCTGAGAGCTACCCTTGTCCTAGTTATGCAGCTTGAAGATAAGCTTAGTCAGTGCTAAATAGGCAGGGTAATTTTGGCCATTAGAGGCTGCTAAAGTTTGTTGGAGCTGAAATGCTGCAGTGTTAACTCAGCTGCAGAACAGTGAGCTGTGGTTGGTTTGTAAGAGACAGTGACAAGCCAGAATGGAGCAGCTCCTCCAGGCAGGGCCGGCCCGTCCATTGAGCGAGAATGTTTTTTGCACAGGGCCCCGCGTTTCAGGGGGCCCCGCGCAAAAAACATTCTAATCCAAAAGTAAAATTAAAAAAATGTTTTAAAAAGCTGTCTGCTGCCGCTTCCGGGGCCGCCGCGGCAGAATCGAGTGTGCCGCAGGGCCCCCCCTGTGCCCGGCAGAGCCGTCCCTCCCCGGTATCAGCTCTCTCCAGCTGCAGTCACACGCGCTGGTTTCAGAGTGCGAGAGGAGAGTTTCTCCCTCGCTGCTCTGTTAAGCCCGAGGGGGCTGGTGGGAAGTTCCCATCAGCCCCCGCGGGCTTAACAGAGCCGCGAAAGAAAAACTAGTCCCTTCGCGCTCTGAAAGCCTGCGCGTGTGACTGCAGCTGGAGAGAGCTGATACCGGGGAGGGAAAGCTCTGCCGGGCACAGGGGGGGCCCCGCGGCACACTCGATTCTGCCGCGGCGGCCCCAGAAGCGGCAGCAGAGAGCTTTTTTTTATTTTAAATTTTCCCTGGGCTGGGCTGGGCTGGGGGGGGGTTAGGAGTGGTGATGGGCGCTGGGGGGGGGGGGGGTTAGGAGTGGTGATGGGCACTGGGGGGGGGTTAGGAGTGGTGATGGGCTATGGGGGGGGGTTTTAGGAGTGGGGATGGGCTATGGGGGGCCTAAAACTAAAAATTGGGTGATGAGGAATAAGGACTGGAAGTGGGTTGATGGGGGGTTAGGACGGATAATGGGCTATGGGGGGCTTAAACTAAAAATTGGAGGATGGGGGATTAGGACTGGAAATGGGCTGGTGGGATTAGGACTGGGAGTGGGCTATGGGGGGCTAGGACTGGTAATGGGTTGGGGGGTTGCTAGGACTGGAAATGGGCTGAGTGGAAGGGGGGTTGAATTGCAAATAGCTGATGGGGAGGGGGGCTTGGAATGGAAATAGGCTGAGTGGAAGGGGGCTTGAACTGCAAATAGCTGATAGGGATGGGGCTTGGAATGGAAATGGGCTGAGGGGAAGTGGGGGGCTTGAACTGCAAATAGCTGATGGGGACGGGGCTTGGAATGGAAATGGGCTGAGGGGAAGTGGGGGGCTTGAACTGCAAATAGCTGATGGGGAGGGGGACTTGGAATGGAAATGGGCTGAGTGGAAGGGGGCTTGAACTGCAAATAGCTGATGGGAAGGGGGGCTTGGAATGGGCTCTTAGGGGAGGGAGCTAGGACAGGAAATGGGCTGATGGAGGGGCTAGGATAGGACTGGAAATTGGGTGTTGGGGGGAGCTAAGATTGGAAATGGGCTGTGATGGGGGCTTGGATTGAAATGGACTCATGGAGGGGCTAGAACTGGAAGTAGGCTCATGGGGGGCTTGGATTAGAAATGGGCTGAGTGGAGGGGAGCTAGGATTTAACATGGGCTGATGGTGGGGCTAGGAAAGGACTAGAAATGGGCTGATGGGAGGCTGGTATTGGAAATGAGCTGATGAAGGGACTCGGATAGGACTGGAAATGGATGGGGGAGCTAGGACTGGAAATGGACTGATGGGGGGCCAGGACTGGAAATGGGCTGATGTGGGGACTAGAAGGGAGTGGATACTGGGTGGGGCTGGAACTAAAAGGGAGCTGATGTTGGGGGAGATTAGAAGGGGATGGGGCTGGGAGAGTGAAATGGAGAGGGGAAAAATATTTTGTGTGGGAGGGAAGAAAAATGTACAATTGGCCGGGTATTGGGAGACTAAGTGGGGATTGAGGATGGAGGGGTAAAATTTGAGTGGATGAAATAGGAATGAGGAAAGAGCAAAAGGAGAAAGATTATTATGTTAAAGCAGATGTAGAGAGAGAATGGAAAAAAACTAGAAGAGAAGAAAGGACAAATGGACAGCAGACGATGGAGAGATAGCAGAAGACACAAATAAACCAGAAGAAAGTGGCTGGAACAATTGCAACTGAAAAAAAATGCACAAAAGGTACAAAGATATCTCTTTATTTTGAATTTATTAACTGGAATATGTCAGCTTTGGGAAATGTGCATCATTAATGTCTGTGCTTTGTTTTGTACAAGAGGAAATTAATTTATAGTTTTATTTCTACATTGTTGTTGTACATTCCAAGTTTGGCTTTTAGGGTTCCCAGTTTAATTATTTTCTTCCTGTTTTTAAATTATGATTCCTTGTTTGGTGATGGTCTATGTTCTGCATGTGTAACTGAGCTGAGGTATTCTGTTTATGTAATTCCTATTTGACATTGTCACTTGTTCTCTTTCCCCAGAAGGTCATGTATTGTTATTCTCTGAAATGTATTGGTTTAATATTTGCAGTGTTGCCTTTTTATAGGTAGAGTATGGTGCTTTATGAGTCCTGGTAGTGCTGTTAGGATACGGTGGGTTTGCTATGGGTTCTAAATGGGCAGTGTTTGTAGTAGTTCCTAATGTGCCTGGCGGTTGGCACTGGATTATAGTAATGTAGAAATCTTTGTCTTTCTTTATCCATACACTCATGAAGAGGCATGTTTACTAAAAGTTAGTGTATGGTAACATTATGCAAATATTTATGCAAATGAGGCCCCTTATGCAAATGAGGCCCCGCACCGAGTCTCCGCACATGGCCCCGCACCCCCCTTGGGCCACCCCTGCCTCCAGGTTCTGGCAGAAGGGCAGCAGCAATTTCAATGTGCCATGCTGGATGGGCAGCAAAAATAGCAGTGGCAGATATAGACTCTTGTTTAGGCCCTACAGAGACTGCCACTATACCCTCTGGCACAAACACTACTTAAAATGACAGCTGAAGATTACTCAGATCATTTTTTGGTGATCTTTGAGCGAACCGCCTGCATGGCTGGGTGGCCAGAGGCAACATGAACTACATATTTGGGGAATCAAGGTTGGCTGCCTTCCAGGATACCAACCTATAGGTGAAACGCATACTCAGCTGTGAATGCTGCCATACTGAAATGAGCTGGCTGTACACCCAAAGCCTACCACCAACGATTCAGAAAGGAGCGACTCTAGATAGAAAAAAGCTCTCAAAGGTTCTTCTATCAACTGAAGGCTATCACCTGAAAGTGACTTCAACTGGAGGGAAAAACAAGGCCCAAGATAGCCAAGATCATGCTATTGAAACAATTTTTAGAGGGCTTGACCACCCTAAAAATAATGGGTATGCCAGCACCCCAAGCTTACACTGGAGAGTGTACTGGAAATAGCGGAAGGGTATCATGAAGCCCAGACAATGACTGAAGCAGACACTGAGAAAGGGAAGAAGTCACCCATTTGCCCAGGAGGATGGAAGGGGAAGCTGGAGCAAATATTAGTCCCATGTTTCAAACCCAAAAGTCACCGCCTAAGCAAGGGCATGGGCCCAGCCATGACCCCTTCTTCTGTTTTAGGTGTGGAGCCTGGAGACACTGTGCTCGAGAATGTCCCCTGGGTACAGAGGAACCCATGGATGACGGCCTAACCACCCCTCACACCTGCTCTTTTGTGAACAATACCCACCCAGGGACATAGAATTTTGTGATTCCAGTGGAGCTCAAGGAGACCCGCCAACAGACCTTGATAGACTCTCGGAGTGAGTGGACCCTCATTCGCCAGAGAAGGAGTCTGACTCACTGACTCAAGTAGTTTGTTCCAGGCATATGGGAAAGTAAGGTGGAATGAATGAAGTCTGGAGTTGGCAGTGGCAGAGAAGGCCACAGATAAAAGGGATTTGCCAGAGGAGTGCCGTTCTCGAGGAGAAGTGTAGAATGAAATAGGAGAATGAATGCACTTATAGGTCAGTAGGAGTGAACTGCTCATTGAAGTAGTTTGAAAGAAAGGGGGGAGAGAGATAGGCCAATAACTGGACGAACAGGTAGGATCTAGTGAAGGCTTTTTGAGGAGAGGTATAAATACAGAATGTTTGAAGGTCACAGAAACAGTTATAGTGGAAAAATAGGTTAAGGATATGGCAGATGGAAGGAATGACGGTGGAAGAGATAGAGCTTAGTAGATAGGTGGGTATGGGCAGGGCCGTACCGAGACTGAAATGCACCCTGTGCGATTTGCACATCGGGCGCGTGCCCCTCCTCCCGCACCTCCATTTAGACACTTTATGGGAGTGCGGGAGGGGGGGTGCGCACCCGATCTGCAAGTTGCCGGCACGCTTAGCAGGGCTGGTCCCTCCCGGAGAGACCAGACCTGCTTAGTGTGCCAGCATGAAGACTTAAGGGGCACATTTCGTCTCTCTGCTGCTGCCTGCTGCTGAAAAAGTGGTGGCAGCAGGCAATGGCAGAGAGCCGAAATGCGCCCTTTAAGTCTTTGCGCCCTGTGCGGCCGCACCGCTCGCACAGGGCTCGGTACGGTCCTGGGTATGGGATCAGAGGAACAGGTAGTCAGTTTGGAGGAGGAGAGAAGATTTGCAGTTTCCTCCTTAGTGATTTCAGAAAAGGAAGAAAGGGTGACCAAAGATGAGGGGAAAAGTTTGGGACTGAAGATGGGGAAGATGAGGTGAAGGTGACTTTGCAGAGAATTCAAGGCTAATCTTCTGGACTTTGTCATGAAAATAATCACTGTAATGCTTGAAGTTGTCGGCTGAATTCTCTACTGAATGCATTAAGTTTTGAGTGTGACACAAAGATACTTTCACGTTTCCTGTACAGAGTTGTATCTCCTGTTATGAAAATAATCAGCCAAGGTCTGGGCAGACAGTGAAGGAGGGACCTTGAGGAGAAAGTTGAGTGTAACAAAGAGACAGTGAGGGTCAGAAGCAAGACAGTTAGTCAGAGGAACATAGTACTCTTGCTTGGCGAGTGTAATGGCTGACTGGAAAGAGGTTAGCATCGATTTGAAATGTAGGTAGTCAGCAAGGGTATATAATTTAATCCAAAGGTGCTCAGCTAAGCAGGAACAGGAATATGGGTAGCGGGGTGTCGGACAGCCAGGGTTGGCATATGGTTTGCCTCACAGGGCGTGGAATGGGAGGAGCAAGTGCATCCAGAGCAGAGGAGAGTATAGTCTCAAGAATCCCAAGCCTGCTAAGTCCTGGAGTTGGCATTGCCAGGGAAAGTTACGCTACCAACAGAACCTGGAGCGGCTTTGGGGGAGGGGTCTGGGGAGGGAGAGCCTAGGGAAGAAACCTCTGGGAATAGCTCCGGGCTCAGCGGTAGTGACCTCAAATACAATTGTTCCCTTCCCAGACTGGGGGCTGGGGGAAGACCCAGGGAACTCTTGGAGGGCCCAGCAAAAGGATGAATCCCTTAAACATGCACAACAGATGTTTAAAAAGTTTGTGTAGGAGGACAGGAAGAATTAGGACATTGTTCTATCCTATTTGATGTTTACCATCTGTGAGGTACCTCAGAGTTCCAAGGGGTTTTCACTTTTTGAGTTGATCTTTGGAAGACAGCCAAGAAGCATATTAGACATGGTAAGGGAAACCTGGGAAGAACCCATGCTGAGTGAAATTTGGTAGAGTATGTTATATAAATTCAAGACCGGCTGAGTAAGGCCAGAGAGGTGACCAAACTCATTCTGGAAAAAGCTCAAGCTGAGCAGGCCAAGGACTACAATCGGGCAGCTGTGCACCACACTTTCCAACCAGGAGACAGAGTTTTAGCTTTGCTGCCCTTATCCGAGAGCAAGTTACTCTGAAAATTTCAGGAGCCTATTAGGTGGAAGAGAAAGTGAGGCCTGTTAACTACAAGATTGCCAACCAGAAAAATGGAAGAAATCCAAAATATACCATATTAACCTATTGAAAAAGTGGACTTCAGTGATGGCTATGGTGGTACAGGGAGATGATTTTGGACCAGAAATTTCACCCCTGTCAGATCCAATTCGAGCCCCAATTGGAGATAGCTCTCTGCTGCCCAGAGAATAGATCTAGAAGCTTTGATCCATCAGAGCCTAAAGGTGTTTTCCATCCGTTTGGGACAAACCCATCTCATTTGTCATGATATTGTTACTGACCCTGGAGTGGTTATCCGAATGACCCTATCAGATTCCGGAAGCCTGGCGACATGCTGTCATGAAGGAATTGGAAGAGATGCTTAACCTGGGAATGATAGAAGAATCTATGAGTGACTGGTTGTCCCCCATCATCTTGGTTCCTAAACCCAATGGAAGCATCAGATTCCGCATTAACTTTGTGAGGGTCAGTGTATTTTCTAAACTAGAAGTGTATCCCATGCCCAGAGAAGATGAGCTAATTGAGCGACTTGGTGGAGCACACCTTATATCAACTTTGGATTTGACCAAGGAATACTGGCAGGTGCCCTTGACTCTGGCTGCCAAGGAGAAGATATTTTTTTGACACAGCAAGTTCTGTTCCAGTTTACAGTGCTGCCCTTTGGATTATACAGGGCTCTAGCCATATTTCAATGCCTAGTTGACTGCCTGCTGAGACCGCACAAGGAGAATGTGGCTGCATATCTTGATGATATTGTAATCTACATCAGAGACTGGACCACCCATCTAAGGCAAGTACAAGCCATGTTGACCAGCCTGCAGAAGGCTGGATTGACAGAAAACCCCAAGAAATGTTTTCTGGGAGGTTGAGATGTTCAATACCTGGGATATTTAATTGGGAATAGGCAAATATGACTTCAGCTATGGAAAGTGGATGCCATTGTCCAGGTCCCTACCCTGAAATCAAAGAAAGAGATCCGCGCCTTCCTCAGATTGATTGGCTATTACTGCCAGTTCATCCCTAATTTTGCAGAGAAGTGGAGCTGTTTACTAATCTCCTCCAGAAGAGAGCTCCCAAATGGATTCAGTGATCACCAGACCTGGACCTAGCCTTCCAGCACCTCAAGAAGGCCATCTGCTCTAAACCCATCCTGATTAGCCCTAATTCTCTCTACCATATATTGTGCAAACTGATGCCTCAGATGTGGGCTTAGGAGCCGTTTTGGCCCAGGAAGTCAGGGATGTAGAACATCCCATAGCATTCATCAGCAGGAAACTACTTTCTCAGAAGAAACAATATGCAGTAATCGAGAAGGAAGTCCTGGTTGTCAAGTGGGCACTTGAAACATTCAATACTACCTGCTTGGCCATCCGTTTACTTGATAACATAACACCAACCCCTGAAGTGGCTGGCTTGACCCAAGGAGTCCAACAGCCTTATTATGCAGTGGTTTTTGAGTCTCCAAACCTACCAGTTCTAGGTCCACCAAAGGGCTGGTCAGACTCATCTGAATGCAGATTTCCTTTCCCAGGTGGAGATCCCGGGTGAGGCAAGTGCTCAAGGCGTCATGGTTGAGCTGAGGTGGAGAGTGTGTGATGGGGTATACAGAATGCTACCCATCCCTCTCCAAAGAAATCTCCCCTTTAAGAGAGTCTGCAGCCCAGAGTTCAGGGCTGGGAGAGAGTGGCTCAAATGGAGAGGTTAAGAACCCAGCAAGCTGCAGGAGGGAGAGAGGCCCGTGGAGACAGAAAGCTCCTTACAAGCCAGGCTGGGGAAGGAGTCCTGCTGTGAGGTAGGAAACTCAAGACATGAGTGACCAGACTTTATTCCTCTGAATTTTAACTTTTGGATGGGGGGGGGTGCTATGAACCAGCTCGTGAAAGCAACAAGATGGGGAGGGAATGGTGACTTACTGAAACACAGTAAAAGTGGGTTTTTGTTTGTCCCTGAACATTTGCATGCATAGTATTTTAAGATCCCTTGGCCACCGCACACCACACCCTTCCTTATGGCCGCCTTGCACTTGACAAACATAATAGTACAGTCAGATCCCACACAAATCAGTCTATTGCTAGCATATATGCACAATATTTTAGTAGCTTACCGGGATTGTGAGGGAAGCACATAGCTTAGGTAAGACAAGAAGTTCAGGTTTATGATGGAGGAAAACAAATTCATATCATTGGGGCCCATTCATGCGGACATATGACTGCAAACAATGACCAACAAGGTTCACCCAAGGCGTTTTCAGCAAGCCAGCTCATCTGTTGGGCTGGCCTGGCCAACATGCGCAGGGCAGAATGTATGCTGACATTTCAACCAGTCAGCATGCAGCATTAGAGACTGAAAATACCATCATGCCTGTTCAGAATATGGAGCTGACCACTTTGCAGTCCACTGCTCCAAAAAGACCATGAATAGAGCACCTCAGCAGTCAACATCATAAAACCACCCATCAAAAAGTGCTGTCCCCCATATTGTTTCCTCAAATGGCCCCAAGGTTTTCAAAATACTAAAGAAAACAGGCAGCCCAAGCCAGCTTGGATGGCTTTTCCATGGGTTTCAAGATCCTATACTGTGATCCAGTATGGACCTATGCTGTTAAAAGCTCTCCCTGCACAATGCAGCTTTCTCAGATGATGAGAGACAAATTGGCATCAGACTAGGCAGAATAGCAGGCCATTTCATTCACTTTCATTCAAAAATATGATCCTGTTTTCTCTGGAAGTCATACCTAAGAGATATCCTGGGAAATACAGACTAATTCTTAACTTGTTATATCCAGAGGAAGTCATTCAGTGACTATCTGCCAGCAAAGACATGCTCTGTACAATACACATCCTTCAATAAAGTGGTTAACCTGGTCCAGAAATGAAGCCAGAAGGCTCTAAGGCAAAATCAGACACAGAGTTGGCCTTCCAGGTACTCCTAGGACACCTGCATAACTTTCCTTTACTGGGCTTTAGCTTTGGCAAACTACTATTTTGACAAAAGAATGCCTATAGGATGTTCAGTCTCATGTGTGCATTTCAAGACATTCAACTCCTTTATGCACTGGGTGACTGTGAAGGCTGCAGAAATTTGTCCACTATTTGGATAATTTCTTTTTCATAGGCCCCAGTAATGCTACTGCATGCCAGTCCTTGCTATTTCACTGTAAGTCAATTGCTGAGTGCTTTGCAATACCATTGGCCCAGTACAAAACAATTGACCTGGTTACTTGCATTACCTTTCTCAGAACTGAGTTAGACTCCATTGAAATGGTCTTAAGACTCTCAACATAGAAACTCAATGAGCTTGATGTCCTCATAGCCCAAGCCATCGGGGCTAAGGAAATCACACTAACTAGCATGCAGTCCCTAACAGGCAATTTATTTATTTATTTAGCTAACTTATATACCGCAAATCTAAGAGTCTAAGCAGTTCACAATTTGAACTTCACAGCCCTTCCCATTTCATCAGAATCACAAAACCCATATGTGTGGATTTGCAGGTATGGGACACTTTCCTTAGGAAGTCCAATGGTCTTTCAATATGGTAGGGGCAATTGGCTTCAAGTAATAACCTCTAATTATATTCCAATGTCTTTGGTGGGGAATGTTTTGGGGTATACTTCCAGAAAACATGGTATGCAGCCCACTCGCAGGAGAGCTGGAGAGATGCAGATACCAACAGAAATATCATGTTTCTTGAGCTGTTTCCAATTGTAGAAGCCTTCGCGATGTGTGGAGCTCAATTGCAGTACAAAAAATGATATTCTAGTCCAATAGCAGAGGTAGTTGAAATGATAAACAATCAATCAGCATGAGCAAGGCATGTCTCTGGTTTACAAAACAAAACTGCTGACTCGTTTCTTGTTTCAAGTGGGCCCTGTACAGGAAGTTGTCCTCCAGAGGCACATCCAGTAAGAGTAACAGTCCCAGACACCTGTGGCTCTTCGGAACCTGGCAACATGGGAGCTGCTTCACCTGTCCATAGCTCCCATGTTGCCAGGTCTTACACACAGGGGTACAAGTAAGTTCTTTGCTGGTAGTCAAGGATGGTTACACGGACCAAAGTCTGAGTAGCTGATAGTTGATCATGTAACATACACTAAGGAAGCAGGGTTATCTAGAGGGTTGGTGGCAATCAGCTTGGTCATGCTTTATTTTCCAAAGCAGTGGGCAATAGCAACCTGACATTGGTATTCATGGTAAAGAGGTTACTGGCCAGTTGGGCCAGGGATCAAAGGTGCCCCATCACACACTAGGTGTTATGGTGGGTCATGCAGCAAGTAGGAAAAGGTGCCTTCTAGAATATGCCTTTCCAGAAGAGTCTTCTCAGTGGCATTCTTAGTATCATTAAGGACCAGCGAGTTGGTCACTGTATCCAGAAAAGGATGATGAGACAATGGCCTTCTACTCATGAACATTGTCACGTCACCACCACTCACCTCTAGGTTAGAGGGGCGTGGATTATTGAAGGAACTCTCTGCTGTGTGCTTTTTCAGCTTTTTCTTAAACTATTTCCCTGCAATGCCCTCTGGGAAATGTAGTCCTTATTCAGCTGTATGAGTGCACCATGCAGAAAGCTGTAGTCAGGCTCAAGTAGGTAAGGCAAATGACAGAAATTTATTATTTTTATATACACAATGGTTCAATCATACCACACATAGGATTGTTGGTTCAGGACTCTTGGAAGCAAAAATTGTCCAAAACATATCCAACCACAACATGCAGTTTTAAAGGTTCTCTCTATTGCAGGATACACAGTCTTTACCAGCAAGCCTAATTGTATTCCCTGCTTAGCTTTGCTGGCTAAAGTACCAAACAAAAAGCACATTTAAAGTCTGTGGTAAACTTCCCCTTTATAAACACATGGGGATCTCAGCCACCCTGCTTGTGTAATAAGGGTACCTTTTTCCTGGATAACCTTCTTTCAGGACTGGCTTGCCTTCTCCAGGTTCCCAGGTTTATTGCTTGGCACAAAGAACAGTCCATGGGAGTGTCCTCCTCAATCAGCTTCACCTCGGGCTCTCCCAGCTGCATAGGCTCTGACTTCCCGTCCTGCTCAGCTAACAGCCTCCCGGGGGATCTTGGAGTCTCTCTTGTTCCTGGCTCCAAGCCCTCCTGCAGCCGTGCTACATGCCAAATAGCACTCTCTCCAGGTGGAAGCTCCATTCCTCTGCTCTGCTCTGCTCAGCCTGGCTTCCTGCTTCTCCTCTCCTCCTTTCTACTAAGTCATACTCTGCTCTGGGTTTATACTTCCAGGGCTCTAGCTCCAACCCTACCCTACTCAGGTGACGGCAATCAGCCTGACTCCGGGCACCTGAGTGCTTGAAGCATTCACTGCCTAAAGGGTTCTGAGCCTTGTATCCTCTCCCCTTCATTTCACTAGGGGGAGCCTGAAATGTTTTCCACGTGGAAGTTTTCTGATCCCTGGAGGTGTTTATGGCTTTCCTACCCTGTCTTGGTAAAAGGGGGCCCTTTACTAAGGTGAATTCCCTGTCTCTGCCCTCCCCTGGACTCTGGATAGGCCTCCTTGCCACAACATATACATATAGGAAAATAAAACATGTTTGTGTGTTCCCAGATCCAAAATAGATCAGCTAGGAAAAGGATCAGAGATAATATTCCATCACATGGCTAATATGATGACCTGCCCAGTACAGAATGTGTGAGTTTACTCAGCCATCAGGCTGGTGGATGATGTCATCGAGAGCATTTTGGTTTCCAAGGGCTGCAGAGCAGAGATGGTGTCCATCTGTCCAAAAAGGGTCAAAGTGTCTTCCACAGCAGACCAGCTAACCTACTGAAGAGGGCTTTAAACTAGATTCTTTGGGGATGGGTGAAGAAAACCCCCAGGTAAGTGAAACATTAAATACCTCTGTAGAAATGGGTAAAAGGGGAACATCTGGAAAGCAGTGTGTATAAATGCCCATAGTATGGGAAATAATATCCCGATGATGAGGCTTTAATAGAAGCGGCTGACTTGGATTTTTTGGCTGTTGCAGAGACATGGTTCACAGATAAGCATGACTGGGATGTAATTATACTGGGCTATACTTTATTTAGGAAGGACAGGGTAGGAAGAAGGGGAGGAGGAGTAGCACTATATGTAAAAAAGAATATTAAAGCTATAGAACTATAGGGTGTAAAAGGGAATGAGGAGGCACAGTGGGTTAAACTAGAAAGAGGGAAAGGGAAATCTATTTGCATTGGTGTTTTTATACAAATCTCCCTCACAGGGAGAGGTAGATGGGGATTTAATAGAAGACATACACAGTATTGCCTTGAAAGGAGAAAGTGACTTCAATATGCTGGATGTTGATTGGTACATCCATGATTAGGTGTCATCTAAAAGTAGGGAGATCCTAGATTTTCTAAAGCGAGAACTATTCCAGCAACTGGTAAAAGAACCCACATGCGAGGGAACCATTCTGGACTTGGTTCTCATCAATGGAGAAAATGTTTCTGATGTCATAGAGGGAGATCATCTCGCATCCACTGATCACCAGACAGGGGCGGCCCAAGGGGGGTGCGGGGCCATGTGCAGAGACTCGGTGTGGAGCCTCATTTGCATAAGTGGCCTTATTTGCATAAATATTTGCATAATGTTATCATACACTAACTTTTAGTAAACATGTCTCTTAATGAGTGTATGGATAAAGAAAGACTAAAAGATTTCTACATTACAATAATCCAGTGTCAACCGCCAGGCACATTAGGAACTACTACAAACGCTGCCCATTTAGAACCCATAGCAAACCCGCCATATCCTAACAGCACTACCAGGACTCACAAAGCACCATACCCTACCTATCAAAAGGTAGCACTGCAAATATTAAACCAATACATTTCAGAGAATACTGGGGAAAGAGAACAAGTGGCAATGTCAAATAGGAATTACATAAATAAAATACCTCAGCTCAGTTACACATGCAGAACATAGACCATCACCAAACAAGGAATCACAATTTAGAAACAGGAAGGCAATAATTAAACTGGGAACCCCAAAAGCCAAACTTGGAATGTACAACAACACTGTAGAAATAAAACTATAAATTAATTTCCTCTTATACCAAACAAAGCGCAGATGTTAATGATGCACATTTCCCAGAGCTTTCATATTCCAGTTAATAAATTCAAAATAAAGAGATATCTTTCTACCTTTTGTGCATTTTTTTCAGTTGCAATTGCTCCAGCCACTTTCTTCTGGTTTCTTCATGTTTTCTGCTAACTGTCCATCGTCTGCTGTCCATTTGTTCTTTCTTCTCTCTTCTAGTTTTTTTTCCATTCTCTCTCTCTACATCTGCTTTGACATACTAATCTTTCTCCATTTGCTCTTTCCTCATTCCTATTTCATCCACACAAATTTTACCCCTCCATCCTCAATCCCCACTTACTCTCCCAATACCCGGCCAATTGTAGATTTTTCATCCCTCCCACACAAAATATTTTTCCCCTCTCCATTTTACTCTCCCAGCCCCATCCCATTCTAATCCTCCCCCAACATCAGCTCCCTTATAGTTCCAGTCTCACCCAGCATCCATTCCCTTCTAGTCCCTGCATCAGCCCATTTCCAGTCCCAGCCCCCCATCAACCCATTTCCAGTCCTAGCTCCCCCATCCATTTTCAGTCTGAGTCCCTTCATCAGCTCATTTCCAATCCTAGCCCCCATCAGCCCATTTCTAGTCATTTCCTAGCCCCACCATCAGCCCATGTCAAATCCTAGCTCCCCTCCACTCAGCCCAATTCCAGTCCAAGCCCCCCATGAGCCTACTTCCAGTTCTAGCCCCTCCATGAGTCCATTTCAATTCAAGCCCCCACCACAGCCCATTTCCAATCTTAGCTCCCCCAACAGCCCATTTCCAGTCCTATCCTAGCTGCTCCATCAGCCCATTTTCAGTCCTAGCTCCCTTCCCTCACAGCCCATTTCCATTCCAAGCTCCCTCCCCATCAGCTATTTGCAGTTCAAGCCTCCCCTTCCACTCAGCCCATTTCCAGTCATAGCAACCCCCAACCCATTACCAGTCCTAGCCCCCCATCAACCCACTTCCAGTCCTAACCCCCCATCACTCCATTTTCAGTTTAAGCCCCCCCTATAACCCATTACCAGTCCTAACCCCCCATCAGCCCACTTCCAGTCTTAACCCCATCAGCCAATTTCCAGTCAGCCCCCCATAGCTCATTGCCAGTCCTAACCCCCCCATCAGCCCACAGCCCATTACCAGTCCTAACCACATCAGCCCTCCTAAAGTCCTAACCCCTCCCCATCAGCCCATTTCCTGTCCTAGCCCCCCATAGCCCATTATCAGTCCTAACCCCCCCCATAGCCCATTAGCAGTCCTAACCAGCCATCACCTCATTTCCAGACAGCCCCCATCAGCCCACAGCCCATTACCAGTCTTAACACCCCATAGCCCATTACCAGTCCTAACCCCCCCCCCAACAGCCCATAGCCCATTACCAGTCCTAACCCCTCCCCATCAGCCCATTTCCTGTCCTAGCCCCCCCCCATAGCCCATTATCAGTCATAACCCCCCATAGCCCATTACCAGTCCTAACCCCCCCATAGCCCATTACCAGTCCTAACCCCCATCACCCCATTTCCAGATAGCCCCCAACAGCCCACAGCCCATTACCAGTCTGAACACCCCCCCTATAGCCCATTACCAGTCCTAACCCCCCAACAGCCCACAGCCCATTACCAGTCCTAACCCCTCCCCATCAGCCCATTTCCTGTCCTAGCCCCCCCCCATAGCCCATTATCAGTCCTAACCCCCCCCATAGCCCATTACCAGTCCTAACCCCCCATCGCCCCATTTCCAGACAGCCCCCATCAGCCCACAGTCCATTGCCAGTCTTAACACCCCCCCAGCCCATTACCCGCCCTAACCCCCCCCCCCCCCCTCGACTTATGGCAAAATTAAAAAAAAAAAAAAAGCTGGCTCTGGCTGCTGCCGCAACGAATGAAGTGTCCCGCGGGGCCTCCTCTGCTCGCTGAGCCCCTCTGCAAGGGCTTTCAGATTTGCGAAGGGAGAGTGTCTCCCTCGCGTCTCTGTTAAGCCCGCAGTGGCTAATGGGAAATTTCCCATCTGCCCCTTTAGACGCGAGGGGCTGATGGGAAATTTCCCATTAGTCCCTGCAGGCTTAACAGAGACGCGAGGGAGACACTCTCCCTTTGCAAATCTGAAAGCCCTTGCAGAGGGGCTCAGCGAGAAGAGGAGACCCCGCGGGACACTTCATTCTGCCGCTGCCGCGGCGGCAGCAGCAGCGGCAGCAGCCAGAGACAGCTTTTTTTTTTAAATGTAATTTTAAAAAAAGCAGAATGTTCTTTGCGCGGGGCCCCCTGAAACGCGGGGCCCTGTGCAAAAAACATTCTTGCTCAATGGACGGGCCGGCCCTGTCACCAGATAGTGTGGTTCAGCATTAGGACTAGGGCTGATAAAATCCATTCAAAAGTGAGGGTTTTAGACTTTAGAAAAGTTAACTTTGCCGAGATGGGACAATACCTCAAGGAGTCGTTAGCAGGATGGGAACGTCTGGGGGATGTAGAAAAGCAATGGGCAAAACTGTTAAGGGCAACAAACCTTTTTGTTAGAAAGAAACATAAATGTTAAAGGAAAAGGAGGCCCCTTTGGTTCTCAAAAGAAGTAGCTGAAAAGGTGATGAAAAAGAGGATGGCCTTCATTAAATACAAGAGATCACAGAGAGAGGAAGTCAAAAATCTATATATGGAAAAATAAGCTAACAAAGTAGTCAGGAAAGTAAAGATACAAAAAGAAGAAGAAATAGCCAAAGTAATAAAAAGGGGGGATAAGAGATTTTTCAGATATGTTAGTGAGAGAAGGAAGGGCAAAACTAGTATTGTCAGACTCAAGGGTGAATGGAAGGAATATGTAGAAGCTGATGAGGATAAGGTGGAATTGCTTAACAAGTATTTATTTTCTGTGTTCACAGATGAAGGGCCAGGAGCAGGAGTTCAGAAAATACCCACAAGAAGGAACAGAAGTGACAGGGAACTTGAACGATTTTCAGAAGACTGTATTCGTGGTGAACTAGCTAAACTAAAAGTAGACAAGGCAATGGGACTGGATGGGACACATCCCAGAATATTGAAGGAACTTTGGGATGTTCTAGCGGCTCCACTGACTGACCTTTTCAATGCTTCTTTAGAGTCGGGAGTGATCCTAGAGGGCTAGGAGAAGGCACTTGTGGTCCGAATACATAAGAATGGAAGTAAGGATGAGGTTGATAACTACAGGCCAGTTAGTCTAACCTTTGTGGTGAGTAAATTATCAGAAACGCTACTAAAACAGTGAGGTTTCTGGAGTACAGTGGATTGCAGGATCTGAGGCAGCATGTGTTTACCAGGGATGGGTCTTCTCATATAAATCTGATTAATTTCTTTGACTGGGTGACAAGGGAGTTGGACTGAGGGAGAGCCCTAGATGTGGTGTAGTAAGATTTCAGTAAAACCTTTGACACCATTCCTCACTGGCAACTTATAAACAAACTGAGCACCCTAGGGATGGACCCTAAAGTGACTGACCGGGTTAGAAATTGGTTGAGTGGGAGGGGACAAAGGGTACAGGTAAATGGAGCTTACTCTGAGGAGAAGGAGGTTAGCAGTGGTATGCCACAGGGATCTGTCCCTGGTCCGATTCTTTTTAATATCTTTGTTAGTGATATTATGAAGGGCTGCCAGGTAAGGTTTTCTTATTTGCGGATGATCCCAAAATCTGCAATAGAATAGACACCCAGTAAGGAGTAGATAACATGATGAGGGATCTAGCTAAGCTTGAAGAATGTCTAGAATTTGGCAGTCAAGTTAATGCTAAAAAATGCAGGGTCATGCATTTGGTCTGCAAAAATCTAAGGGACCATACAGTGTAGGCGGAGAAGTATGTCTATCCATGAAAGAAGAGTGGAACCTGAGCATGATTGTGTCTGTTGATCTGAAAGTGGCTAAACAGGTAGAAAAGGTGATGATAAAAGCCAGAAGGATGCTTGACTGCATAGGGAGAAAAAAGGAGGTTACAGTGGCTTGTATACATCTCTGGTGCAACTGCATTTGGAGTATTGCATGCAATTCTGGAGACCAGAACTTTAAAAGGATATAAGCAGGATGGAGTCAGTGCAAAGGGTAGCTACTAAGATGGTTAGAGGTCTTCATTATAAAGCATATGGAGACAGACTTAAAGATCTTAATATGTATACATTAGAGTAAAGGCAGGATAAAGGAGATATGATAGAGATGTTGAAATATCTCCATGGCATAAATGTCCAAGAGTAGAGCCTCCTTTGATTGAAAGCAAGCTCTGCTATGAGGGGACATAGGACAAGCATGAAAGGGGGTAAACGCAGGAGTAATATGCAGAAATATTTCTTTCCGAAAAGAGTGGTAGATGCATGGAATGGTCTCCCAGTAGAGGTAGTGGACACAAGGGTGGTATCTGACTTCAAGAAAGCATGGGACAAGCATAGAAGTTCACTAAAGCATAAATGCGGGCTATTGTAGTGGATATGGAAGGGCAGATTAGATAGGCCATGAGGTCTGCCATCATTTTCTATGTTTCTAAGATAACAAACACCTTGTAGTGCATAAATGTGGCACCCCCCTTGAACCATTATTAATTCAACATAGTACAGAAGAAATGCCTAGTGGCAGTAGACCATGACCCAACCTTATGCAGTACACATTCCTTTAGGATAGGATTAACTAACTCACTAGAGGATAGAGTACTTCCTCCTACAGCTATTAAACAAGTTGGTAGATGGAAAGCTGCTTCCTGTAAGATGGAGTAGCTTAGTGTTCAGAGCAACAGTCTAGTATCCAAGAGATCAGAGTTTGATTCTCACAGCATGACTTGGGCAAGTTGCTTTACTCTCCATTGCCTCAGAAGTAAAGGCCTGACAATCTACTTCTAGTCATACCTTGCCAAGAAAATCCATGAGCTGCTGTGTCACCAGGAGTCAGTATTGACAATGGCACACAAATAAAAAGACCAGACAATTAGAGCTACATTAACCTGTGAAAATAATTACCTGCCATTGTCTTTGCAAAATGTGGGAGCCACAGGAGGAGATGGTATGAATCGTCAAACATTTGTTTGCATCACAGGCCAGCAAGCAAGTGGAGGTGAGACCTTGTGGCAGTCATCTGTGCCTACTCCCCTATGGTATGCAAATATGTTGAATGGTCAGGGGCAGGATGAGATGGCCACAGCTTGTGCCCCTCCTCAGAGAGCACAGGGAGGAAATGGAGTAGTCCAGAACTACTATCATCCACCTGGGGGGCAATTACTTATGCCCCTGGTCTTCTGTCCAACTAGTGAGGGCTGCCAATTGTGACATTTCCACCATCATGTCCTTATTTGAAGACACACTGCTAATGTGGTCTAACATCATCCCTTGCCATTACTATTGACTTCTACAGCTGTGGGGTAGAAGACACAAGACAATGAACAGACAGCTGGGAGCTTAGGCATACAAGCTGGGCGGCTGCATTAAAGGCTGGATCCCAGAAATTAGACTGTCTTTGTCCCAAGTGGCATGTCAGTTTGCCCACCCAGCTGCAGCTATACAGAATGATTCATACTATTGTCACAGCATGGGTTACCAAAGCCAGGGAGGGTATATTTAAGGACTATTGACTGTTTTGAATGTGACAGGGGTCCCCCACGATGGACCAGTGGCACCATGTCAGGCCGAGTGCCCCCAGAATGCCGCAAGACCCACTGCAGACCTGACATAATATGAGCAAAACCGCCTTGCTTTATGGTAGGGGGCTCTAGGGATCAACAGAGATGAATGCGGCCTTGCTGTTTCCCATAGTGGGCACTTCTAGATTGCAGCAGATCTTTGTTCCTTGGTCTATGATGTTCTATACGCGGCGTTTTCCCCAGGGTGGAGGTTATGAAAGGTTTCCTTTGTATGATGGTATGGAATCCCTGTTGGTGAATACGTGTGTAGCATTATTTTTGAGAATATGAGTACCGAGAGAAGATCCCCTGATGAACTTCACTTTAGTGAAACGCGAGGGCGCCTGATAGGTGGCGTTGGGATCAGGATCCAGCACAGAAACAGTTGAAGAGGAGTTTTTTAAAAATAGCGTCGTAGTGAGCTAAGTACTCCCTGTGAAGTTCCGATGTTCTGTTGAGATGAAAAATTCATAAAATTTATAATGCAATGGTGAATTCTGTATAAGGTCACTGATGTCAACAAGCACACAATTAGGACACTAATTATGTCCGCATGAGTAGTGCTAATAGTTGTCTGAGACCTTGGTATGTTGAACCCTATGTGACAATGCAAGCTAATACTCAGTTCATGAGATACAAGCTGTACAATTCGCCCAAAGTATTACCATGGAGTAGTCGCTCAGTGAAATGACCAGGAGTTTTGCTATGATGTTCTATAGCTTGGGTACCATGTTAGTTGTTACCAAGATATTATTCTGTTGTATATTAATACATCTGTAGCTTAAAACATTTGCCACAATAGATGCTATGTCATGGTAATCACTGCAATAAGACTAGTGTTTCCTCAGTTTCTAGGAGGAAGCTCGGGACAGTTGGAATGTTTGAGGGAGGGTGAGGACCACGGTTCCCTATAATATTGCAGCTCCGAAGGATCCTGTGAAACTAGAGTTAACATTATCAGCCTTGGATGGACGTAGAAAGTATGGCTGAGAATTAAAAAAGATTTATGAAAACTGCTTTAAGATCTTAAAAAAAAAAAACCCCACACAAAACAAGGTGATTTCTTTGGAAAGCCACCAAATGCAATCTGCATAAAACAATGAGAAAAGGAATGGATAGAAATAATGCACATTACAAAACTAAAGTACAAAAGTGTCACTGTTTGTGGACTCTGCCAGTACATAAGGGCTCAGAGGAAAATTGTTGGGCCAGTCTTGTTAGATATAAAACACAGTTGTATTTGAGGATCACGAGCATGAGAGGGAAAAAAAGCCAATTCATCGGCTCACTCAGGAATGCTAAAGCTAGACCTGTACTACATTGACGGGAGGCAGCAATTACAGCAACTCTGCAGAGGCCCTGGAGCAGTAGCACAGACAGCAAAGCAGGGCTGTAGGGCACATTCATGTTGAAGTCGCAGTCACTTAAAGTTTAGGAAGCACTGCTCTGTGTCCTCTGTACACACTCTGATGCAATGTTGTAAGTTATTGAGGAAGACAGAAGATACATTCAAAGACATCCAAAGAAACTATGCTGTATGCTCACCATATATAATTAATCCCCTTCTGAACGTTCAGTACCCTAAATAAAGCAATTAATCATGTGGTGTGTACTGCAGATGGAGAAGCTCTGGCACAGAAACATCTGCACAGGCCCAGAGAACAGGTGGAAAGATTTGTCTGTGCCAGCCATCCGTCAGCAGTTAACTTACAGGTGGTGGAGGAAAGAGATCCTTCACTTTAGCTGCTACACAGCAGTAGACTACTAAACTTCCACATTCTCCAAAGATATTCCTAGCTCCCAAGATTTCATTGGAAAAGGAGGAGTTGCTCCTATAGGAAGATTATTTTGGATATACACGCTCAGCAGGTGGTATCAGTAATGGAATGGGACCTCTTTTTTTTCCAAGAGCCTTTTCCCTTAATTTTCTGGTGGGCCCCTCAGTCTAAATGGGCACCCTAGTTGATTATTGCATACATTATGGGCAGTCCAATGTATTGGGCTGTCTCTGTTTAAGTCTGAGATTACTGTGCAAAAGCAATGTGTAAACGTCTCCTTACTGGAACTATAAGAGCAAGGACACCTAGCTGATCACATTTCTTACTGGTGATATTCAGAGTCCTATAACCATGGTGTAATTGTTCCATTTGGTCCACAGAATCACAGCTACCCCTAGAGTGCCAACAGAAGTGCAAATATGCAGTGTAGCAAAACAGGGGCCAATATTCTGTAAACCTACCAAGTATTTGTATCTGAATTGTGTCCAAATATAAATGTTGCTGAATATATTTAATGAAAATCAACTGGACAAAGATATTTGGATGTCCCTCAGATGCAACCAGAGTGGCCTTACTATGGTCATGTTTACTAAGGGGGTAATTTTAAAAGTCTTAGTTGTGATTCCGATGTCCAAAGACATGCACGTGGATGTCCAAATCACAGAGACATCCCTGCAGCCATTTTACAAATGACTTTTAAAGATGTGTCTAGTGTGGGGACATCCAAGTAGGCAGGGGATGTGGTGGAGGCATGTCTGGGGAGGTGCAATGAATTTGACGTCCCAGCCCAATTTCAGAAATGTCAGGGACATCTGCAACCCCATCCACATTTAGACCTGCTCCAGGCACAAATATTCATCAGGTATAGAGAAGTTGGAAAGTTAAGTAACTAGCCTAAAATTACAAGGAGAAGCACTGGAATTTGAACCCTGGCCCTAATTCACTATGCTAACCATTAGACTATTTGATG
Source organism: Ichthyophis bannanicus (assembly GCA_033557465.1). Taxonomy (NCBI): domain Eukaryota; kingdom Metazoa; phylum Chordata; class Amphibia; order Gymnophiona; family Ichthyophiidae; genus Ichthyophis; species Ichthyophis bannanicus. Next base: position 1,205,439,863 of record CM066031.1, read on the forward strand.
TCCCCATTCTGAAATACCATTCTGGGTATGTCTATGTAGACAACCCCATAGATGTCCATATCAGGCACGTCTACATTTGTGAAATCATGCCTGAACGTGCACATTCCTGCTTTGTTATTTTTCAGATGTTCTGGCTTAGACGTCCCAGATTGCACTAGGACAGCGATGGCGAACCTATGGCACGCGTGCCAGCTGTGGCACGCGAAGGCCTTGCAGCTGGCATGCGGGAAGGTCCGCTAGGACAGGTGTCTGCCTCCCTTCGTCTGCAGCCGCGGCTCCCTGCCTGTTAGGGAACCGCGGCTGTGCTTGTAAAATCGTTGCGGAGCCCTTCCTGTCTTGACGGGCTCCGTGCAGCATTGTCCCGCCTCTAAAGGAAGTTGTAAGTACAACTTCCTTTAGAGGCGGGACAATGCTGTACGGAGCCCGTCAAGACAGGAAGGGCTCTGCAACGATTTTACAAGCACAGCCGCGGTTCCCTAACAGGCAGGGAGCCGCGGCTGCAGACGAAGGGAGGAAGACATGGGGAGAGGGGGGCTACCATCGACATGGGGAGAGGGGGGGGCTACCATCGACATGGGGAGAGGGGGGCTACCATCGACATGGGGAGAGGGGGGGGCTACCATCGACATGGGGAGAGGGGGGGCTACCATCGACAGGGGGGGGAGGGGGGCTTACATGGAGGGATGGAGCTGATATGGATGGATGGAAGGAGGGGGGATTACTTGGAGGGAGGGAGCTGATATCGAAGGATGGAAGGAGGGGGCTTACTTGGAGGGAGGGAGCTGATATGGATGGATGGAAGGAGGGGGGCTTACATGGAGGGAGGGAGCTGATATGGATGGATGGAAGGAGGGGGGCTAACATGGAGGGAGGGAGCTGATATGGATGGATGGAAGGAGGGGGGCTTACATGGAGGGAGGGAGCTGATATGGATGGATGGAAGGAGGGGGGCTTACATGGAAGGAGGGATAGATGGAGGGAGGGGGCTGACATGGACAGAGGGGGGACTGACATGGAGGGAGGCTGACATGGACAGTGGGGCTGACAGGGAGGGAGGGAGGGAGCTGACATGGACAGATGGAAGGACGGGGGCTGACATGGAGGGAGGGGGGCTGGCATGCACAAAGGGGAGAGACAGGGACATACTGGACAGACGGGATAAATGCTGGAGAGAGGCGAGAGACATTGCGGCTTAGGATTATAATGGGCTGATGGGGGAGCTAGCACTGGTAATGGGCAGATGGGAGGGGACTAGGACTGGTAATGGGTTGAAGGCTAGGACTGGGAATGGACTGATCAAGGGGGGGGGGGGTTGGGACTGGTAATGGGCTGATAGGGGGGTATGACTGATAATGGACTGATGGGGGGCTAGCATTGGAAATGAGCTGATCGGTGAGGTTAGGACTGGAAATGGGCTGATGGGGGGATAGGACTGGTGATGGGGGGGGGTAGGACTGGTGGTATTGGGCTGATTAGGGGAGGCTAGCACTGGTAATGGGGTTGAGGGGGATTAGCACTGGAAGTGAGCTGATTGGGGGGCTTTGACTGAGAATGGGCTGATTGTGGGGAGGGGAGGATAGAGCTGCTGGCCCTGGAAGAAAACTGGGGGCTAAGGCTACAAATGGGCTGATGCGAGGGGATGGGAGAATGGAACTGGAAGGGAGTGGATCTGAGAGGGGCTGCCATGGTATTTGTACTAGAAGGGACTGGTCAGTGGGGAAGGAGGGGGACTGGAAGGGAATGGACACCAGTGGCAATCATGGGAATGCAAGTTGACATTGGAAGGTACTGGGAGTGAGGACTGGAAAGGGGCTGATACTGGGGAGGGTTACTGGGACTGGAAATAGGCTGATGGAAAGAAGTGAAGAAAACGAAAGAAGAAATAAGAAATGGCAGATGGACCATAGACCACAGAAACAGAGCTAAGAGAAGACAGGAAAGCAGAAGCCTCAGATCGGGACCAGCATGATCAGAGAATAAATTGGTCAGACAACAAAGGTAGAAAAAATAATTTTATTTCATATTAGTGATTTGACTACAAAATCATCATAATTTTGAAATCAAATATTGTTACTTGTTGTGATTAATTAACCGTATTTTCCGGCGTATTTTTTTTGGTGTGCGCTGGAAGAGGGGTAGTCTTATACGGCGAGTATAGGCCAAACACCTATATTTTAACAGGAAAAGTAGGGGGTCGTCTTATACGCCCAGTCGTCTTATACGCCGGAAAATACGGTAAGTAAATTTAACGTTTTCTATGAAAAGTAGTTCTGAGGGGGGTCAAAAAAATATTAAAAGAAAAGTGACAATAATATAATAATATATTTATAATGTGGATTACATTTGGGCCCTCATATTTACCTCAGGCTATGATTGTGATTGTGATTATGATGGTACACTGTAAGAAACAATATATGCAGTGTTAGATTTGTTTTAAATGTCGCAATGGTTTTGCGGCTCCCAGTTTTTTTTTTCCCTTCGGAAACGGGTCCAAGTGGCTCTTTATGTCTTAAAGGTTGCAGACCCCTGTGCTAGGAGAAAGGCCCCAGCCCGGCCCCGCGCTTCCCCTTCCGGTCGGAGCTTCTGCGCGCCTCTCGCCGAGAAGCTGCACGCTAGGGCTCGTGCGCCGTCCTCTCGCGAGATTATAGGACCCGCGCGGGAGCTGGGTTCCAAAGAAGAGCAAAACCTACCACTTTCATGATGAATGGGAAATGGACTACTTCTTCATCATGGTGAAAGACAAGTGTTGTGTAATTTGTAACGCCCCAGTATCCTTGCCCAAAATGGGTGATCTGGAACATCATTATAAGGCTCTAAAATATTGTTGTTAAGGTTTAATTGACATGCTGGCACTTTGAGGAAATTCTTTGGTTTTGTGCGGCAGTTTGGGCACTCGGGCTCAAAAAGGTTAGCCATCACTGCACTAGGATGTTCTTTGTAAAATGTGCCATCACAGGTTAACGCGTGTTAATAAATGTGCTGCTGTGGCCCTTTTATTTCTATGGGGACAACAGTACTTAACACGTTAAAGTTCACTAGTGAATGTTAATCTTAGCCCCTAAATTCAAATATATCAACGTCCCAAGAGTTTCCCCACAGCCACTTCCATTTAACCTAGTTGGCTGGACAAAATGTATTTGATTGGCCAGAGGAGATGGTGATTTTAAATAGCAAATATTTATTTGGATAATTAGACAAAACTTTGACTATTGACTTTATAGTAAGTTAAAAATATAATGCTGAAGGTCCATGAAAAGTAGAAATTAAAAAACCAGGAGATGACTTCAAGATGAAGGCACAGATTGATAAGAAATAGGAGCAAACCCACTGAAGGTAGTAAAGTAATTAAGATACTAAGTCTACTAGGCAGTTTTGCAGGTTGCATTGTGGGAGGTCAGGGTCTGATTTACGTAGACTGGTTCATGTGAATTAAACCAGCAAGGGCTAGGAGTGTTGCAGAAGCAGCCTACTAGCCAAGATCAAGGTGACACTGATCTATGGTCAAGGGCTGCCTCTTCAATCATTGAGCTATACAAGGATGAAGGTATAAAACCGGTGGTAGAGATAATGAGAAGTAATAAAGAAAATCTGAAAAGGAATTAGTTACTTGAGCTGGAAACTCCCTAGAACTGCAATACAGTCAAGCAAAAAACAAATATAATAAATAACAAGTAGTTAGATCATCCAAAATTTCTTTCTGTCTCCCTCTCAAAACCAACTATAGTTGTAACTATAATCCTTTTAACAGAGTACAACTTTCCAGAATGCATACAAACCAGTTCTTTCACATTTATTCATTTCGCAGAGCTAATAAATGGAAGGATGGTGACATATTTACCGTGTACACAGACAGCTGCGAAAAGCCATCATCGCAGCAACTGCTCAACTCTCATTCTGCATTGACAAGCAAAATTGGATTTACCAATAGAAATGTATGTATAAACTTGGCCCATTTCATAAAGACTCCTTTCTTGAGACTACAGGGCATGTTTACTAAAGTGCCGCCACTTCCCATTCTTTTCTATGGGCCATTGCAACACTTAACGCACGTTAATGTTCATTAATGCTTGTCAAGCTTTAGGAAACATGCCCATAAGCATCAAAACCAGCGCAAAGATATTGTATGGCACCTGATCTTAAACCTAATGTGCAGTTTTACAAAAACACTGAAAATGCCTGTCCACATAAATGTACACTTGTTTAATAGATACACACCCCTTTGCTGCCAACACTAGACAATCCTATTTATTTCTATGCATGATTTTTAATTTATCTACCCACACCTCATAGTATAATACACCTACCGTACAAATTTCCATACAAACTGGTCTAACCGAAAATATGATCTGTCAGGTCAATATTCACCAGGGCTAAAATTATTCTGGATATTCATAGAAACATACAAAATGACAGCAGAAAAAGACCACATGGCCTATCTAGTCTGCCCTTCCATATCCACTACAATAGTCCCCTTTTATCCTTTACAGATCTTCAGTGCTTGTTCCATGCTTTCTTGAATTCCGATACCATCCTCATCCCTACTACCTCCACTGGGAGACTATTCCATGCATCTACCATTCTTTACGGAAAGAAATATTTCCGCATATTACTCCTGAGTCTTTCTCCTTTCACCCTCATCCTATGTCCTCTCGTAGCACAGCTTGATTTCAATCAAAAGAGGCTCTCCTCTTGGGCATTTATGCCAAGGAGGAATTCCAAAGTCTCTATCATATCTCCTCTATCCTGCCTTTCCTCTAAAGTAAACATATTAAGATCTTTAACTCTGTCCCCATATAATGAAGACCTCTAACCATCTTAGTTGCCACCTTCTGCACCAACTCCATCCTGCTTATATCTTTTTGAAGGTGTGGTCTCCAGAACTGCACACAATACTTCAAATGTGGTTGCACCAGAGATTTGTACAGAGGCACTATCACCTCTTTTTTTTCTGCCAGCCATTCCTCTTCCTTTGCACCCAAGAATTCTTCTGGCTTTTGCTGTTGCCTTTTCTACCTGTTTAGCCACTTTCAGGTCATCAGAAACAATCATGCCTAAGTCCCGCTCTTCTTTCATAGACAGAAGTACTTTGCTCCTACACTGTACTGTTCCCTTGGATTATTGCAGCCCAAATGCATGACAATGCATTTTTAGCATTAAATCTCAGCTGCCAAATTCTAGACCATTCTTCAAGCTTAGTTACATCCCTCCTAATGTTATCTATTCCTTCCAGGGTGTCTACTCTATTACATATTTTGGTATCATCCATAAAGAGGCAAACCTTACCTGGAAGCCCTTCCACAATATCACTAACAAAGATGTTAAAAAGAATCAGACCAAGGACAGATCCCTGGGGCACACCACTGGTAACCTCCTTTTCCTCAGAGTAAGCTCCATTTACCTGTACACTTTGTCACCTTGCACTCAACCAATTTCTAACCTAGTCAGTCACCTTAGGGTCCATCCCTAGGGTGCTCAGTTTATTTATAAGTCACTAGTGTAGAACAGTATCAAAGGCTTTACTGAAATCTAAGTGCACCACATCTAGGGCGCTCCCTTGGTCCAATTCCCTGGTCATCCAGTCAAAGAAATCAATCAGATTTGTCTGACAAGACCTGCCTCTGGTAAACCCATGCTGCCTTGGATCCTGAAATTCATTATACTCCAGAAACCTCACTATTCTCTGTTTTTGTAGTGTTTTCAATAATTTACTCACTACAGAGAATAGACTAACCTGCCTGTAGTTGTAAACCTCGTCCTTTCTTCCGCTCTTGTGTAAAGGGACTACATGTGCCATCTTCCAATACTCTGGGACCACTCCCATCTCTAAAGAAGCATTGAAAAGGTCAGTCAACAGGGCCGCTAGAACATCCCCAAGTTCCTTCAATATTCTGGGATGTATCCCATCCAGTCCCATTGCCTTGTCTACTTTTAGTTTAGCTAGTTCCTCACAAGCACAGTCTTCTAAAAATCATTCAAGATCCCCCTCACTTCTGTTCCTCCTTAGTGGTTACCAGTGCAGTGGTGCATGCAATTCAGGATTATGATAATATTGTTTAAAGTTCTATGACTGGGCTGTAGTTTGCTTACTGCTGTGTCAATTTGTTTTAATTCTGTCTCCTGCAGTCTTAGGTCTCAAGTGCAGGGCTTGTTGAGATTTCGCTCCTGTTACTAGTTATGGAATGAAGATGTGTTCAAGGATCCTTATTTGCAAGGGCCTCTTTTATGGAATCAATTACCGGTGTCATGTTGTTGAAGCTTTCAACTGATGTTATTAATTTGTAAAAGAAGTTGAAGGCATTTTATTTTAGCCAGGTGTTTGTAGAATAAGATGCGCCTCTCCAGGTTCATAGTGCGCAGGACAGCAGCCATATCTCTCCTTTCAGGCAAAGGGGAAGTCACTGCAAGGAGGGAAAGAGAGGTCTAGAGGCAGACTCCGAAGAAAAGCTCAGGTTTCCTTTAAGCCCAGAGCTTCACCAAAAGTGTTCATGCCCTTTCCCAGCCCCTGGGATTATATAAATCAAGAAGAGTTGGGAGGAATTCTCAGGACCAGCACTAGGTGATTTCCTGAAGGATCCATGACTGAAGAGCAGCTTGGTGGTTTGGAACTGATGGAAACTGAGTCTGTCCCAGTAGAACCTCTACCATAAGATACTGAGCCTATGGACTGCTCTTTAAGCAGGAGAGATATTGTATGTGTGTGGCTGAATGGAAGGAAAAGTGGCTGGATAAAGCTGCTTTGTCTTAGGACAGTTTGTGGGAGGGGGAAGCAGAAGAAAACTCGAAAGGGAAGAGCTTGCTTACCAGAGGGTGGCAGCTATCCTCCCTGTTAAACTTAAATAGTAGAGAGGCAGAGCACAAAAGGCTGGAACAGGACTTGCAGTTATCAGCAATAAGCCATTATAAAGATTAGTCTGTGGTTCTGAGAACCGAACTTCCAGTGGAGAGAAGGATTGCCTCACTGGGACCCTGACTCAAGTTACAAGTTTTACAACAGAGCAGGGGCTAAGCAGCAGAGGCTACAGTAAAAGGTGAAAAAAAAACCCCTGAGTCCCCAGTGGATTGTAGAGCTAGGAAAGAAAAGCCTGGGATTGAATTCTTTGAACTGTGCTACTTGAGAGAAGTGGTAAACATTTTGGGAGTGAGTAAAGACTTGGGTTGCCAAGAAGGGCTGTCTGGGTTTAGTTTGTTTGCTTAAAACCTTGGGAAGCAACTTACAGTACAGTGTCCAGAGAATTGAAAATGACCCAGTCTAGAAGAGGAACACTTAAGGATGTCATGCTGTAAATAAAATGTTGATTTTACAAGGACTCTGAAGGACCAGCCCTGCTCTCCAATGGAGTCACCCAGCAGTTTTTCCTTTTCTTTTGCTTTTTGTGTCAGCATTATTAAAGCTTCTTTGTAATCTAAATCTGCTTACCAGTCTCCTCTATATCTAGTGATTCTATGTGAAAGGCCAGCAGCCGCCTAATTGACCTGTACTCACAGAACGCCCCTTCGGGTGACAGAGGATTGTTAGGTTCTGACTGAATAAGTAGATGTATGGGTTTATTTGTTATGTTATGAATGTGATCTTCTCTATGTATTTGATTACTTCTTAGGTTTATTTGTAATCCACTAAGCATGACTATATATGATTGGAATATAAGATGATTTTAAGTAAATAAATAAATAGTAGCAGATGCTAAATACCCAGACAAAGCGGCAAGCGCAGCCACAATCCAAGTAGTTCAGAAGAGAAAAAAACTGTCCTAAGGAGCTCTATGGATATCTATCCTTACAGTGGCACTGAAAATGCACCTCTATGCAGATAATTCACTGCTTTGCCCCCGCTTCTACCACAGATTACCCCTGCACTGTCCATATAGTGCCAAGGCAGTCAAACAGAATATTTAATAGCACTATCCAGAGAGTGCCATGGAATCTCCTAGTCAGTTGCATTTGTTCATATGACAAGCACTGCTGTATGGATAAGTGTCACTGTGTGTTTTCTAACAGTTGCAGCAGATATATATCTCCACACACAGTGTGCACCAAGTGTAAGACACTTACCTTCTTAACATTGGTTGTGTGAATGCTGCTTTCAGCTTCTGTGACTGTGCATGCAAATGGCCCCAATGTCCAAATGTCAAAAATTTACTGCAGAGTCCTCCAGCTGTGGGTTGAGCTGATTGTGCAGAAGGAGGGCTACCTGCTACCTGTCTCTGGCAACAAGAAGAATCAGGAATGTATGAGCCAAACCCTCCTTCAGCACTGCAACTAGCTGGTCACCCGCACAATGGTGGTGTTGAAGACCTCAAGAAAGTGCAGCAATGGCACCTTAATGGCCAGCACGTACCCTTTGTTCACAGCAGAAGAATCTTCTTATCATTCCCGCTCGTCTCCTAGCACTATTTTGTTTTGAGACCTCTCATTGAATTGCCTTCGCCAACCTGACCACTCTCTTCCTGCTTGAAACTTAAGACAAGTTCAAGACATTTTTCATCACCCATGCCTATAGCTAACGGTGGCACATGCTAGTCATAGGGGCCAACTGTTGAACAGTGAGCTGTGCTCCCTTTTTACCATCGACCTTTACCCTGTCTCTTCTACTCTGTTTGTTGATTGCCCCCACCCCCCTGTCTCCGAATTCTGTTACCGCTGATGTCTCTAATTTTGCATATCTGTTTCTATTTTCTCTAACATTACTTGCATTCGATAACATCTTAATGCGTATTTGTAAATCTAGGCCTATTCTTATAGGCATTTATAACATTGCTAGGGGTATATGAGCACTCAACAAAGCATGGAGCCTACTTTTATGCAATATACCTATAAGCATTCGTGGGAACAGAGAATGAGCAAAACAGGGGGAGGGCAGCACTTATGCATTTAGTTCAGCTGGCAGAGTCAAGGACTGAGAAATCCATAGGTTGTGGTTCAATTCCTGCTCAAAGAAGACTGCTTTTAGGTATGTTGGGGGGGGAGGGGTCATTATGTGTGATCTAAAGGTAGTCAAACAGGTAGAAAAGGCAAAAGCCAGAAGGAAGCTTGAGTGAATAGGGAGAGGAATAGCCAACAGGAAAAAGAAGATAATGCCTATGTATAAGTCTCTGGTGAGAATTCATTTGGAGCACCATATGCTTTATCATATGCCTTCAAAGAAGGGGAAGCTGTAAAAATAGAGGGCATATGATGAAAATACAAGGTGGTAAACTCAAAATCAACATTAGGAAATACTTTTTTCACTGAAAGGGTGGTGGATGCTTGGAATGCCCTCCCAATGGAGGTGCTGGGAACAAATACAGTGACAGAATTCAAAATGGCATGGACAGACACCGCGGATCCCTTTATAGCAAGAGGATGAAATCAAAGACAATATTTTTTAATAGAGAGGTGCTGACCTGCAGGGAGCAGCAGGTACAACCCTAAACACAGGCATGGAGGGGGGAGAACTGACCAGCACAGACCTGCAGTTACAATCACTCTAGTCACCTTACTGGGCAGACTAGATGCACCATACTGGTCTATATCTGCCATCATACACTATGTTACTATGTGCTGTTCTAGAGCCTACACCTTCCAAAACATATAAATAGGATGGAGTCGGTGCAGAAGGTGGCTACTATAATGGTCAGTGGTCTTCATCATAAAGCATATGAGGGCAGACAAAGAACTCAACATGTATACTTTGGAAGAAAGGCAGGAGAGAGAAGATATGATAGAAACATTTAAATACCTCTATGGCATAAATGCCCAGGAGAAGAGCATCTTTCAAAGAAAAGGAAGCCATGAAGTAAGAGGGCCTAGGATGAAGGTGAAAGGGGATAGACTTAGGATTAGTCTAAGGGAATATTTCTTTACAGAAAGACTGGTGAATGTGTGCAACAGCCTTCAAGAATTCATGAGAGAAGAGGAGGGGATTGTAGAGCTTAGTAGTTCATATGAATAGGCAGACTGGATAGGACATATGGTCTTTATTTGCAGTCATTTTTAATGTTTTTATAAAATGCTCACAGAGGTGCTGATTTATACGAGTACATTCATGTACAAAGTTACTCCTGTCAAGAAATACTCAATATCATTGGAAACAATTGATGAAAAGGTTTTCTCTATGAATGGCCACATTGTTTTGACACACATCACCATCTCAGAGCTATTAAGAGAAACAAAATACTGCAGTTGTACAGCCTACCCAGAAGACAGGGTGATGACAAGAACGTATGCCATAGCTCGTCATGTCCTTCACATCTCTTCCCACCTTCATGATGATGGCACCCCAGCCCATGGATCTGATGCCTACAGTCTACCAACAGGGTGTTGGATATGTGCCTATTATTGGCAGTTTCTTATGTAGAAAATCAAGAATGTAAAAGCTGAGCATGGCCAGCTAGCTTAATGCTTATATTTATCTATCAATCTGGAGGGAGAACAGAGGGATACTGCAGTCCCTAAAGAAAACTGCATTGAGGCAATGCCTGGCAGTGGACTTAGAGGGCAGGAGAGCAAAGTCCAGGTCCAAGAGATGGGAAAAAAGATCAGACCTCAGGGAAGAGGTTGAGTTGTTCATGTGAATGTTGAAATCACCTACAATCAGTAAAGAGCCTGATTGCAGGCTGAAGTCTGAGATATGTTACGGAAGGGCCTGGAAAGACAATAAAGTGATGGGGGACCAGATAGATGAGGAAACAGAGTAAGGGGGATTGGGCTTTAATTGAGACAGTTCGATCCTTGAAGAAAGGTGAGTTACTGTTGGAAACTTCTCTACAGTTTCGAACAGAGGGGACAATCAGCATGACCCTTCCTTCTCGCTTGGAGGAGCGGCAGCAGGAGACGGCAGAAAAATTAGCTGGGGTCACTTGTTCCAAGAAGGCAGAGTCGCTGTCTTTCAGCCTGGTCTCACTGATTGCAAAGATCTGAAGAAGAAAAAGATTTAAAAGATCCCTAATAAGAGGTGCTTTGTTCTTCATGCTTCTAGCACTGATGAAACCCACCCAGAGAGAGGGGTTGTGTAGAGGGGTTAGCTCAGTGAGCCACACAATAGACCTGGGTCAAGAATCTAGGATGGGGCTTGCAAGCCAGGAAAGAAGGAAAGTGATGGAGGCTATGATTACTTACCTGAAATGGGATCAGCAATGCAGTTGGCAATGCACTGGGAGAAGTCCTTGTGAAGAAAAAGGAGGAACGCTCTGGTAATAAAGAACACATGATGAGGGAGGTGGTGCACCAAGGGCACAAAAAGGAGCAAGCTAAGGAACAGGATCTGCTCCTTAGTCTTGCTCCTTCAGTGTGCCCTAATAGGGGCGGAGCAAAGGCGTTGGGAATTGGGCAGAGGGTTGCAAGTCCTTGCATGGAGTACAGACCGGAAAACAGGAAAAAAACAAAAGTATCATTTACAAAAATAAAGTTGGTTGGTAGGCACAATAATAATATAGCCACAACACAAAGGATGCTGGGCAATAGTGTAGCTTGCATTGAAGAGGAACTCTATACAGCTGCTATGTACTGCGGCCCTGGATTCATCACCCTGGCCCTTCTGTCTCCTATGTCAAAATCAGTGCTAAGAACCTCAATTAAATAAGATACCAAGAAATAAAATCATGATAGTCATGAAAACATCTTGAAATTTAGTTGGAATGAAACTTGTTTACTTCAAATAACTAAATAAAATATTATCATTTATCTGAAATTCTAGGGGGCATTTTCAAAGCATTTTAGCTAGTTAGCAATTCTGCTAATTGGCTAAAACATGGTCACCATGATAGTGCCACTGAATATCCCCACAGATCACTGAACAAATGCCTGGTTAAAACAGGGATGCTCTGCGGGCAGAGCAGGGATGGTGACAGTCATTGTTTAGCGATGATATTCAGTCTCTAACCAAATACCTTACAGTTATGGTCAACATTAATGGCACCCTTGCAATTCATCTCCTTAATGTCCAATATCGCCTAAAAAAAAGTAGCCACTGAAATGGCTTTGGACTATATGGGTCTCACAATAATTGTGTCCCTTCTGACCCGTCCAGGCGTCCATAATCTGGACAGGCCGGATCTGCACCTGATTCTGATCCCGCAGGGGCTAGATGTTCCCACCGGGTTCAGAATTGGGTGCCGAGAGCCCGGATGGACAGGCCGTGCCCTGATTCCAAGAGCCCAGACATCCAGCTGACTCCCTGTCCAACCTGTCTGGGCCACTTGCATGTAGCCCCAGTGTCATGGCGTCCCATCGCTATGGCAATGGGATGCAATTCAAACACCCCAATCAGCCACAACTACTTTAAGTTACAGTTCCCTGCAACACAACTCCCAATCAGGCCTTCTGAGGCTGGGATCAGGCTGCATAGAACCCCCTCCCCTGCTCATCTCTTCATGAGGGCCCAGGCTGGATGTCCACCGACATCGGGGTGGGGGGGACTTATTCCACCCCCGAGGTGGAATAAGTCCCCAGTCCAAATCACCAGGCCCGGACATACAGGGCCATGATCGTAATCGGCCCTGTACATCCAGGTTCAGGGTCCTACCTCCACTCTGCCCTCTCTCCTCCCCATCAGTCATTGTGAGTCCATACTGTGAGTCACTGTGAACCCGTACAATAACGAGTCATGGCAATCTTCCAGCATTCCACAAGGATGACTACGTCCAGGCCAGCACTACTTCAAAGTGAATAAGTCCTCTTGTTCAATGTAACTCATAGTAACACAATGTTGCATTGCCATTGAGTCTCCTGGCCCTTCCTCAAACCCGTTGCGTATTCAAAACATCATCACGTTTTCTTCCGATTTATATATCCTCAAAGGATCATGTGCTCTACTTTCACCCTATAGGCAATGATCGACAGACAAAATCCCAAACTTCCCAAGCATGCTGTCAAAGTAAACTCCACCAGTCCTGTGGTGAATTTAAACCTGATGGAGCTATAGAATCCAAGGTGTATATCCAAAACTGACTGACTGACTGGCGTACCGGTTTCTAGCAGTTTCCGCTTGCTAGAACAACTACTCCATGATAGACTTGAGCTGTGATGACAGCTAAGTGAATTGTTCTCTTTATAAGAGTTCTTTTCTGATTTAGCTAAGGGGTTTATAATATCCCTTGGTAAATGCTGAGGGTTGCGTTTTTAATAGAATAAAAAGGAGTGGATTGCCACGAGAAGGTTGTTCCTTCAAGGCAAACGTTCCGACAACAATATTTTTTCATTGGAGGAATATTTATTCCTTTAGTAGGCTTAGTAATATGTGATTATCGGCACCCTTATAAAAATTGAAATCAGTTTAAACAGAAGAACCACATTCACATTGCAATAAAATTAGACATACCCTGTGATCAATTGTCAGTACTCGCATGACTTGAATCAATTAGTGAATGGTGACTCTAATGTTTAAAATGGCCACTTTCTCTCCCTGTTCCATTTTGACAATGGTGAAGACAAGAGAGCTGCCTGAGACGGTCAGAAAAGCCATTATCACCAAACATCAAACTTCAAAGGGGTGCAAGGCTATCTCCAAAGACCTTGGGATTCCTGTGTCTACGGTTTGCAATGTTATTAAGAGGTTTTCTGCTCACGGAACTGTTAAGAACATCCCATGATGTGGTAGGAAGAGGAAAATGAATTCAAGAAATATTTGAAGGTTAGTGCAAAATGTTGGAAAAACACCACATACAACATCCAAAGAGCTTAAGGCTGACCTGGAGTAATCTGGAGTGGTGATTTCAACCCACACCATACACTAAACAAAGAAGGACTTCATGGGCAAAGGCCAAGGAGGACCCTATGCTCAAAGACAGAAATAAAAAGGCACGCCTGATCTTTGCCAAAATCCACCTTGAGAAAACACAATCTTTCTGGAAAAATGTTCTGGGGATAGATGAAACCAAACTTAAGCTGTTTGGCAATGCAGAGCAGTGATACATTTACAAGCAAAGACATGAATAACATCCTTCCTACAGTTAAATATGGTGGAGGTTCCATGATGTAGCTGGGTTGTTTTTCCGCCTCAGAAACTGAAGGCCTGGAACGTATTAAAGGAATCATGAAGTCAGAGGACTACCAAGGTATTTTGGAGCGAAATGTACTACCTGGTATCAGAAAGCTAGGTCTGGGTCGAAGGTCATGGGTCCTCCAGCAGGACATTTATCCAAAACATGCATCCAAAAGTACAAAAGAATGGTTAAAAAGGAACAAATGGGCTGTTTTAAATTGGTCAGCAATGAGTCCTGATTAAAATCCAGTCGAGAACCTTTGGAAAGAGCTGAAATTTGCCATTGGTAAAAAGAAATCCTGGAAACATTCATGAGCTGTAACAAATTTCAGTTGAAGAGTAGGCGAAACTATCAGCAGACAGATGTACGAAACATATAGATGACTACAAGAAATGTTTGGAGGCTGTTATCACTGCCAAGTGAAGGGTTCTATTAATCCTGTCCAGGTCATTTTTTGTTTTATTTTTTCTCAGAAATTACTATGTCTAAGTTGCACAGACATATTTTTGTAGAATACTTTTGAACATACTATTAAATATTATGATGATGTACAGTTGGAATATTTCCAATTACTTTCAAGAAATTGTACACAAGATATCTAAAATGCAAGGGTGCCAATAATGTTGACCATAGCTGTAAGTAGTTAAAATCAGGAGAGGTGAATAGCTGTCCTAATTTTAACCAGTTAGTACTGTCCACTTCCTCGGAAGAAAGGCCTGGCAATCTACTTCCGGTGACACTGCCAAGAAAACCCAGGAGCTTCTGGGTCGCCAGGAGTCAGGACTGACTCGAAGGCACACATTGCATTTGCATTACTGTCCACTTAATGGCTAAATATTGCTGTTAACCAGATAGAGTCTCTGGTATCCAGCCAGGCTGGATATTGGGCAGTGGAAACCCATAGATGTTCCGCTGCTAAATATCCGGTTTTAAATAAAACAGTGGCAGCCACTGAATATGCTCCCACCTTTTTGCTTTACATTCATCCACTCCTTTCATCTATTAATTTCATTTGTAATTAGATATTTACATTTATTTTCATCCATCTCCTTTTCTTTTCATATACTTCCTTTTACCATAGATGGTATGCTTGGGTGGCATACGTGTTGTGTTTGTATGTGTGTACACTGTTTAAATTATGCACGTTTTCCTGCTTTTGGGTTACAAGATGGCATGCAATTTCCAAATGAGTTAGAGTATTGTACATAGTATCGAGTTAACTTGTATATAGTTTTCCCGGTTTATCCCATGTTTAATTTCCTGTTCATTGTAAACTCAATGTTGCTTGTATGCACTGTGGTATGTTTTTGTTCGATGTACACCGCGCTGATTATAACAGCGCGGTATAGAAGAAATGTTAAATAAATAAATAAAAATAAATAAAGGTAGGTCATATTGGCCTGATCACTGCCCTGTGTTTCTTACCTGAGCAATTCTGAAATGCAAAGGGAAATCCTAAGTTTTCTCCTCTAAGTCCTGGTCCCCTCCTTCATTGGGTCCTATTGATTGATTTGTTCAGCACTTGGGAGTGCAGCAGATGTCTGTCGTAGGTGTGCCTGCTGATCTGCCCCCAAGGTCAGGAGGACCTGGAGTCTTTTTGGGGCATAAGGTCTCCTTCAGCCCAAGGCAGCGTATCCCTCCTTTACAGCCAAGAGGGCTGTCTGTCTCTAAGCATGCTCACTCATGAGCTCAGCACTTCAGAGGCAATGGAAGGGGGGGGGGGGGGACAGAAGTGGCAGTGGGAATTTCAAGTGTGACTCAGGTAACCGCTTGGATTAAAGATGGACATAAGTTGAGTCTATGTTGGACTACTGGCACGTTGCAACAGTCTCCTAAGTGTTGACAACAGTAGCTGAGCCTATTTCTCCTTTGGTTAAAGCCCCGGAGCAGCATAGAACAGCAGGACTGCCTACAGTTTCTTACTCTGTTTTCCCAAGATCTGCTAATTATAATTTTGAGACTATTTGGGTGACAATATTGGAACTGGGCAAGTCACTGTCAGGTCAAATAAAAATGATGCTGGATACGCATCAGGGAGCAGTGCTTAAATTAGAGAATCAGAAAAGGGGGCTTGAAGTCAAACAGCAGTTACAAACGTGTGAACGTAATACTGTAAAACACAGGAATTGGGGACCGCATTAATTAAAGAAAAGTCTCTGTTATATTATAAGACTCAATCTTTTGAAAATATTGCAAAAAGACCAAATCTACACCTTATTAATTTTCCTAGTCTTCTGTGTCATCTCCTGCTGAGATGCTTAGGATATATCTGATAGAGATGTTTCAGGTTACCCAGGAGATGTTGCCACCTATATTTATGATGTGCCTTCATTTACAAAAAAAAAAAAAAAAAAAAATCGAACAGGGTGACTCCTTGCAAGGGCAAGCTTCCTCAATGGACATTTTGAATTTGACTAGCTACTTGGAAAATGTTGATGCCTACTCTGTTGTTCTGTCTACTTTGAATGTTAGTTTAGTTTTGCATTTTGACCATGATCTTTTATTATGTAATTTCTTCAAGCATTCTGATAAGCATTTTTTAATGATAAAGTCAGAAGCTGGTATTGTTTCCTTAGAATTTTTTTCTTGATTGCTATTATATTGGCTTGTGATGTATCTTTCTTTCTCACTATTGGTGAGATGTAGTGGGAAAATTATAAATTTTAAATTTTAAAAAAATATGCATGTTTTACTGTGATCTGCCTTGAACAGATTTTATCTGGATTGGTAGAATATAAACAATTTAAAATTACCTCAGGGGGTTACATACATGAAAGAACACTTGATGACAGGAAAATTGACTCCTGGACGAAACAAAGATGGCCGCAATCTCATGGTGCTGCTCCCTAGAGTGAGGCTAGAGAACAGCTTCCCATGATTGTGGCTATTTTAAAATGGCTCAATGACAGGACAAGAGCAGAAAGACCCACTAGATCACCAAGATTATCTAAAGTATGACTTTGGGAGGGGTATGGAGGGCCACCTTTGCCTCCTTTAGATTGGGGGAGGGAGGAAAAAGAGGGGGCACTGACTGGCTAGCCTGGATTGCTTTTACAGGATTGGAAAAGAGGGGGCTTCCTCCAATTGATTAGCAAGGATATTGCAGGCTTGTGGGGTGTACCAATGCTCCCAATGGGGATCCGTGCTGCAGAGAGATCAGCTCATTTTGTCTTATAATATCACAGCCGTGGTTTGCAACATCACATCACAAACAATATGCTTGTGGGGCATCCAATCAATCCGTTTGATGGGGGAGTGGTGGTGACTGGGGCACAGAGTTACTGACAGTTCAGGGCATCTGATCCCTACCATCCCTCCCATCAGATTTACCCTGGGGACCTGTGGTACCTGAATTGGCAGGCACCATGGGACTTTTCCTGTGATACCTGCAGAGGCTGGTAATGCTGGTCCTCCACAGAAAATCTGATCTGCCACAGTAACTGCAAGAGCTAGCCTGGGAATGCCCCCTTCAGATACCATAGGGGTTTTCGATTTACTGTGTGGTTTCGGCAGCTAATGCACCATGATAGCTGCCAAAACTTATCATAGTTTAGTAGACATGCCCCAAAGTATTTATACATCAAATATACATATTTGTTTCTGCTCCTATTAGTCCACAATCCAGTAAGGGAGGGGGATATGAAATTTAAGGTTGACTGCAAAATTCACAAAGAAATAGCAATAGGCACAAAACTATCCAGCTTCACCTTAATGTCCAGAATTTCCAACTTTCAACTCAGATGGAGAAGAATCCATGGCCTACAAATTCTTCAGGTCAAGAAAGGACCACCACTGGTGTAGCTCAAGGAACACGCATCTCAGCCCAGCATACTTTACTACATATTTGCATGCTTAACAGAGAGAAAAAAAACTGCACCCAAAAAAAATGGCTATTCTATCTTCTTAAAACAGAACAGTAATATCATACTTAAATCTTGTTCTAAAACCAAGCACAATGTAGCACTTTCTGTCAGTGTCGTACGAAGGGCAGGGTGGTGGGTGCAGCCCACCATGTGCACTATCTGGGAAGAGGGTGCAGCCCCGACCAGCCCCAAAGAAACAGTGCAGCAAACCTACCATTAATCTGGTTAACCACAGTGCCTCGTGCTGCAGAAGCTGGTCGCTCTGCTCCCCTGGCTGAAGTCTCACACTTCATGAGACTTTGGCCGGGAGGGAAGAGCAGGCGGTCCCTGCAGCATGAGGCACTGCGACTAACCATAAAGATAGGTTTGCTGTGCTGCCTCCCTGGGTTGGGGGATGCATCTCACCAGAGGGGGGTACCTGACCCAGGTCATTGGGGGAGGGGGGAAGGAACGCCACTGCTTTCTGTAACTTCCCCAATAGAGGACTCTAACACTGATACATCAAAGGCAATAATCCCACCCTTGGTCCTTTATTTTAGTTGGAAGAAAATAAATTGTATTAACCGGAGACAAAGCTGCTTGAGGAAATTCTAAAACGTCTATAAGATATTTTTTAAAGAAATTAAGAGGAGACATACTGCACTGATCAAAACTCTGAGATTCAAATGACAAAACTAGTTTTCAGATTGCTCCATATTTCAGTGTATTAGAGTTTTATTTAGTTTTATTTATGTATTTATTTAACAGATATTTTTATACTGGTTTTCTATCAGACAAAACAGTTTACATGGAACTGGGTGTAAACAAGGAACTTTTGCATGCACTTGAGTTACATAAAACATTGTTAAGAACAGGAGATTACTAAAGTTTGATACAAGGCATATCTTACATATAACAGGGATTCATATAGTTGGCATGGGCTAGTGGTGAAATAGGGATAGGGTGAGAGGTTATGCTGGGTGGGGGAAGGCTTCTTCTGGGGTTGGAGGGATGTGGCCATTGGGGAGGGTTTGGTTGAGGGCCCTCAGGTGAGAGTTTCAGGGAGGCAGGGTGGGAGAACTCCTGTGGTCTTGGAACAGTTCATGTTGCATTGCATTTGGTTGGGAGTCAGAGCCAAAGTGTTCTTTATTTATTTATTTAACAGTTTTTTTTATACCGCTTTATCATTTCAATCAAAGCGGTTTACATTGTAACTTAAACTTGGTAAACGTACGTTCTTGGATTTTTAATCTCCTGTGGAAGTCCCCAATTGACTTGATGTTTCTTAGTGTGGGGGGTAATGAATTCCAGAGGATGTGGGCATGGAGCAAGAAAGCTCTGCGGCATGTTTTTCGGTTGCTCTTGCAAAGCTGGGGTGGGAGGCTGAGGACATTTGTTGTGCTGTATCTTCTCGAGCAGTCAGTCTTGGGTTTGTTGATTAGTGTTTGAAGGTGCTCAGAGGAGTGGTTGTTTAGTGCCTTGTGGATGGTAGTGAAGACCTTGTATTTGATTCTTGAGGTGATGAGTAGCCAGTGGAGGAGTTTGAGAAGTGGCGTGATGCTAGTCTGTCTTGATGCTCAGCAGATGGTTCATGCTGCAGTGTTCTGGGTGAGTTGCAGTGGGAGAAGTGTGTGCTTGTGTAGGTCTTGGTATATTGAGTTGCAATAGTGAATAGGGGGGTAATGGTGGCTTGACACACTGAATGGAAGCTTTCTATGCTAAGGAGGGGATGCAACTTTCTCGGGGTTCTGAGTTTGTAGTAGACAGACTTGGTGGTGTTCTGGACTTGCAAGGTCAGTTGTTCATCTAGTATGATTCCCGGATATCTATTTTCTGTTTTGACATTGAGGTCTGTGTTGCCAATCCTGATAGATGAGGGGGAGGGGTGAAGTTGGGGTGAATTTTTATCTTTCACCAATTAATACTCGGTGAATCTTTAGCATTATGTTCCAAGGCCTAAATCTTATCATTAGTTTGTTTGCTCAAAGTATATTGCTTTTGAGACAAAAGTCCCACCGTTTCTAATAAAGATGCTATATCAGTAGAAAATTGGGAAACCCATTTTTTCAAGTTTGATCAGCATCTCCCAGATGACTTGTAAAGTTATCTCAGGAGTCTCTGATACCATTGCAGAGGCAGAAATGATTTCTTACCCAGTTGCACTAATCAAACCAAGCCAGTGGCTGGCCCCTGTCCCAAATCCACTTCACCAAGGATGGAGCCTTCCACCGATGTAATTCTGTCTTGCTGTATTACCAAAGCTTCAGAAGGTGAAACCAGTGTTAAAACGTCTCCCAACTGTTCTGGATCAAGCCACTCTTCTGGGATTGGTAGCGACCTGGATTGCTGCTGTGAGATCCCTAGGCAAATCCCAGTCTCCCTTTCCAGTTTTGCAGCAGGGACTTCACACACAGGTGTTTGCTTGCCGGATATTGTAGATTCCTCAGGTGAAAATCATTTTGCTGCTGTTTGAGGAATTGAGGCTGCAGGCTTGGAAGGCTTCCCTGTTTATTCGGAATCATAAGGAAACATTTTTAGAGGATAAACTTCTCTGCATCTAGAGTTCAGTCAATGGGTGACTCCATCCTGTCCCCCGCTACTTCAAAGGTGGGTAATTTTCAAAAAGCTGATTTTTGCTGATAAAACAGTCTTTTACTCATGAAAATCACTTTGAAAATTGCCGTCATTATGACTCAAAGAGGAGGCCATTCTAAATTCTGGCATAAATGAAGATTATTCAATATTTACAAAATGTGCACCTCCTGCCAGAAAATGGTTGGGGTTTTTTTGTTGTTGTTTTTCTTTATTTTTTAAAACAAAGTGCACGTCTTTTTATATTTTCCCATGAAGATCCAGTTTTTCTAGACTCCAGATTCAGGAGGCTAGAGCATCAAAAGAATAGCCTGAAACGCCAGGACATTTAGCTTAGAGCTTTAAGGATACTCAGCCCAGATTTATAGTAATGGCAGATTGGATACATAATTTTCCCTGAAAACTTGTACCAGATTTTAGTGAACCACACATCATTTAATAACTTTCCTCCATTGTTCTAAGCACATGCTTGCTTTCAGCTGCACATCTCCTCTGAGTCAGAACATTTTTCCACAACTACCACTGTAAAAAATGTTTCAGTGAGAGCCAGAGTAACATTAGAAATATTCCTCCCATCGCTGCTTCGCCACATCAATTGACTGTTCTCTTAATAGGGTTTTCTAAATGTCATCATGGCAAATCAAGAACCACTGTATCCAATTGATAAAGGGTACAACAGACCACCATATAAACACATTTGCAATTACAAATGAAAAAGTTTGGTTGAAGGCAGTCCGACTTTGAATTTATTTTCATTAAAAAAGTGGATTTGCAGTTCCAATACTATTGCGCCAACGTCATCCAAATGAGTACTCTGTCGGGAATAAACAGCATTGCTACAGATATTCTTTATCAACATGAGCAGCACTTCAAGGACAACACATCCTCCTTATCATGGAGACCTACAGACTAGGACTCCCACAGAGCAACTAAATCACTCTGGCTTCCACATGTTCCTTTCTCTAAGCATTCTGGGATTTCCCCTGTTGCGTTTATACATATTCCTAGAAAAAAAGATTTTAAAAAGAGGACTAGCTCCAAATATTATTCAAGAAATGGAGTTAGTATGCAACTCTGACTTCCTTATTTGACATGGAACCAGGAACGCAGGATAAAAAAAAATAACAAACCTACCTTCTGAATTCCTTCTCTTTTTCCTCCAGCCCTTCTGGCCCTGCACATGTAGTCAAACCCCATCCTTTGCACCATTCTCTTATCAGACATAGGTGCTCCTAAAGCATTCAGGAGCCTTTAAACATGTTCCCCAGGCCTTTAATGACAAAGGGGGAAGCAGTCTTTCCGGGCCCTTAGTATTGTGTGATCTGATATCTCCCAGCAGAACAAAAACCCCCCCCATAAAATTGCTTTGGATAGGGTAGTTCCAAAATTGAACTGTCTATTTGGATACTTACAAATTATTTACAAATGGCACATTTGAGTCTAATACAATCCAAGCACAAAATGAAGTCTAGATGTTCCAAAAATAACAGGCGATAGAAATAGAGGGTTTCTTTACCACTGCCTAGCAAAAGTATTCTTTGTACATGGACACACCATGGGTTTCCCTGTTTTGATACCCATACAGCATGATATAGACCTCTCTCCTCATTAAAGAGAGGTCCCCATAAAGAAAACTGCATATGAAATGGGTTCCAACTTTCAGCTTTGTTGGGCAGCTCTTCAGCTGCTACATCACTCTGAAAGACCTCTCTTTATTTATTTACATTCTCTTATATACCGCGCTATTCTGCATCAGTGTGGTTTACATTGAACAAACTGAAATTACATTGAAAAGGGCATTATAACTTGGAGATAACTATTTTACAGGGAACATGGGCAATGCAGGGTTAAGTGGCTTGCCCAAGACCACAAGGAGCACCTGTGGGACTAGAAACCCCAGTCCTTCCAGCCCAAGGTTGCTGCCCTCTAGTGGGATTTGAACCCCCGACCTTCTGGCCTGAAGTACCTTGCCCCAACCACTAGGCCACTCCTCCACTCCTCTTTACATTTTAGCTATGACATACACTTCGTAAAACACATGGAGGCCAATTCTCTTCTGGACGTCCAGCCCCTGTATGGCCCCTCAGAATTGGCGCATACAATGGTAGACTCGATTCTGATCCTGTGGGGGCTAGACAACCCTGTGGGATCAGAACCAGGTCTGCCATTAAAATGGAGCTGTGATGCTATTGCACCCCATCTCCATGGCACTGCTGCTCCATTCAGGAGCTGCAATTGTGGCCCTGGGCACAGAACCCTCTTTCCCCACAGCCTGACCCCAATCTGGCCTACCATTGCAAGGATCGGGCTGCAGGGAGCCCACTGCACCCCCTCGCCTTCCTGCCGCTGCTGGCCTCTGCTGTCCCCCAATGTCCAGAGAGACTTATTCCATCTCCAAGGTGGAATAAGTCCCCCATCAAGAAGCCCAATCCAGGATGTACAGGGCCAATCTCAGAATCAGCCCTTTATGTCCGGGGTAACGGCCCGTCCATGCACCACCCTCATTCTGCCTTTCACCCACCCCCTCTTGCCCCTGCCTAAGGCTCCCCCTACAACCCTGCTGTTTGTACAGAGAGCCTTGCATGGGGATGGCAAGGGGGATGAATAGCAGGGATGTACGTCCAGTCAGGGCATACAACCCTGCTATTTGTGCCTCAGAATGACCCCCTTAAGTTAAATCTTCAGTAAAACTAAGGATCATGGGACAAACTCTCCTTTCACACAATTTCCTTCTTGGTTCCTGCACCTCAAGATCCTTGTGGACCTTGAGACAGCTCCCAATTCCTAGAGATCCAAGTATTCCCTTAAGAAGAACATGGTTTTTACAGAAACATGGTTTTTGAAAAGACACCACTCACTTAGCAATTCTGGGATTCAACACATTCATCCTCTCTGACTTCAGCTATTCAGAGGGCTAGTTATTGAAGAGCATTAAGGGAATAATATATAATATATAACTCTTAAAGCATGATATAATGACAAAATCATGCATTACTTTACTGTAACATATATTAATTTAAGTCATCACACATTATGTTTATGTTTATTAAAATGTTATATACCCTCTTTCTATTTAAAGGCAAGGTGGTTTACAATAAATAAATGAAATTTAGTAAGATTCATTAAAGGAACTCCATAAAATGAAAGAAAAGAAGAGAAGAAGAGCAATTGTATATCTGAGAGAGAAAGGGAGTTCGGAGAGGACAGCAGAACTTGACTTCCCAGTCCCTGGCTAACCTAGGCCCAAAAGGCCTGCAGAAATAGATGAGTTTTTAGTTGTGATTTAAAGGCAGGGTATGAAGATTCTAAACAGAGATACAGAGTCAAGGAATTCCAAAGTATAGGAACATAGAAGAAAAATGCAGAGCAATGGGTAGAACGTAGTGCTTGGAGAGGGGTGTAGAAAGTGAGAAAAGAAGAGAGGTGTGATGGTTATCCGGTATAGAGAACTTGGATGCAAGTATCAGAAGCTTAAATTGAACACTGGCAGCCAATGATAATGTTTTAAAAGTGGGTGACATGATTCTATTTATTTATTTGGCAAGAGAGAGACAGGTATGTTTGAACGCCTTGAAGATGCTTTAGTTCAGGGAAAGAGGCTGGCACAGGCAGTGTTACAAAAATGGGAAATGACATAATTAAGGAGAAAGGTTAGGGATGAGGAATCAAGAAATGGACCAATGTTGTGG
This sequence comes from Ichthyophis bannanicus, assembly GCA_033557465.1. NCBI lineage: Eukaryota > Metazoa > Chordata > Amphibia > Gymnophiona > Ichthyophiidae > Ichthyophis > Ichthyophis bannanicus. The sequence continues at coordinate 1,205,463,944 of CM066031.1, forward strand.
CATTGACCAAGAACAAAAAGGAAGGATCTGTATCTAGAATTATACCAAGGCGAACTGGAGTGGTCGGAGCTGCACCATCAATGAATCAAAGGACTGAAATCTTCTTTGGATTCAGTTTGGATTCAGTTTAAGGTGGTTACTTTGAAGCCAGGATGAAATCGTGTTAAGAGTATGACTGATGGGTATGAGATCAGGACCAAAGAATCCATGTGGAATAGCAATAAAGAGTCAGCTGCATAATATGCACTGATGTTCAGAACCTGTACCAGAGTTGCGAGTGGATTATGGAAGATATTAACAAGTAATAATGCAAATACATGTAAAGCACCTCATTATTATGTAAATGAAATAATGCAGCTGCATTATTCCTGGAAAAATAATGCCAGCTCAGAGCTGATGTTATCTTTCCTACATGTGGCTAACATGTGACCCAAAGTTTACAGACACCATCTTAGAGTCTGGTATATTTCAACATCCAAACGGACTGCCCTTCCCCCAGTCAAGACCCCCATTCCCAAAGACTCTGCCTCAGACCCCCAGTCAAGACCTCTTCTAAAGAAACTTCACAGACCCTCTTTCCTCCTGGAAAGTGTTCCCCACTCTTGATCCCTCTGAAGACCCTCCCTCTCCTCACCCCCATGGCCCAAATGCTTATTTTTTGAAATTCTTGGTGGTCTAGGGTAATGTGGCAGGAGTGATCTCCAGTCACTCCTGCCCCATCTAGTGCTGGGTTCAAAATGGCACCAGTTAACCCCTAGTGATAGTACTGTGAGATTACTGCTAGGTGTCAACTAAAGCCATTTTGAAACCAGAACCAGATGGGACAGGAGAATACTACTTGATTGTATGATGAACTTTGCATTTTTCAATATTTTACAGTTTTCTTTAAAAAAAGTATTTCTTGACAACAATCTATTTATACTTAAAACATATAAAAAGGTTTTTTTTATGTTAAAAGTGTCTTTCAGTATCTCTCACTTTAGCATTAATGACCTGTGGTGTTGATTCCAAGGCTGCCTGGATGAGAATCTAGAAGCAGATCGATTGTTTACGTCATCAGAATATAGAAAGACTAGGGGGCATGCAATGAAGCTACAGGATAACCTATTTAAGACAAAAAAGAGAAAATATTTTTTCACTCAACGCATAATCAAACTCTGAAATTTGCTACCGGAGGATGTAGCAAAAGCTGTTAATGTAGCTGGGTTTAAAAAAGATTTGGACAGTTCCTGGAGGAAAGGTCCATAAACCATTATTAAAAGAGACCCGGGATATCACTGCTTGACCCAATACAAGCATTGTGGACCCTGTTTCTTTTGGGGAAACTGCTATCTACTTGTGACCTAGATTGGTCACTGTTTGAAACAGGATACTGGGCTTGATGTATGGCATATCTTATGTTCATTATCTGTCAGGCCCTCTAAGGTGGGGAGAGGCTCACCTGGGCACCAGAGCATCAGGACCTCCCTCTGGGAGGGGTGGAAGTACATCTAGGCAATACTGAAAATAAAGAGTGGGAAAAAAACACTTAAACCATGATTCATTTAACAATCATTTTACTAATGAATTTGCAACCTAAAAAAAAAGCTTACAACAAAGCTATGAAAAATTAGCTCCTGGAACAGCCTCCACAGGTGATTCCTACAAAAGAAAAAACACATCATTATATTTCTATAATTACTTAATATTATATCATACTATATGCTATGGAAGCATATATAATCTCTCTCCCCCCCCCCCTCACTCTCCTACGCAGATGCTCTCCCCTCTCCTCCCCCACTATGGTTTTGAATGCCTATCACCATCCCTTTCCAAACCCAAACCCAAACCCTGGCCTTAACCTATTTCACAGTCCTCGTTTCAGTCCCTTCTTAAAGCCTATTTTCAGTCTCCATTCACACCCCTCTCTCCTCCAAATCACAGAATGGGCTAGATTACAGAAAGACTTGCATGGAAAATAATGTCTAATGAAGCTGTTTGGGATCACCGATCCACTGGCACTGGTCTCTTCTACTTTAGCTAGGGGACAGGGAGGATCCTTCTCAAAGAGTGTTTCCTCATGCATAAGGGGCACCATACCTCAAGGAGGTATTATGTAGCAAGTAGCACAAGAACATGCAAACTTAAGATAAGGCATACTAGAGCATATGAACATAAGATTTGCCATACTGGGTCAGACCAATGGTACAATTAAACCCAGTATCGTTTTTCCAACAGTGGTCAATCCAGGTCACAAATACCTGACAGGATCCCGAAAAGTAGACAGATTCCATGCTGCTTATCCCTGTGTCAATACCAAAGTTCATCAAATTCAGTATCCCCTCTCTGACAGTGGCCCAGCCAGAGCACAAGTACCCAGAAATATCCCAAGAAATTGGTCATTCCTCACTGTTCATATCCAGAGATAAGCGGTGGCTTTCCCATATCTACATGGCTAATAGTTTATTGACTTTTCCACAAGAGTTTATCTAAATCCTTTTGAAAACCCAGCTATGTTAACTTCCTTGACCACATATTCTGGAAACAAATGTCACAGCTTAATAGTAGGTTAATGAAAAAATACATTACCCAATTTCTTTTAAATGTGCTTCCTATTGGTACTATGGTAGTACTATTTGAAAAGGTGAAAAACCTTTCCCTAGTTACCTGTTCTACTTAATCCTCCATTGCTCAGGTACATCTTTAGATTGTAAGCCCTCCAAGGACAGGGAAATATCTATTTGTCTTGGCATTTGGGGAGTGTGCATGCTAAGCCAGATGGCAGCTTAAAGCAGCATTACCTCTGCCTACTTCATTCTCTCTCTCTCTCTTTCTGCTCTATTTCTACTCTCCTATCATTTGTTGGATTTCTTTTCTACTCTTTTAATCAATTGGTTGTAAACCACTTTGAAAGGCGGTATAGTAAGTAACAATCAACCATAAACCTGCTATTCCTTTGTGCACAGAACAGAGTGGGTATTTGTGTGAACAAAAGCATTCTGCCTGGAAGAGGGTTAGGTCAGAAGTGCCACTAGAGTCAGTATTATCTGCTTCACTTTATAATCTCTGTCTAGTCCTGTTGGCATCTTTGCTTTGACAGCAGGGCTATGAATTTAAAATATATACACACACACAGATTATATATAAATTGTGGTGTCAGTACATGATCAAGGGGATTTGTCATAAGAACATATAAGAACATAAGATATGCCATACTGGGTCAGACCAAGGTCCATCAAGCCCAGTATTCTGTTTCCAACAGTGGCCAATCTAGGTCATATCATATGTACCTAGCAGTTTCCCCAAGAGACACAAGTGCCACAATGCTTGTACTGGGTCAAGCATTGATATCTTCGGTCACTTCTTAATAATGGTTTATGGACCTTTCCTCCAGGAACTTGTCCAAACCTTTTTTAAACCCAGCTACACTAACAGCCTTTACTACATCCTCCGTTCACAAATTCCAGAGTTTGATTACACGTTGAGTGAAAAAATATTTTCTTTTATTAGTCTTAAATAGTTTACCCTGTAGCTTCATTGCATGTCCCCTAGTCTTTCTATATTCTGATAACGTAAACAATCGATCTACGTTTACCCGTTCCACTCCGTTCATCAATTTATAGACTTCTATCATATCTCCCCTCAGCTGTCTCTTTTCCAGGTTAAAGAGCCCTAACCTTTTTAGCCTTTCCTCATAGGAGTATCCTTCCATCCCCTTTACCATTTTGGTGGCTCTTCTCTGAACCTTTTCTAACATCGCTATATCCTTTTTAAGATACGGCGACCAGAATTGCACACAATATTCAAGGTGCGGTCTCACCATGGAACGATATAGAGGCATTATAATATCTTTTGTTTTATTTTCCATTCCTTTCCTTATCATACCTAGCATTCTATTTGCTCTCTTGGCTGCCGCTGCACACTGGGCCGAGGGTTTTAACATGGTATCCACAATGACGCCTAAATCTTTTTCCTGGGTGGTGGTTCCTAATGTGGAACCTTGCATCGTGTAACCATAGTTTGGGTTGTTCTTCCCTAGGTGCATAACCTTGCACTTGTCCACATTAAATTTCATCTGCCATTTTGATGCCAGTCTTCCAATTTATCAAGATCCTCTTGCAGTTTTTCACAATCCTCTTGGGTTTTAACAACTTTAACAACTTGTCTGGTTGTGTAAATTGTTGCTTGTCTTTGGTGAGGACCTAGTTGAATCACAATAGTTTGGTTTTGAATATCTACAAGACCAAGATATAATGGCTGTGTTGCCATGAGACCCCTTCCAGTTGTTTGACGATTTATATAGATAATGTTGCAATAGCAATGGCCTCTGAAGTCAGGAGTCTGGGAGTAACAGATTCCCTGTTGTTGTTTAAGTCATATGTTGTAAAGTGCAGTTCTTTTTTAAACTGAGATCATTTAGAAGATTGAGATTTGATGCCTCCTAAAGATCCTCATACTGTCTGCAATTGATACATTTTTGGATTGACTATGATAATTTGTTCTTGTGTGGTCTCCTAGGTTCATCGTTAAAAGCATTATAGTTAGTCCAGAATTCAGTGGTGCATCTGTTAACTCATTGTGGTAGGCAATGCTGTTTTATATTAGAACTAAGCTAGTTCCCAATTAAGCAGAGGTCTTTTTTTTTTTTTTAATCTGTTTGGTTTTTTTAGTCATTCATGGTGAAGGTCCTAAGTGATGTATTTGTGTGAGTACCTGAAAGTTCCATTGAATTTTCAATCATTAAGGCCCCCAGTGATGGATGCAACATTAGTATCCACCCATTGATTAGCCTTCGCGATTACACTGCTCAACATGGAAATCGTTACTGACTTTAAAAGGCCCTAATCTGTAGTATCTTGGTGAGCTGAACATGAATATAGCATTAAAAAAAATTATTGGCTCTCGTTTTGAAGATATTGCATGTAGTTCATTTTTGACATTTCACCGTGTAAATTTATCCAGTAGGACATCAACAACATCCCAAATAAGCCTTGAATGATGTAATATTGCATCACATTGCATGATACCAGCATGCACACATCATCCAGAGTTGATTGCATCATTTTCTGATGCAATGCAATACTACTGCCAGACTGCTGCTGAAGCCATCTGATGTCAGCTGTGTACTATACGCAGTAGGAAAGGAAAGTAATCTGGTATTCTGTTCCGATATTGAAAGCCTCATGAATGCCTTAAAAATCACTCATGACCCATAAGACTGGAGACTATTTATAGACTCTTCGAAAATGAGTCTGAAGGTTGTGCTTTTGAACAATGGAAACCGTCTTCCATCTATTCCAGTAGTGCATGCCGTCCACATGAAAGAGACATACAATAACTTAAAGCATCTACTGACTTCTATTAACTATAACAAGTACAGTGGGCACCTCTGTGGTGACTTGAAGGCAGTTGCCCTTTTAATGGGACTGCAGCAGGAATATATAAAATACATGTGTTTCTTATGTGAGTGGGATAGCCGAGCAAGGGATTGGTACTACTTGCGGAAGGAATGGAATTGCAGACAAAATGTAACAGTTGGAGAGAAGAATATCCAGCACTCAGCTCTGGTTGAGGCTCACAAAATCCTGCAACCACCCCTTCACATCAAACTAGGTTTGATGAAAAACTTAGTGAAAGCCATGGACCGCACTTCGCCAGCTTTCCGATACCTGCATGAAAAATTCCCTCAACTCAGTGAAGCAAAGATTAAAGAGGGAGTTTTTGTGGGTCCTCAGATTCGAGAGCTCTTCAAAGATGACCGGTTCAACAACTTGCTGCAGGGTGATGCGAAACAAGCATGGAATGTTTTTTGCCTAGTGTCAACAAACTTTCTCGGGAATGTTAGGGCAGAAAACTACAAGGAACTAGTAGAAGACATGCTGATGCAGTATCAGAAACTTGGCTGCAATATGTCTGTAAAGATCCATTGCCTTGATTCCCATCTCGATTTCTTTCCTGACAACTGTGGTATGGTTAGTGATGAACAGGGTGAACGTTTTCACCAAGATATCGCAACGATGGAGCAAAGATACGAGGGAAAATGGTCCACTACAATGCTGGCTGACTACTGCTGGACACTCCCCAGAGAAGCTCCCAAACAGCTGTACAAGAGACAGGCGAAAAAAATCTAAGAAGTAGTCTATGGGGCTTGTTTACAAAGCCGCGGTGTTTGATTTCAATGGGGCCGCGGCTCCGATAACGATCGCAAACCACTACCGCGGCTTTGTAAACAAGCCCCTATGTCTTGTTTTTTTACAGGTATTAACTGAAGGCCCATTATATTTACTATTGACATGCATTTCATGATGTAAACATTAATTCTTATAGATTACAAAAAAACTAGAGCCAACTTTGCAATTTCACTGTCACATTCGTGTTCAGCATATAAAAATTGATAAGAAATGACTATTTTTATTTCAGTAACATGACTTTTGTAAAAATTTGTTGACCAGTGTTTATTGTGAAGCAACCTGCCAGGTGTCCTTTGAGTGAAACATTTTCTTAACATTTAGAAAAAAGTTGAAGGTATTTTTATTTAACTCAGGCATTTGAACGGGGTAGAACTGATACTTATTGTTTATTGGAATTTCTCATTTTATTTAACTTATTTTAGCATTTTTGTTTTATTTTTGGATTTTATTGGTCTTGTTATTGTATGCTACTTGAAAGGTGTGAGCTGAATATAAATAAATAAATGATGCAGGCTATATAACTAAAAGGAAATAGACCAGTCACTTCAAGAAGTCTGCATTGGACATCAGAGGGGGCAGAATCAGGAACAGCACCACAGCCCTGGAGGTTTTGGTAAGTGCTGCAGTGCTGTTTAAAGCCACTGCTACTGCTGCTGCCCCTCTCCAAGATAAGCAGCAGTGGCAAAGGGGGCAGGAACAGAGGGGCACCAGGAATGAGGTTCATATCCTTGCACCGGCCCTGCTGGGGGAACACAAGGTAAACCACAAGTCGTAGAACACAAGGCTTGTCTAGGAAGACAATGAGTTCAAAGCAATGACAATTCCATACGGATAACCAGATGAATCACTTTAAACAACAAGGGGATTATTTTAGAAACTCTAGTCATGTTATGGATGTCTGAAAATGGGTACACAGATGCCCAATTCACAAGGACAACCCTAAACCCATTTTAGAAACCAAGTATATGGACATCCCTAGCGCAAAGACGTCCAAGAAGAATGGGGGCATGGCAGAGGAGTGACCTGGGCAGAGCAATGAAAATGCACGTTGCGGTACAATTCCAGACCAGTGCAAGCCATGTCTTTCCATGGTGTTTGAGGCATCCATGCCTATACCTGCTCCTGACCATGAATAAGGAGCAAAAAAGTGCTTGTTTCATGGCAGCAACACTATCTTGGGGAAGAGCACAATGTGCTGTCACTGTTTCCTGGGCAAAAAAACCTGAATGGAAATACAAACACCAAAAAGATTACTAAGCCACCACTGCAATCTGAATGTCTGCAATGTCACTGAACATGGACGTCCCCCTTCTGGTAAATGCTGGCCAAGAAATCCAAGAAGCTGTTTCTGCAGCTGTCTATTTGGGAATGTCCATGTTTCTAAAATCAGGCCAAAATGTAAACATTCCTGGGGTTTTCTCATGTGTTGCCATAGACGTTCTTTCTAAAATGTGTCCACAGGAGAGCACACACACTCGCAGGCAGAGCAACAGCAACACAGGGAAGCGAGGTGGAATAAGACAACAAAGTAACATAGTAAATGACAGCAGATAAACACCAGCATGGTCCGTCCAGTCTGCCCAGCAATACGGCAAGAGTAGGTGCACCTGACACTCTGTGCAGGTCACTCCTCCCCATGTCTTTGTTTAGGGGTGGACCCACCACTCCATGTAGGACACCCCTATTTGTTGAGAAGTTAGATGGTTCCGTTTATTTTGTTTTTATCCTGTTGCTGTAAAGGGATCTGCTGTGCTTGTCCCATGCTGTTTTGAATTCCGTCACCGTGTTTGCCCCCACCACTTCCATTGGAAGAGCATTCCAAGCATCCACCACCCTTTCAGTGAAAAAATATTTCCTGACATTGTCTTTCAATTTTCCACCTTGCAGCTTCATGTTATGCCCTCTAGTTTTGCAGCTTCCCCGTCTTTGGAAGAGGTTTGTTTGTTCATCGTTCCTCTTTAAGTATTTAAAGGTCTGAATCATATCTCCCCTATTCCTCCTCTCCTCCAAAGTGTACATATTTAGGTCTTCAAGTCTCTACTCATAAGGTTTCTTACGCAGGCTCCAAATCATTTTGGTCACCTTCCTCTGAGCACTTTCCAGTCTTTTTACATCTTTTGCAAGATACGGTCTCCAAAACGGAACACAGTATTCCATAACTGTGGCATAAGTACCTCTTCCTTTCTGCTGGTAATCCCTCTTTGTATGCAGCCCAACATCCTCCTGGCTTTTGCCACCGCCTTGTCGCACTGTTTGAGATCATCAGAGATAATCACACCAAGGTCTTTTTCCTGAGCCATGCACACCAACCTCACGCCCCCTATTGCGTACATTTCCCTTGGATTTGTGCTACCTAAGTGCATGACACTGCACTTTTTTGCATTAAATCGTAATTGCCAAGCATTAGACCATTCTTCCAGCTTTTGTAGATCTTTCCTAATGTTATCCACTCCCTCGGGGGAGTCCACTCTGTTGCAAATTTTTGTGTCATCTGCAAAAAGACAGACTTTTCCATTCAGTCCTTCAACAATATCACTCACAAATACATTGAACAGTGCTAGGCCCAGGACCGAACCCTGTGGCACCCCGCTAATCACCTTCCCCTCATCTGAGTGAGCTTTATGTACCATCACTCTGTCGTCTGTCAGTCAACCAATTTCTAATCCAGTTTACTATCTTGGTACCCATCCCCAAGTTACTGAGTTTATTGACAAGCCTCCTATGAGGAACAGTATCAAAGGCTTTGCTGAAATCCAGGTAGATGACATCCATCACATGCCCCTGATCTAGTTCCTTGGTCACCCAGTCAAAGAACTCAATCAGATCAGTTTGGCAAGACCGTCCTTCAGTAAAACCATGTTGCCTCGGATCTTGCAACCTGTTGGTTTTGAGAAAGTTCACTATTCATTCTTTCAGGAGCGCCTCCATTACTTTTCCCGCCACCGAGGTAAGGCTCACGGGTCTGTAGTTTGACACTTCTTTCCTGTCACCACTTTGTATAGAGGTACAACATCAGCCATTTTCCAGTCCTGAGGAACCTCTCCTGTTTCCAAGGATCTGTTGAATACATCCTTTAACGGCCCTGATAGAACTTCTCTGAGCTCTTTCAGTATCCTGGGATGTATCCCATCCGGTTCCATGGCTTTGCCCACTTTCAGTTTAGCAAGTTGTTCCAACACCTCATCTTCTGTGAATGGTGTGGTGTCTACTTCATTCCCATTTTTATATTTGGGAGTCCCAGCTGGTCCATCTCCAGGATTTTCTTTAGTAAAAACAGAGCAGAAGTATTTGTTTAGCAATTTCGCTTTTTCTATGTCACTTTCCACGAGTCTTTTCCCAGCACTTCTGAGTCCTGCAATTCCAACTCTGATCTTCTTCCTTTCCCGAATATACCTGAAGAAAGTTTTGTCGCCACCCTTAACATCTTTAGCCATCTTTTCCTCTGCCTTCGATTTTGCTATCCTTATTTCTCTTTTTGACTCTTTGAGTTTGATCCTGTATTCATTTCTGTGTTCTTCTGTTTGCAAGCTTTTGAATTTTGCCAAAGCTGTGTTTTTTGCCTTTATTTGAGCAGCCACTTCTTTGGAAAACCAAATAGGTTTCCTTCTCCTCTTGTTTTTGTTTACTTTTTTAACATATTTGTCCATTGACCCTTTTATTGCCACCTTTAGTTTATCCCATTGCAATTCCACTTCCTTTATCTCCTTCCACCCTGTCATCTCCTCCTTTAGGTACTTGGCCATTTTATTGAAGTCAGTGTTTTTGAAGTTTAGGACTTTGAGTTTGCTATGTTTGGCCTGTACCCTGGCTTTTATCTCAAACCACACTGTGTAATGATCACTGTTGCTCACAGGAGTACTCACGCAGACATTTGACATGCTATCACCATTGGTGAGCGCTAAATCCAGCGTTGAGCTTTCTCTAGTTGGTTCCATGACCATTTGTCTAAGGAATGCATCCTGGAGAGCATCTATAATTTTTTTGCTTCTTCCCAGATGTGCAGAAGGAGTAATTCAATCCACATCAGGTAGATTAAAGTCACCCAAAATGATTACTTCCCCCTTTGTGGCTATCTTGGCAATATCTCTAATCAAATCGTTATCTATCTCTTCAATTTGAGTCGGAGGTCTGTAGACTACAGCAGTATGGATGACAGTGCCATCTCCTCTTTCCAACGCAATCCAGAGCGCTTCTTCTTTTCCCCATGCCTCCTGCATTTCAGTAGCTTTAATATTGCTTTATTAAACCCCGACACGGTCATGTTTCGGCAACAGTGCCTTCTTCAGGGGTAAGCTGTTCATTGACGATCTTCTTCTTTTCTCAGACCGAGTACAATTTGTGGTCCATAACAGTACTTGAGTGTTTTTAGCTCTTACGCTCCCACCACTATTCACAGCTTACCCCTGAAGAAGGCACTGTTGCTGAAATGCAGCTGTGTCGAGGTTTAATAAAGGCTCTCTTATTCCACCTCGCTTCCCTATGTTGCCGTCCTTTCTAAAATGCCACGTCACGCAAGCATATTTAAATTGAGCCTTATAAGATACCGTCAAGCATTATAGGTGTTTATTCCATAGAAACTTTTCCAGATGTACACTGCTACCGGCTAGCTTCCTTTTTTCTCCAGCTAACTCAGATATTCAATGCCAGTAGTCGGATATGGCTCAGGCTTTGAATATCCATGTGTTTGTTTCAGCAGCAATGGCTAGCCGCTGTAATCATGCTAGCTGCACCGATGAATATAATGTTAACCTTTGCAGAGAAAAACAGCACTAAGTGGGTGGCTGTCACAGGAAAATTAACTTGAGATGTCCTAAGAACCTGTCAAATTGAGGCTATCAGGCAATGATATAAATTCCACCCAAGAACCCCAGGCAAGAAGGTGGCCCACACCTCTCAGGGAAAGTGCCGCAAAACTTACTTCAAATGAAGTCTGCCACACTGTCCCCTCCCTGCTTCAAAGCGTGGGCATAGTTTGACTGTTTCATTTGAGGGAGCAAAGGACAGGGTAGCAGATTGGGGAGGGGGTGACATACAGTATTTGCATATATACATCTCATACATATTCATTATGGTTATCTAAAAAAAATCCTAAATAGGAAGCCGATATATCAAACAGCAAAGATGTTTAATGAAATATGCCAGCAGCATGATGTTTCTCGCAGATCCATGTCTGTTAGCAAAGAGAGAGCACACTTTCCCTCTCCCCTTCCCTAAACCTGAAGCCAGCACTTTCCCCTTCCCCTCACCACCAGAGCTTTCAGCTTTCTCTCCCTTTCTTTTCCTCCAAAGCCCAGCTCTGCTATTACCTTAGCACTCAGCGGAGCAGAGCCGGAGCTTTAAAGCAAAAGAAGAGAGGCAGCAGCATGGTGGTGATCTCAGTGGGAGGAAGCAGGAAGCCAAGATTTAAATGATATGGTGGCCCGGACTGGCTATGTGCTGCAGATGTTGCTGCCCCTCCCCCAGCATTACTCCTGCCCTCCTCCCAGTCCTGAGACTCAGGAATGGCTCAAGGCGTTATTTATGGCAAGAGATGAGCTGGTGCCTCCCCTGCTCCCAAAATCGAGGGGCCTCCTAAGAGCTCTAGACAAGGATATCACTCAGAACACCAGTCAGGAGGTTGCCCTAAGAAAAAAGAAAGCAACATACTGTATTTCCAGGTTATATACATTAAAAATGAAATCTTTTGCATATAAATGTGTAGCCCAGGAATCTAACATAAACCATACTGATTTCTGACACTGCACACTGACATGCATGGGCCAGCATGGTATTAAATGTAGATGTGTACTCTGCAGAAAACAAAGGAGATGCAAGGTGCTTGCAACACCAAAGAACAAAAAGAAAAACGAGGAGCACAGTGCAGTTTATAACATTGTTTTTATTTTGGTGTCACAAACTGCCGTGATCCTTGCTTTTTGTTTTTGAACATATCTCCTGCATCCAAGAAACCCTTCTGCCAGCAATGGGTGCAGAGCAGAACTAGGACATTTTCTCATAGAGCTCAACATACTAAAAATAATTTCTGATTCTGGGGTCATCTCAGTAACAACAATATAACCCCTCATTAACATCTCTTCCGCCCTCCCTTCCCTGCAACAAGCATCTTTTCTGTTCCCACTCTCTCCAGCACACTTAGCATCTCTTGTTTCACATCGTCCCCCCTCCCCGGCACTACCACGACTGCTGCTGACTCCCCTGAGGTGAAATAGCTGCAGCGGCAGTAAGATCTGCCATAAGCAAGGGGTCGTTCAGATGTCCACATTCTTTAAAGGCCCTGCCGTCCTACCCACTATGACATGAAAAATATGCATCAGAGGGAGTGGGAAGACTACAGGGCCTTTGAAGCTGCAGAGCTCTGAAACAGCCTACATTTACTGCAGGTCTTATTGTCACCACAGCCTGGGGACACGGGACCTTGGGGACAGCAGCTGTGGAAAGAAGGGGAGCAGGGCAGCACAGATCAAATTGGACCAGGTAGGCGCAACCTCTTTTGGGGGGCAATGCCCTTCTCTTGCCCCTCCCCCCCAAATTATACCCATTAGCTACAATAAAGGAGAGCTATGGATCATGAATGCAGGTTCAACAACAATGAGAAGGCAGTGACAGAAAGGTAGCAGCTGCTGAGAGAGGCAAGCAGAAAGGAGATTTTTCTTTTCTTTTAACTTCTGTTTTATTAGTTTTGGAGTGTGAGATTAAAGATACCCACTGGAAATAGGAAACCACCTGCAGAGACTACAGTGGAAACTACTGAAAACATAATAAAACACAGAGGGTCTGATATTCCATTGTGCTGGCTATGAGTCTCTAAGGCGCACAGCCGCCAGGACTGACTCAAAGGCACACATTGCATTTGCATTCAAACTGGGGCCATATCTGGGCACCAGAATTGAATATCTGGATCTTCTGCAATTCAGCAAAATGCTCCACACCATTGCTAACCATGCAGCGGTGATATTGAGCTACTGCCCGGTTAGTTCCCACGGGTAAAGATAGTTGAGGTTTTCCTGCACCTACCTTTACTTGTGGATTCGCTGACCGGGCAGCAACTCATTATCGCCAACGCCCGGTTAGCAATGGTGCTGCCTCCCCTCCATCCCGGAATGCTCACGACACACCCCGATTCCATGCGGTTAGCATCAGGGCATGTAGTGGCGAAACCAGGGGATATTCATTGGAACTAACTGTGTTAGTGCCAATGAATATCACAGTATAGAAACATAGAAATATGACGACAGAAAAAGACCACATGGCCTATCTAGTCTGTCCTTCCATAACAACTACAACAGTCCCCTTTTTATCTTTAGAGATCCTCTGTGTTGGTCCCATGCTTTTTTGAATTCAGTTACTGTCCTCATCTCTACCACCTCCACTGGGAGACTATTCCACGGATCCACCACTCTTTCCGTAAAGAAATATTTCCGCATATCACTCCTGAATCTATCCCCCTTCTCCCTCATCCCATGTCCCCTCGTAGCAGAACTTGCTTTCAATTGAAAGAGGCTCTCTCCCTGAACATTTATGCCATGGAGGTATTTAAATGTCTCAATCATATCACCTCTATCCCACCTTTCCTCTAAGGTGTACATATGAAGATCCTTCAGTCTGTCCTCATATGCTTTATAATGAAGCCCATTAATCATTTTAGTAGCCACGCTCTGCACCGACTCCATCCTGTTCACATCCTCCAGAATTGCACACTATACTCCAAATGAGGTCGCACCAAAGACTTATACAGAGGCACTCTTACCTCCTTTTTTCTGCTAGACATTCCTCTCTGTATGCACCCAAGAATCCTTCTAGCTTTTGCCATCGCCTTTTCTACCTGTTTAGCTACTTTAAGTTCATCAGACACAACCACGCCTAGGTCCCACTCTTCTTTAGTGGACAAAAGTACTTCACCCCCTATACTATATTGCTCCCTTGGATTGCTGCAGCCCAAATGCATGACCTTACATTTTTTAACATTAAATCCCAGCTGCCAAATTCTAGACCATTCTTCAAGCTTAGCTAGATCCCTCCTCATGTTATCTACACCTTCCTGGGTGTCTACTCTGTTGCAGATTTTGGTATCATGACATTTGGAGGGAGGAGTAGCCTAGTGGTTGGGGCAAGGTACTTCAGGCCAGAAGGTCAGGGGTTCAAATCCCACTAGAGGTCAGCAACCTTGGGCCGGAAGGACCGGGGTTTCTAGTCCCACAGATGCTCCTTGTGGTCTTGGGCAAGTCACTTAACCCTCCATAGCCCATGTTCCCTGTAAGTATTAGTGTATGTGTCTCATATCCCAACGTGTTAAATGTATCCCCCAATTGTGTCATGACCACTTTGATTGAAGGATAAGGTGGTATACAAAAACTGTCTAAATAAATAAATTTACACAGTATAATGACATTTACACAGTTTACAGGTTTTTAAACTGTGTAAATGCTGTTGAATATCGGGCCCAGAAGGCATAAAGTGTGGACAGCTGTGCTTTAGTAGAGCTCTGCATTCATTCCTCCTAGCAGTCACATGGAAATTGAAGGGAAAAAGCAAGCTAGCTTTTCTACTAACTCTGGTGCTAACCATCAACAATAAGGATCCACAATATCCTCTGCCATGAAAAATATACATTCGCTGGGCACATGGTTGGAGAGCAGGACAGGAAATGCTGGGCAATCTTGGGTAGGTCAACACCAGACTGCCAACTTGGATGCTCAGTATGTTGCAGGATCAGTGACTATGACCTCAGTGGGATCTCCATGATAGCTTGTTACTGAAGTTCGTACAGAAATCTGACTGCTTATTACTCAGCTTGAGCTTCTGTCACCAAAGATTTTCTTATGTTGGGGTTCACAGGGTACTGGCACATAAAGATGAGGGGGAGACGTGATAACTGGAAGGCTGGTGCTGCTCATGATACAGTACCTCTATTGCTTGTTAGCATGCCTACTCTTTCCACTACCATACCTCTGTTGCTCCCTTTCCTCTAACTGAATCGTGAGCTTCTCTTTCTACTAAGTCAGCAGAGCAATGGTTCCTTTCACCCATGAGTCACAGAGACTAGACAGAATTCCACTAGCACCAAAACCTCTATTTTGAATCTCTGTGAATGCAAAAACCCAGGGCTGGCCCAAGGGTTTCTGCTGCCCTAAGCAGAAGCCCCAGCCATATTGCCCCTCCCGGAATGTGCTGTCTCCCCATGTGCCAAGTTGCACCCCCCCACCCCCCTCTGAGCTGAGCCATGTTACCACCGATTCCAGCTTCGGGGGTTCTGAAGCGGCAGGCCATGTGTGCCAAAGCACATGGTCTGCCACCGAGCCTAGCCATCCCCTCCCCCCCCCCCCCTGCTGCTGGAATCAGCAGCAGCAGCAGCAGCATCAGGGAGCTGAAGCACATGGACTATCGCCCACAGAGATCTGCTGCCCTAGGTGGCCATCTAGTCTGCCTAGTGGACAGGCCAGCTCTGCAAAAATCCTTTAACTATAGCTGTAGAATATTCTAATAACAAGGCTCAGGGTAACACTTCTGGAATTCAGTGTCTCCATAACATCCTTGAAGAGCTTCAGGACCTCTATGGCCTGAGTCATATTTGTCTAGTTTTGGCATCCTCAGGGCTTTTGATACCTACTGTATCTTGGTCTGCAGTGACATCTCATGCAGAGCTGCTCATTATCATTCCAACATCTACGGCACAAAATAAGTGGAATTATCTTGAATGAGCTGGTGCACAGAGGCCCCTGCCGCTTTCTGTTTCTCATGCAGCTCTTCACGCTTTGATGAACATATCCTGTTATTTTTTGGCACTTTTTGATGCTTAGCATCAGCACCTGATGATTGCTTCTTTTGCTTCCCAGGCCTAGGGATTCTCTGACAACTGGGTGCAGTAAGTATACAAAGCATATGATACCATGAAAGCCCATCTCCTTCATTGCCTTAGCCATGTTCACCCACTATCTGCTACAAAAGAAAAAGGAAGCACAGTGCTCTGTCTGCCAGCCCTGCAACATTGCTATAATGTCTGCCAAGATATGGGCCCAGGTATGGCTATCATCCATCAGCCATGTATGCAGCACAGCCCACCAGGACCATCCTCCTGGTATATCCCCATCATACCTATAGTCTGTCCCTGCCTTATCCAGCTGTCAAAGGTAGGCATATGTCGCATTCTGACTAGCCCAGATGTTGCTCGTGAAATGCACACTATTCCTTTCTGCCTTTGCCAGCTCTACCTGCAGCTGGAAAGTGGGTGCACAACTTATTATACAGACCGGGGATCACCTGCCTACTAAACGTTGTCCTGCAGGGTGCTATGATAATTGGGAAATAAGAGAGTAGCAACACATTATAAGCCACCTGCAGTGACTAGTCACCCTGGGTAATCATTTCCCTGATTATCATGCCACCACCTTCAAGGCTCACCTTCCATATTCAGCCGCTGCCTGGTTAGTTCAGGTGACGAAGGTTAGGTCAGTCTTTACTGCGCCTGACTTTCGCTGCTGAGGAATAACCAGGCAGCAGCTGAATATCTCCAGATGCTGCCCCCTGCTCCACCCCAGAATGCCCCAGTGCTAGCCAGTTAGCACTGGGGTGCAGCTGTGGAATCTGTGGCCATTTAGCAGCACTAACTGTCTTAGTGCTGTTGAATATCCTGGCCAAGGGAATTAACATTGCTAATCATGTTTATTCCTTTCAATATCGGGCCCATAGTCTTCAAAACTAAACAGGATTGTGAGGAATTGTGAATCTAAATAGCAGATGAAAGTGAATATGGAAAAACACATAGGGAAATAAAATAGGTAAAAAAAATGTGGGTTTCTTAGTCAGGACTCACCACATAAGACGAAGATCTTGAAGTCATTATGGATAATATGTTTAACTTTCAGGGATGTGGCAGCTATAAAAGCAAATACTGTATAATTTGTGCAGGAGTAGCCTAATGGTTAGAGCACCAGCTTAGGAACCAGAGACCAGGTTTCAATTCCCACCAGCACTCCTTGTGGCCTTGGGCAAGTCATTTAACCCTCCATTGCCTCAGAAAAATCCAAGTTATCAATGTCCCTGTTTAATGTGCATTACCAAGTTTATGTTACGATGTAAACCGCTTTGATTGAAATGATAAAGCAGTGTATAAAACCTGTTAAATAAATAATATTAGGGATTAATCTACCTTATATAGCAGTCTGACCTCACTGTGGCATCTCAGGATGCATCGCATGGGCCAGGCGTCACCATTTTACAAGATGGCAGACCAGAGCGGGAGCACATAAGGAATGTCCCTGCCTATTTTAAGATATGAGGGGGTGGGGCATTGGATTTATGGGCCGCTAGACCACCAGGTGATTTTTTTTTTTATTTTGTTTTATTTTGGGGTGGGCTAGGTTTGGGGTAAGGGGTAGTGGGGCCACTAGACCACCAGGTTCTCTTTTCTTTTAGTAGGGGTGGGGTTATAGGGGCCACTAGACCACCAGGTGACTTTTATTTTCATTTGTGTTGGGGTGGGAGTACAGGGGTCACTAGACCATGAGTTTCTATTTTGTTTTAGTGGGGGGTGCGGGGTACAGTGGCCGCTAGACCTCCAGGTGACTTTTATTTTAATTTGGGTTGAGATGAGGTGTATGGGGCCACTAGACCACCAGGTTCACTTTTCTTTTAGTAGGGTTTGGGGGTATAGGGGCCACTAAACCACCAGGTACTTTCTTTCTGTCAGGGCACCAGCCCCCGACAGTGTTTGACAGCATCAGGGGCTTTTCTTGATACCGCAATCGTCCCCGGTCTATCAAACTACTGTCAGAGACGTAGGGGGGGGGGGGAGGATGGGGCTGCTGGGCCACCAGGGATTCTTTTTTGTCAGGTATAGCCCCTTAAACTATTTTGATGGCATTGTGGGCTTTTCCCTATCCCCAATGCGATCAAAATACTGTCAGGGCTGATAGCAAATTAGCCATGCAGTGCCCGGAGAGCAAGCCAAACTAGCGCAGGCTTCTTGTGCGCATATGGTTGACTTGCTCTCCCAGTTTAATGCTGCAGTGGCTCATTTGCATCCACACAGTTAATGCAGCATGCATTTGCATAACTTATCCTTCATGCATCGCAAGCTAAAATGTGTGCATTGTCAGGAACATAAAAAATCGCTTCAGCACGGGTCTAGCACCAGCTTTCTGCATTGGCCCCTAATACAGCTTAGTAAATAAGCTCCTAAGTTTGTACCTGAACCAATGGAGGGTTAATTGACTTACTCAATGTCATAAGAAGTAGCAATGAGATTTGCCCCCTTATTTTTCTGGTTGTTGGCCTCCTAATCACTAGATTACCTCTCTAGGGAATGGTGACAAAACTGATAAAGGGGATGAAACACCTCCCCTATGAGTAAGGGTAAACAAGTTAGGGTTATTCAATTAGGAAAAGAGATGACTGAGATAGAGATGTGTATTTGTGAGCGTGCACTCAGGTCATTTGGTTGCCTAAAAATTTAAAGTACACAATATTTGTGTGCATATGTATGAATTAATATACGCATACTTGATTTGTACATTTAAAAAAGTTCCATCATCCTTACAATGCATGCCTAAAGAACAAATGTGAAAGGAACATAAAATAATGATAGAAATTTGAGAAAAATTCAGTTTAAAGAACAGGAACCAAGCATTTTCTAGTCATACACACTTACTGACAAGAGCTAAAATAGTTTATAAAATCATGAATGAAATAAAACAATTAAATAGAAGGTTGTTTGATGTTTGAAACAAACTAAAATGAGAGAACACTCCTTAAAACAAACAGCCAGTAGACTGAAAACAAATTCTACAA
This sequence comes from Ichthyophis bannanicus, assembly GCA_033557465.1. NCBI lineage: Eukaryota > Metazoa > Chordata > Amphibia > Gymnophiona > Ichthyophiidae > Ichthyophis > Ichthyophis bannanicus. Next base: position 1,205,482,900 of record CM066031.1, read on the forward strand.
AGTATTTTTTCACGTAATTTATAATTAAGCTGTGGAATCTATAGCCAAAAGACATGGTGAAGCACGATCTGATGACTATTACCGCATAGTTCAAAAGAGGTTTGGACAAGTTCCTGGAGGAAAAGCCCATAAAATTATTAGTCAGCTAGACCTGGGAAAGCCATCACTTGTCACTAGAAATGAGATATAAGAAAGAGACCTATTTTCTTCAATCTTCTGGGTACTTCTGTAGCCTTCCCTCAATCACCATGCCCCCATACACTTTCTCAGCTTTCTCTTGCCTCATCTTCCCTCTTCCTGGTACATCACCTCCAAACTTTCTCCCCTCCCACTACGCCCAAATCATTCCTCCCTCCCAGCTTGCCCTTCTTCTCTCCTCCCCCCCCCCCCCCCGAACTTCCATGTGCACATATGCCCATAGCACACTCCCACTCAATGCTCAGTAAAACAAGCGCAAGGCCGGTGCAAGCGTATTAAACACCCTAGGTGAACCGTCAGTCTTGTGCCTCTTATATATGTATGTATGTATGTGTATATATGTATGTGTATATATATATATATATGTAGGAGGGTGCAAAGATGGATAGTTATATATAACTATTGAAAATTAATATTGGATATTAGTACCAATTATTTAATTTCTATGAAAAAAATATAATGTAGCCCATTTAAGACTAATCGGAGGAAATATTTTTTTCACTCAACACATAATCAAACTCTGGAATTTGTTATCAGAGGATGTAGTAAAAGCTGTTAGTGTAGCTGGATTTAAAAGTGGTTTGGACAAGTTTCTGGAGAATAAGTCCATAAATGATTATTAAAGAGAACCAGGGAAATCTACTGATTTATCCATTGGACAAGCAGCATGGAATCTGTGTACCTTTTGGGAGGTGCTTGTGACCTGAATTGGCCACTGTTGGAAACAGGATACTGGACTTGATGGACCCTTGGTCTGACCCAATATGGCATATTTTATGTTCTTATGTTGACCCAGATCAGTCAAGGTTTGTGGCAAGATGCTAATCTTGATGATCCTTGGTCTGAATCAGCATGGCTTTTTTATGTTCTTATGCACATATATCTTAGAGAATGAGAGCAACTCCAGTCCTTCATGTTCCTAAACCCAGTACAGATATCCTCGATAAAGATGCACAAGACATATTTGCATATACTCTGCCTCCATAGTATGCAAAATCAATCTTATGTATGGTCATTACTTTTGAGGCCTGAGTGGACTGAAGTTGCTCACCCGTGCCCTAAAGGATGAGATTAGAACGTGAATTGAATATAATAGACATTAAATACCTCAAAATAGTAATTAAGGCAATCATACCTAAAATATTTGGTAGCACAATTAGTTTTAGGACAAGAGGTAATGATATAAGACTCTAAGGGGTTAGAAGTAACATAAGAAAATACTACTTAATAGAAAGGGAAGTGGTGGAAACAAAAACAGTAATGGAATTCAAGAAAACATGGGATAAGAATTGGAAGGGTGCATGAAAAAAATGTATTTTATTTTCTAATTCATGTCATGTTTGCTGTTTTGTCATACCCATTAAAGCAAATAGGAGAAGCAATGCATTCCATTCTTGCCAAATATTGTGGTTGCCATATTCACTCTAGCCCCCCAACAAATCTTCCTACCCTCTCTAAATCACCTCTCATGCAACCCACTTACCCACCTCCTAAAGTACACCCCCAATAAGATCCCATATCTAAGGCCAACTTCCATCCAATGAACCCCTCTATAGTCTTTCCCACCCACAAAATCCCCATCCCAATCGACTCTCCACATAGCCCACCATCCAGTAAGCCCTCTTCACTCAACCCTATCATCCACTAAGCCTCCACTCTCAATGCACTCCTCAGTCATCCTTACCTACTACTAAGCCCCCACACCCAACACCAAGCCTCATTCAGACTCACCCTCATTAAACATTAAACCTCCCAAAATGTACCATAGATGAGCCCACCAATTCCCTTGAGCCCTTCTGACATATGCCCACATTCCATAATTAGAGGCAAGAAGCTGCTTGTTCTTAAGAACCATCATCCTAACACTATATGTGTGTGAAGAAACATATACCAGAAGACTTGCATTTGCTCAGAAAGTGGAACATAGAGTTCATCTGTTGTCATAACAGACAACGAGAACTGCCTCTCCAGAATGCATCTTCAAAAAAGGGAAGCGGAAATGTTTAGCCTCTTAACGTAACTTCCATCTTCAAGAGCAAAGTGCAATGTAGGAGTTCCTAAAATTATGGTGGGAGTTTGTATTATTAGAATTTGATTGACAGACAAGATAGTATCAACAGTATGACATTAATGTTATGAGAAATGAATGAATGAATAAACTGATGAAAAATAAATAATAAGAATCATTTATTCATGATAGCAGAGGTTTAGACCATGATCCATACCCAATAACACACACAAGAACCCTATCATGTTTCCAAAGGGTTAACAACATTCCAGCTTTCTTGGCAAGCCTACTCTTCCTGCAGCACCATACACAGGTATCTTCCACTATAATGCAGTGTGTTAATGCTTTTCCTCTGCAAAGCACGAAACCCTAACAATGAGAATTTTACTCAGTGACCCTGTTACCTTGTAATCATCTTTGCAGACAGGATAATATTAGGTTAAAGATCACATCACCCCAATTGCTCCAGACTGCCTCGGAAACTCATTAGCATCTTCGTTATCTTACATTTTGTTTCAGTTTTTTTCTGTGACCAACCTAATTAGTTTTTCAGTAATAATTATTTTACAGCCAAGTAAATTGCAGAAATATGTAAACTGTTGCATAGCTAAATTAAATGCTGTTTTAACTAACAGTTAATAGTGTTTACTGCTGTGTAATAGTAATTTTCATTTTTTACTGTATCTAATGACTTTCTGATGACTCACATTCTCTCTAGGGACACCAAATCATTACATTAAGGATGAGTGATTTTAGTACACAATGACTGATCAGTACAGTCATGTAGAGTAAGACTTAGCTAGTAAATTAAATCATTTGCACCACAGTGTTTGTCACATAGATGAGGCACTGCTAATATTCGGCTGTTCAATCATAAAATAAGAGATAAAAAAATAGATTCCTAAAATGCTACAACTTTTACAGAAAGCCTTATGCAGCCCATATTTGAGAGAGAGATGGGTAATACTAGTAGTAAGATGTATAACTCGGTACTATACTTCTGATTAGAGGCTGTGCTAAGGAATAAGTACTAGAAAAGTGTCTCACGTGAAGTGGCATTTTAGAAAGGACGTCCAAGTTAAAAAAATCTGAGAGAACTCTGGGGACATTTACATTTCAGCCTAATTTTAGAAACATGGACGGCCGCTGAAACAGCTTCTTGTCAGTGAACATGGATGTCCCCCTTCTGGAAAATGCCATCCAGGACATCCATTTCAGACACTCAGACCTGCAGCGGTGGGTTAGTAATCTGTTTGGGGTTTGTATTTACATGCAACTTTTTTTGGCCAGGAAATGTTGACAGTGATGTTGATGGCACATTGTGCTCTTCCCCCTGATAGTGTTGCTGTCATGAAATAAGCTTCTTATTTCTGGTCAGGAGCAGATATAGACATTGATTCCTCAACAACCAGGGCCAGACGTGTTTGTGCTGTTCTGAAATCGCAACATATGCATCTGCCTTGCTCTGTCCAGGCCACGCCTCCACCACTCCCCCATTCTACTGTCTTGCTCTGTCCAGGCCACGCCTCCACCACTCCCCCATTCTACTGTCTTGCTCTGTCCAGGCCACGCCTCCACCATGCCCCCATTCTACTTGGACACAGGCGCGGCCCAAGGGGGGTGCGAGGCCATGTGCGGAGACTCGGTGCGGGCCTCATTTGCATAAGTGGCCTTATTTGCATAAATATTTGCATAATGTTACCATACACTAACTTTTAGTAAACATGTCTCTTAATGAGTGTATGGATAAAGAAAGACCAAAAGATTTCTACATTACTATAATCTAGTGCCAACCGCCAGGCACATTAGGAACTACTACAAACGCTGCCCATTTATAACCCATAGCAAACCCGCCGTATCCTGACAGCATTACCAGGACTCACAAAGCACCATACCCTACCTATCAAAAGGCAACACTGCAAATATTAAACCAATACATTTCAGAGAATACTGGGGAAAGAGAACAAGTGGCAATGTCAAATAGGAATTACATAAACAGAATACCTCAGCTCAGTTACACATGCAGAACATAGACCATCACCAAACAAGAAATCACAATTTAGAAACAGGAAGGCAATAATTAAACTGGGAACCCCAAAAGCCAAACTTGGAATGTACAACAACACTGTAGAAATAAAACTATAAATTAATTTCCTCTTGTACCAAACAAAGCGCAGACGTTAATGATGCACATTTCCCAGAGCTTTCATATTCCAGTTAATAAATTCAAAATAAAGAGATATCTTTCTACCTTTTGACATTTTTTTCAGTTGCAATTGCTCCAGCCACTTTCTTCTGGTTTCTTCATGTTTTCTGCTAACTCTCCATTGTCTGCTGTCCATTTGTCCTTTCTTCTCTCTTCTAGTTTTTTTTTTCCATTCTCTCTCTCTACATCTGCTTTAACATACTAATCTTTCTCCTTTTGCTCTTTCCTGATTCCTATTTCATCCACACAAATTTTACCCCTCCATCCTCAATCCCCACTTACTCTTCCAATACCCGGCCAATTGTAGATTTTTCATCCCTCCCACACAAAATATTTTTCCCCTCTCCATTTTACTTTCCCAGCCCCATCCCATTCTAATCTTCCCCCAACATCAGTTCCCTTCTAGTTCCAGTCTCACCCAGCATCCATTCCCTTCTAGTCCCTGCATCAGCCCATTTCCAGTCCTAGCCCCCCATCAGCCCATTTCCAGTCCTAGCTCCCCCATCCATTTCCAGTCCGAGTCCCTTCATCAGCTCATTTCCAATCCTAGCCCCCCATCAACCCATTTCTAGTCATTTCCTAGCCCCACCATCAGCCCATGTCAAATCCTAGCTCCCCTCCACTCAGCCCAATTCCAGTCCAAGCCCCCCCATGAGCCTACTTCCAGTTCTAGCCCCTCCATGAGTCCATTTCAATTCAAGCCCCCACCACAGCCCATTTCCAATCTTAGCTGCCCCCAACAGCCCATTTCCAGTCCTATCCTAGCTGCTCCATCAGCCCATTTTCAGTCCTAGCTGCCTTCCCTCACAGCCCATTTCCATTCCAAGCCCCCTCCCCATCAGCTATTTGCAGTTCAAGCCTCCCCTTCCACTCAGCCCATTTCCAGTCCTAGCAACCCCCCAACCCATTACCAGTCCTAGCCCCCCATCAACCCACTTGAGGTCCTAACCCCCCATCACCCCATTTTTAGTTTAAGCCCCCCTATAACCCATTACCAGTCCTAACCCCCCATCAGCCCACTTCGAGTCCTAACCCCATCAGCCCATTTCCAGTCAGCCCTCCATAGCCCATTGCCAGTCCTAACCCCCGCATAGCCCATTACCAGTCCTAACCCCACATCACCCCATTTCCAGACAGCCCCATCAGCCCACATCCCATTACCAGTCCTAACCACATCAGCCCACCTCAAGTCCTAACCCCTCCCCATCAGCCCATTTCCTGTCCTAGCCCCCCCCCCCATAGCCCATTATCAGTCCTAACTCCCGCATAGCCCATTACCAGTCCAACCCCGTTCACCCCATTTCCAGACAGCCCCCATCAGCCCACAGCCCATTACCAGTCTTAACCCCCCCCATAGCCCATTACTAGTCCTAACCCCCCCAACAGCCCACAGCCCATTACGTCCTAACCCCATCAGCCTACCTCAAGTCCTAATGCCTCCCCATCAGCCTATTTCCTGTCCTAGCCCCCCAATAGCCCATTATCAGTCCTAACCCCCTGCATAGCCCATTACCAGTCCTAACCCTCCATCACTCCATTTCCAGACAGCCCCCATCAGCCCACAGCCCATTACCAGTCTTAACCCCCCCATAGCCCATTACCAGTCCTAACCCCCCCAACAGCCCACAGCCCCGCGGCGGCAGCAGCAGCAGACAGCTTTTTTTTTTTAAATTTAATTTTTAAAAAAGCAGAATGTTCTTTGCGCGGGGCCCACTGAAACGCGGGGCCCTGTGCAAAAAACATTCTTTCTCAATGGACGGGCTGGCCCTGCTTGGACTTCCTTGCACCAGGGACATCCATATACTCGGTTTCTAAAATGGTTCCAGGGACACCCTAGTGAACTGGACATCTGTGTGCCCATTTTCAAACATCCAAAACACAAATAGGGCTTCTAAAATAACTGCCAAAATTTGTTCAGCAGTTGAAATGAAATCATTATGACCTCCCTTATTCATTCTGGTGCACATTTCAAGGTTTATATTCAAAATTATTTCTGTGGTTAGCTTTGGAATCATGTAGCTTTTCACCAGACATCTCGATATCTGCCATAAGTTATGTTATGCTTTTAGGAAGAGGAGGCCCAAAAGGCATACTAGTGTCAGGACCAAAAATTGTCTGGTTATTTGTGTTATCCAAATATCTTTGTTAATTGATGTAGGGTCATATAAATAGCTGTTCTAGCTTTAACTGAAAAACGTATGCATTGAAGATTAGGTATGCATATTCAGCAGTCCTACTTAAACAGTGTGGCTGAAAATACACTTATCTGGATATCGTCATATGGTGGCGGGTTTGCTGAGTATTGATCGCTTTATTACTAAAGAGCTAAGCCTCTGGAGATTGGCTATCGTGGAAAATAAAAACAACTGAAAAGTAGCTATCTTATGAGCAAATATTCAAGAGGCAGTCCGTAAAGCTGAAAAGAGTTCCTTGGAGCAAGCAAGAGGAGGAGGACGAGCCATAGGCATGTTATTAACATCCTTCACTCTACTCAGGCACCTGCCTTCAAGCAGTGATTTATTCAAACACTATACACATGTGCAGAATGGAAGAGTAGCCTAGTGGTTAGAACACTGGCTTGATAACCAAGCAACCAGGGTTTAATTCCCACTAGCACTCCTTGTGGCCTTGGGCAAGTCACTTAACCCTCCATTGCCTTGGAAGAAAGGCCTGGCAATCTACTTCCAGTGACACTGCCAAGAAAACCCAGGAGCTTCTGGGTCGCCAGGAGTCAGGACTGACTCAAAGGCTCACATTGTATTTTTTACACATGTGCATATGCAACTTTAACGCTTTTCTTAAATGTGTTTGGTCTTCAGTCAAGTGGCTAGCTGTTGATTAGAGTGGCATTCATAGCTGCTGTTATCGTATCGATCCATATACAGTATACGTAAAACACTGCTCCCGACAGAGCTATTATTCCAGTATCAAAATGTTGTGCAGATGGACAGATTATGACTGTTACAAACTCCTTCTGGATACTGGCGTTCTCTGACAGGATCACAGTCATATACATAGAGCTCATGGCATGACCATTTTGTTCACACCTGTAATTTTCCATTCCTGTTCTTCACAAACAGTAGCACTGGTGCTTCGTTTTAGCATTTTCTTACTCTATGAAAAACAAAAGCCTTGATTTGTTTTTCACTTTCCAGGATTTTACAGTACTGCAGGGAGAACCTCACAGTTCTGTACAGCTGTGGGAGCAGACAAAATAGTCCTTAATGAAGAGAAGGAGCCATAAGAAGCTCATAGGGAAGACATCTTGTTACGCGGAAAGAAAGCAACCTGTGAGCAAACAAACAATAGTGTGACAAAATAACACAGTTAAGAATACATAATAATCAGAAGAAAGGAATGAGAATTAGGGCTGGAGCCCTAAGCAGAGGGAGACCATTTGTACTCCAGTCCCAGATCGGGTAGGGGATGGCTAGTTGGGAGTGGGTGACCTTTGCAGAAGGACACCTTCTTTTTGGTGGGAACAGGAAAGGGGGGGGGGTTAGTATATTGGGGTTGTTACTGCTATGTGTGGTAGTCTGGGGACGTGGTTTCTGAAAGGGGGGAGAAGCTGTTGGGGCCAGGAGATTATTGTGTGAAGGTGGAGGGATCGGACAGTGGGGATTCTTTTGCCTTAGATTAGGGATCATATTGGAGGAGTGTAAGGGGGGTGCTGATCAGGAGGGATCAGGCATCATCAGTTGATGCATCTGTGGCATTTGGCTGCACAAAGTTTGTCCTTGTCTCATCTGGTAGTGCGGTTGCTCTCATGCTACCTGAGCAGGCAGGGAACGTGACCTTCGCATGCAGTAAGTGTACCCCATGCCGTAAATGCAGGTTAGGATGCTGGACGCATGCATTTACGTACCACACAGGCTTTGTATTTCACTTTGTCAGTTAAGATGTGGTAAATGAGAACATTTATTGCACTTTAGTAAACATGTCCCATATGAGTATGCAGCGGAGGCAAGTATCCGTAAAATGTACATATTTTCTTTCAGTGCCATAGTTGGCATTTTAAAAAATAACACCAGCCATGGATTTTAAATATTGTCCCTGTAGTTTTCTCTGTATTATATGTACTTGCTCCTTTATTTAGGAAGACTGAGTGGTAGCAACAAATTAATTAAGGCGCAGTGTTTCTCAATCTTCTCCTGAAAGCAAACCTAGCAAGTCGGGTTTCCAAGTTTGCCACAATGATTTTGCTTGAGATACGTTTGCATGCACTGGATCTGAAACATATGCACATTTATAATGTATATTCATTTTGGTAATCCTGGAAACCTAACTAGCCAGGCATGCCTCCAGGAGAAGGTTGGGAAATGCCACATAAAGGATTCCTGATTTTGTGCTCCCCATGTGCTCCCATAGGGAACAGAATAGAATATCCCCTAAGTTAGTCTTTTTTGCAGAATAACAAAGAAATGCCACAGACCAAACATCAAGTCATTTATATGCCTTGGTTGTCGTCTTTTTTTTTTGAGAATAGAAAGCAATGTTTTCTTCCATAAAATATGTGTGATTGGCATACCTATGCACAACAGTGAAACAAATGGCATGGGACAGACACAGTGGATCCCTTTACAGCAACAGGATAAAATCAAAATAACCTTAACTATCTAATTTCTCAACAAATAGGGGTGTCCTACATGGAGCGGTGGGTTCACCCCTAAACAAATACATGGGGAGGGGTGGCCTGCACGGAGCAGCAGGTGCACCTACTCTTGCCATCTTACTGGGCAGACTAGATGGACCATACTGGTCTTTATCTTATTTATTTAAAAGGATTTATATCCCGCTTTATCCTAGAATCAAAGAGGTAATCACTGCAAACCAATCAAGTTGAATAGTGTGGGGGTGACTCCATGCAGTGGTTGTTAGGTAGGGGTTGAGAGTGTGTAATACAGGTGTTGCTTGATTAGAAGGTGCTATATATACAGGTTGAGCTATCTACAGTGAGCTATATACAAGGGGGGGTAGGCTGGGGTGGGGGTGGGGTTGGGGGAGAGTGGGAAGGGGGCAAAGGCAGGGTGGGGGAGAACGGTGTCAGGAACAGATAGATCTAAGGGGTTTCTTGATAAGGCACGTGATATTGCCGTAGTGCTCTATGTAGAGTGTGGTCTTGAGTAACTTTCTAAAGTCCTTAATGTCGACCATTGATCTTAAACTGTCAGGGAGGGAGTTCCATAGGGCAGGTGCCACCAGGGATATTACTCTCTTAGAAGTGGTTTGCCTCATTTTGGTGAAGTCTTTGGGGGTTGTAATGGTTTCAGTGGTGACTCTCCTCTTGGGTCTAGTGTTTGAGTTGAAACTGATGATTGCCTGCAGAAAGTTTGCTGAGAGGTCCTGTCTGATTTTGAAGATGTTCAGTATGGTTTTGTATCGGATATGAGGGTTGATTGGAAGCCAATGGAGGAGGATCATGATGGGGGTGATGTGATCATGTCTAGTGGAGCTGGTTATTATTCGAGCAGCGATGTTCTGTGCCAACTGCAAGGGCCGGAATGTGTGTTTTGGGAGACCAAGGTAAATGTGGTTACAGTAGTCCAAAGTGGGTGTGATGATGGCTTGGCAGACAGTGCGGAAGTGCTCTTGGGAGAGAATTGGCTTGAGGCATCTGATGGTTCTCATCTTGAGGTATGCATTCTTGGTGGTTTTGCTGATGTGAGACTGGAAGTTCAGCTCTCTGTTGAGGGTGACTCTGAGGTAGCTTACCTCTGGTTTTATGGGCATTGTGATGTTGTTGAGTTTGATGGTGGATGGGGAGGTGAAGGCGGTGTTTCTGGTTATAAGTAGAGCTTCTGTTTTGTTGTAGTTTATAGTCAGGTTGTTTTGCAGTAGCCAGCTTGTCATTTGGTGTAGGTAGTCCACTATTTTTGAGTAGCCTGGGTTGTCAAGGTTAATCAGGGTGTATATCATTATGTCATCTGCATAGATAGTGTATTGAATATTATGTTCCTTAATGATGGCGCAGATGGGCAGTATGTAGAGGTTAAACAGCAGTGCAGAGATGGTGAAACCTTGCAGTATGCCCTGTTTGGCTATGAATGGTCAGGAAGTGGAGGGGCCACATTTGATTTGGAGCTGTCTGTCTGTGAGGTAGGAGGTAAACCAGTTCAAGGTGGTGCCGTATAGCCCAATTTGTTGAAGTCTTGATATGAGGATGCTGTGGTCGACTGTGTCGAAAGCTGATGTGATGTCAATGAAAATTATGATGATTCCTCTTTTTACATTGTCAATAACCTTGAGCAAGTTGTCAGAGGTATATCAATAGGGTTTCGACACTGTGGTTTGGGCGGAATCCGTGTTGATGTTGGTCTAGAGGGGCATGGTTGTCGATGTGTTCCTGGAGCTGATGTTGTACAGCTTTTTCAATGATCTTAACCATGAGGGGGAGGCTGGATATTGGCCTGAAGGCAGCTGGGTTGTCCTTGTTCAGTGTAGTTTTCTTTGGTACAAGGCAGATAGTTGCTAGCTTTAAGGCATCTGGCATTATCCCTTGGGTGAGGGAACTTTGCACTATGTTGTGGATGCTGTGGATAAGCTTGTCTTTCGCTGATTTAAACCATGTTACTGGGCATGGGTCTGTTGGGGCGCTGCTGGTGTTGAGTTTGGTAATTATTTGGGAGATCTGCTCCATTGATGGGATGCTGAACTTGTCCCAGCTCTGACTGGATGCTGAGCACTTGGAAGGTGTGTTCCAGGTTTGTGGGGGTAGAAAACTTGATTTGAAGGTAGTCAGCGAAGGTCTGCCGTCATTTACTATGTTACTATGGTATCTGATGTCAACAGGAAGCTCCTTCAAAGCAACTGAGGAGAACTGAGGCATTGGATTCTACTCGTGTGTCAGTAGATGGGTAAGATGAAAGGGAAGAACAAGTTTCCTGGCATAGGGAGGCCTTTGAAAGATCCCATGGATCATCAAGTTATAAGTAATATTAGCCAGGATAAGGTGACTGCATCATAGACCATTGGTGTTTCTCCACTGTCTGAGGTGTTTTTGAGTTTAGGATTTTGAAAAAATGAAAACCAGCCTGCTTTTTGAGTCTCTAGAGGGCTGTTCCAAGTGTTTCTACTCCTCTTGACCATTCTGTAACTGCCAGTTTATCTCAAGTACAGTCTGGTTCGTGGTATCCTCAAGTTGTTTTACCTCCTCTTGATTTTTCTGGGACTACGGCCTTGGGTCCACACTTGGGAGAGATTTCCCTGAAAGATGTGTGGAAGGTGATTACTAGAATGGAAAATATGCTCAAGGGGACATTGGGTCAATTGTGTTTATTTTGGATGTCGGTGAAAAAATTTCAACAACATGGTGATATGTTGGCTGCTATACATGTGAGAACATCTAAAGCAGAAGTATCATTGTTGAATACTGTATGTAATCCTTTGGAAATATGTCCATTAAGGACAGCCTTGTTATCCATAGTAAATTGGAACTGATGGAAAACATGATGAAAGTTGAGATTTTTTAATTTTCTTGTGAAGTGTTTACTTTTTCCTTTGGAGTTATTGAAAAAATATTTGAATGAAATTCTTGACTATCCTAAGGTGGATAACTTTGGTGTCTCTAACATCTATTATATTCCCAGAGGAATTAGCCAGGTAGGGGAAAGGGAAGGTTTCTATAAAATAGTTACTCCAGATAGTTTAGAATTAACAGAATTTGAGAGCCCAGGAGGTACCGCCCAGTCCCAAAATGGCGAAGGAGTAGGACACTGAGTGAGGTGTGGTAGAGAGCTTGGAGCACGATTTGACCTGATGGGGAAAAAGAGGAAACAGAGATCAGCAAAGCCCCCAGTTACCTTCTCTCCGGCTGTCGGGTTGATCCAGTCCTCCATATCGGCTTTCTACACACCAATGGCAGCGTCGCTGGCTTTGGCAGATCTGTCGACTGGTTCGGCAGACCTGAGCAATGGGGTTGTTTTGAGACCCGTGCAGATGTTGCCCCCGCAGCCCGGAAGGAGAGTCGGAGAGGGGCTGAGTGCAGGAGTTTCTCCGGGTCAGGAGAATACAGCCGCGGTGGGGGGTGCCTCCCCGAAGGTGAACCCGAGTGTTTTTGTGGCTACTGCTGGAGGCAGAGAGTTGGATGTCTCAGTTGGAGCCTGCGGAGGGGTAGAGCTGTTGAAGATCTGCTCCCCTGTTTAACTCGGTTGTGCAGCATAGAAAACCCGGCAACGGTGACTTTGGATAGCTTATGGGAAACCATCTCTTCACTTCAAAAGTCCCTGTTTCCATATGTGGTTTCTTTTTCACAAGAATTAAATGATGTTAAAGCACAGAGTGTAATGTTGGAGACAAATTTGGCGGGGCAGGCCACTAGAGTTGCATGGCTGGAAACCCATGTAGAAGATCTCCAGGGTTTGGGTGGGACCCAGCCAAGGATCGACTGATTACTGCTCGGCGTTTGGAGTTTATGGACAATCAGTTGAGAAGGAATAATTTGAGGTTTCTAAACTTTCCTAGATCTCCACTGATGGATTCTATGGGACTGGTTCGTATGCCTGCTGATACTTTACCTCCTATTGTGCGTACTCAGTACATAGAAATTTCCTCTGTTGGAGCGGTTGCAGCTGAGCTGGCCCAGTTGCATCTGACAGAGTTCCTTGAAAGTTCTTTGGAAGTGGTGACCAGTTGTGCTACATTTTTGGTCTCTTTTGCCTTTGAATCTGACCGAAACTCTGTTCTTAGATTGTATTTTAGGAAAATGTCTGTTTCTCAATTTATGGGGTCAAAAATTTATATTTTTCCTGACTTATCTAGGGACACCCAGAAAAGGCGTAGAAAATTCTTGACATTGTGTCAAAGGTCTCTCGCCCTGGGTGCACAATTTAAATTAAAGTATCCGTGCAAATGTTTGATATTATATCAGTCTAAACAATTTCTTTTTTTTGATCCCCAACAATTGATTTTATTTCTTCAGGGTAAGGAGGGTGATGGGCGGGTTTGATTCCTGTACCGGCTGCCATAATTAACATCTTTGCTCGTATGATGGGGGAGGGCTCTCCCTTTGGGGGGGTTTTCATAATTGTTTTTGCTTTTTGAATTGTATTTCTCTATTGAGACCTTATTGTGGTTGATTATTGGGGTCTAAACCAATTAGTATGGATTTCTTTAAATTTGTTTTTGCTGTATTTGTTTACTGTATTCTTATTCAGTTGTAATGCTGGATTATTATTGGAAATTTATTAAAGATAAAATTGAAACAGAATTAACAGAATTTTTGGAGACACCTAAGGATAATGTTAATGGAAAGCTGCTTCGTTGGTAACTTTTAATTCAGAACAAAAAGGTTTTCCATATTAAAATTTTATTTTGCCAAAAAGTCAGCTCCCTTTTGTGGCCAGGCTATAAGTACATTTTCAGATGTAACCAGGGCTACACAGCTTCATCGGAGAGCCTTTTTGCAACTAAAACCAAAAGTGTTAGCGATTGGTGTCACATTTTACCTGAGGCTCTCCTGCAAATGTGACCCATACCTTCATGGATATTTCACAATTGAGAAAATTCTTATTAGAAAAATCTGAGGTTAAGCAGTTTAGGTTGTGAAAATCCATTGCATGTATTGCAGATGAGGATGTTAAAAATGGTTCTAATTGTTATTATACTAGTCTGCCCATGTCTCATTTTTATGCCTTCCCTTAATGTGGACTAGAGCAACTATTGAAAATATTTTCCTATCTTTTCATTTCCTTTCTTGTTTGTGAATCAAATGCTATTGCTTTTCTTGATTGTTCTTATTGTAACATGTAATACAACTTCAATAAAATATTTAGCAAATCAATCGGACAATAAGATTCAGAGCAAATGGATCCCTATCTTTCTTAAGAATAACTATTATATGCAGCTTATTTGAATCAGAGGGGAACGTCCCGCCTTCTACCAACCCTTCAAACATAGCTACCAAAAGGGTGCTAAATCTTTCCTGAATAATTTTATAAAACTCTGCATCAAAGCCACAAGATCCCAGAGCCTTACAGCATGTGGAAGAGCAGATTCATGAATAGATGTCCTGTGCCATCGTTAATTAAGCTGCTCTAACTGCTCCTCGGTGACTTGCCAGAAGCACAGTCTCCAGCACTTTGTTGGACTTCCCTTTAACATAGAAGGCAGCATAATAAGTTTGAAACATCTAAACTATGTTCACACTTCAGCTGGCCAGATTCTAATGCCCATCTCATATGGCCACCATGTATGAAAATTGTTGCCAAGGATGTAGTAAAAACCATTAGTGTAGATGGGTTTAAAAGAGGTTTGGACAAGTTTCTGGAGGAAAAGTTCATAAGCCATTATTAAAGTAGATTGTGGAAATCTACTACTTATCCCTGGGATGAGCAGCATGGATTCTATATATCTTTTGGGAACCTGACACTTGTAACCTGGATTGTCCACTGTTGGAAACAGGATATTGGGATTGATGAACCTTTGGTCTGACCCAATATGGCATATCTTACGTTCTTACTTCTGCCAGAATCAGTGCCTTCGAAGAAAAAATGGAAAGAAAGTGTGTTCTCCGCAGATGGGTATAGTCCAAGAACCAGGCAGAGAAGAAGGACCAGTCCACACTGGGAGGAAACTTAAAAAGCTTTTATTGAGGACCCAAACATGCTAAAAATCTCCATAGTATACTTGGAGGTGAGCCAGAAAAAGCAACACCAAGTGGACTTTCTCCACAAACAATTTATGGCCCTCCTGTGTATATAGTTCAAGAATTTTGCAATCACCACCTAGAGCCAGTGCTTGTAGTCCCTCCGTACCACAGCCAATATGCATGCTTCACCACTAATAAACCCAAGGTTCCAACAGCCAGATTTCCAAACACACCTACAGCTCACCAGTATTGGAATACCCACAAATCTGAGTTTACACCTCCTTGACCAATTCTCATCGTCATCCAGCTTATCTTCGCAGCAAGGCCTGCAGGAATTTGGCTTTCTGTATTCTCAGTCTATGTCATCTCTTCAAGATCTGTAACTCGCTTCTCAAAATTGGCAATGCTCCTCTCAAAAGTACAGTTCATTTTCCTAATTTGTCATACACTTCTATCAAACTTATGTTCAAGTGCGCTCACCACTGCCTATGAGACGTTCAACACCAGGATTGTATTGGCTGCAAAGTCTGAGAAGCAACATGGAGGCCCATCTACCATCTTAGAGTTGAGTAGCCTCAACCTCTCCCTATTGCCGAGTGCTGTCTAGAGCATGACATTCCACTGAAACCATGAGGTTAGATTCTGAATTGTCAGCGTGACTTAAAAGCTTTGATGCAGCTGGATGAGAGAGAGGTCTGATGAGGAAATGAAAAGTGATATCTCCCTTGCTCAGCAAATCATATGAATAAAAGCAGCATAACGTTTTTAAAATTCAAAGAAACAAATCAGTGACTTATCATGAAAATATATTCATCCATTGCAAGGCTATTGCTGCTCTCATAAGAGACTCGGGTATGATTTGAAATCATATTGCACCCTTCATTTTATTCCTTACCTACAATTTACCTGAGCTGTTCCTATCATTAAATAAGCAATGTTTACATGATTTTTGCACCAGGATTTTCAAGTGCTGTAGCAGCTGAATTGACTTAAAAAAATATCAGCGTATGTAAATGAGCTCACCAGATCTATAGCCCTTTCTGTAGTAGAAGGATAATAGTCTTTTGATAAGGGAACATAAACATATCATCTGAAACATACAGTCTAGTTTATGCAAAAAATTAAATCTGAATTCATATCTTATCTTTTATGGACCTAATGACTCATTTTATTTTTTCCCATTACAGACTTTTTTTTTATTCTTATGTGCAAATGCATTAGGATTAAGCTTCTTTGGTGATATGAGAAAAATTAAGTTATCATGGTTAGTTTATGGTCTGCTTGGCAGACTCCTGCAAAAGCCATTGAACAAATTGGTAGTATGTCAGTTATCTTAAATAATATCTCAAGCTATTCATTCTTTGCCATGTCTGCTGTAACAAGCAAAACACATATGGCCTCAATAAATGTCTTCTTATGTACAATACTAGCCCAGCACTGTGGGATAGGAAAGCACGGCAATCTACAGACACCATTGAAATCACTTCATATCGCACATTACATGAAGAAATCATAGTGCAATATCACTACTGGCATACTAGGCATTAATTTCAATATCTGTCCATCCCTTTCTAGTCATAATGGGGGTCATTTTGGAAGCCCTCTTCATGCTTTGGATGCCTGAAAATAGACGTAGAAGAACCAAAACACAGGGAGGTCTCCAGAGCCATTTTCGAAGCTGGGTCTGTGGACATGCCCAGAATGAGGACATCCATGTTTGAACAGGAACATGGTGGAGGCATGGCTGGAGTGTTCGCAGGAACCTGGATGTCCCCACCTGATCTCAAAAACGTCCTGGACGTCTGTTGTCACATCTAAATATAGACTTGCTCCAGGCACCCTAAAAGTATTGACTGAAACACATCCAGAGGGTGTAGAGGAAAAAGCGGTCTATCATCCTCAGCACAATTTCAAGGATAGGAGCAGTGGGATTTGAACACTGGCTTCTAGCCCACTACTCTAATCATTAGGCTATTCTTACATATCTGGGTTATGTCATACAATTCTGGGGATGTTTAGTTGACACCACCGCAGATATCCATATCGGGCACATCCATGTTTGAAATCATGTCTGCACCTGGACTTGCCTGTGTTTTTTTCAGATGTTCTGGCTTAGATGTCCCAGATTGCACTGGGGCGTCCTTCTAAAAAAAACCTTCCCATGTCTGGTTAGGCATTTAAAAGAGTGCTCCTATGCTAACTTGCCAAGCTATCTTCATGTCACCATGATATTTGGGATCCAGATCTTGTGGAAGAATGGGCTGAAGGGGGGTTAATTGCTGTCACTGTGCATTCCGCAGTTCTGCAAGCACTCAGAGATGAAGAGGTAATTATTGAAGTGCTTCAGTTTTCAGGTCTGGGGAACTTGTTCCGGTCAATATCTTGGTGAGCAATACAGCAGTGGGGCTTGAAGGAAAGGTTTGTCATTTCGCAGTTAGCACTATTATCTGCAACACACAGGAGGAGTCGATGGAAGGAAAAGGGATCAAATTAAAATTGAGGAGTGGTCAAGTCATTGGCAGTTAAAGTTTAATGCAAATAAAATGTGCAACCCGGATCTCTTCTGGATTTTGGGCTTACACTTGTCACCCTTCAGAGGACACACATTTTTTTAAACTCCAAAATGGTGTTCTGGGGTAGATAGAAGCAGATAGCAATGTAGACTGCCAAAAATTAATGCAACACAATCCAAGTAGCAAGCGAACAATCTGTGCTTTTATAAAATTCACCTTACCTTGGTTAAAATCACAAAAATCTAAAAGTACACAAGGAAAAAGACGGGGGAGGGGCCATGTTTATTAAACTGTGCTAACTGCTAGTGCAGGATTTAGTGCACAATAAATACACCATGCTAAAAGTTAGCATGGGGACTTGTGCTAAAACTATCGCACTAAGAGGTTAGCATGTGAATGGGTGGAGCAGGATAGGTTGGGGCAGAATGTGGGCACTGATAGCATATTATAGTTATCACAGGTGATGGGTGTGCACAACCACAATTGTTGCCATTAGTGTGGGTGTACTCAATGGGTGATATTAGATGCACCAGCATGATAAGTTCTGCAGTGCTTTGCATTACCAATGTGCTAATAGCAGGGGGATGGATCCCCTCTGAAGTTGGCACAGGGCACCACTCTGGTTTCATGACCCAACCACGTACTGCTAGGGAGCTGAATGACATATGGTTCAAGGAAAAATAGTCAAAAGTAATTCCTATATGAATTTAATTTTGTATCTATTTATCCAGGTTATGGCTCACTTTATCTGCAAAGTCAAAGTGGGTTACAAAAAACATATGCAATTTTGTGGATGTAAAAATCAAAATGACATTAAAACATACACACTAACAAAAAGTTAATACTTTGAATTTGTTGCATTATACATCAACCCCATAGGGTTCCATAAATATGTGAGTTTTAAGTTCCTTGTGAAAGTCCTCAAGGTTGTTGTATAGCCCTTATCCTATCAAGGAGCTCATGCCTCACCACAGGAATATTGGGTGTTAATGGCCCAGTGCCTGCCGTCTGACTGCTCCTCACTCTAAGCAAGCAGATACTTCTCACTCCTTCCGTGCTCAGGCCGACTACCTCCTGGACCTTCAATATGCCAATTTACTCCTCTTCGTGCAGCTCCCAACTGGGTACCCCCCATTGCTTCTTCTTTCTCTAAAAGATACTTAAAATCAGATACAGCTCCACACAATCCCAAATCCATTCACTATTACTGTACTTAGTCCAAGTACTTTGTTGTACATTTGCCCTGGATCTTTCACAAAAATTCTAAAAACTATTCATAATAGCTTGGGGAAAAGGCACAAAGTTAAAAATACATTTTCAAAAGGCAATACCTTCACCATGATTATAGGTACTTCCTCACTGCCTGCTCAGGATGTGCCTGGGTTTGGTCCCTCACAGATCAGCATGGACTTCCAAGGGTGTTGTGCAGTTGTACCTTCTTGTTCTCACAAACCTCAGCTATACTGCAAACTACGTCAGACCCAGGCTAGCTTCCTTCAGACTATATTCTGCAAAATGTACTTGCTGAAAAGTAGCTAAATACTGAAAATCTTTTATAGACCTCCCTGAGATCTTTTCTCCTCTCAGCTACTTTTTGCTGGTTAGACCTAACCAGCCTGGAGAGATCCCCTTGCTCTTTCGCAAGGCCCCGCCGGTCATGAAGAGAGGTTCTCATTGCTGGGCTCTGAAGCCTCACAGCCCAACGGTGACCAAAAGCAGCTCCCAAATCCACAGCCCCACATTAAGCAAGGCCTTTTATAGTTCCCTCCAAATTAAAGAAAAGTAATTCCCACTTTTATCGATAGACACAAAGGCCCATCCTGCATCACTATAGAAACAGGTCAAAATAGGAGCAGGGACTCCAGAAATCTCCTCATTGTATGAACTGAAGAGCATCTTGGTGCCTTGCTAGAAATGCAAAATCATGTGTTTGGGGTATTGAAATCCAAGGGCACAAAACATAATTGGGGGAGGAAAGAGATGCTAAATGTGCATGTGCATTTCAGGCTCATTTGGATGCCTAAAAATTAAGTGTGCACGCAAATCGCTTATGCGCATGTATATCTACTAATTCGCACACAATCAATTTGCATGTGCAAAACTCTGTAGCACACATAACAGGTTTACAATTCTGACAAATACAAAACATCTTTGGTTCATTTTCCTTTAAAATGAAGTTTGTTTTGGCCCTGCACATGCCTGTTAAATGTACACTGACAAAGAAAGAGGATCTTTAACTTCTGCACTGAGAAGGCTGGTCTTGTCCTGCCCCCTCTGATGCAGACTTCATGTCAGAGGGGATGGGACAGACCAGCTTTCCTAGCACGGAGTGGTAAAGATCCATGCCTTTATTTTTTTTTAATTAAAGGCCCTCTGCTGCTGCTGCAGGTACACAAAAAGCTGCGGTGGTGGTGGTGGGAGTGAGGAAACGCATTCTAGGGGTCAGAGGCTGGAGGGCAGATGTTAGACATGAAGTGGGGAACAGAGACAGATGCAGGACAGGAAGTGGGTATGGCAGAGAGCAGATGCTGGACCCAAACTGAGGAGTGAGGTGGAGGGAAGATGCTGGATATATGGAGGCCGATTCTGTACTGGCCATCTTCCCCATGTATGGCTGATCAGAATCGGGACATACAGAGGCAAACCCAATTCTCATCCCGCGGCGGCTTGACGTGCCCATGGGATCAGAATCGGGTCTATGGCCTGGACTCTGATTCCAATTGGCTGCACATCCAGCCCACATACCCAGCTAACTCAGCATCCCTTCACCATGACACCGTGGCTCCATTCAGGAGTGACAATCCCTAGCCATAGAAACTCTTTCCCCAAAGCCCGACCCCCGATCTGGTCTCCCATGGCCAGGGTCGGACTGCAAGGAATCCTCTATACATCCCCCCCCCCTCTTTACCGGGCCTGGCTGCATCATTTGGCTCCGTCCAGGGGGATTTATTCCACCTCCAAGATGGAATAACTCCCCTGTTTTCATGGCCAACCCCAGACATACAGGACTGACCTTAGAAATGGCTCTGTACATTTGGGGTCGCTCTCCGCCCACCGCCTGCCCTCACTCCACATTTACTCTGCCTCTGTTTCACCCCTCCCTTCCACAAACAGAGCTCCTCATACAAATCGGCTGTTCGTATATGGAGCTCTGTCCCCCCACAGGCTGTCCAGCCATTTAGCGGGTCTGGATGTTCGAATCAGTCATCCAAACCTGCTAAATGGTGTTCAGGATGACCCCAAAATTGGAGGGGTTTGAAGTGCAGATACTAAACACATTCTGGAAGGAGTAGAGCCCAAGGGCTGATTTTGGACATAGGGTAGAGTAGAAAAAAGACAGGGTGAGAGACGTGAAGCCTGATTCACAAAGGGGCAGGTCTGTGCCATCTGGACAGCCCTGAGTAAGACAGGCCCATTTGGACCCGATTCTGTGCCACAGGAACAAAATGTTCCTGTGGTACATGGAACTGGGCTGAGGATGTCCTGGTATGCCCCTGCCTGCCTGTGAGGATGTCTTCCCTGCAGGCTCCCCTGGCTGCTGTGGCTCGGCCCCCTCCTTCTTCCCCACCACCAGCTGGGGCCTGGATTGGGCAACGGGGACCCAACACACCCGGCCCTGTCCCCAGGGGGGATCCCCGAGCCCAATCGATGGGTTGGTGCTGCGTATTCCACCTTCAAGGTGGAATAAGCAGCATGTCCCCTTTGACTCGGCATGATGTAAAGGGCGGTGACCTGAATCAGCCCTGTATATTCTGCTGGGCTGGCCCACTCCCATTCCGCCCAGATCCTGTCCCCTTCCACCCCTTGACGGCACTCCCCATACATCTGCTGTTCTGGATGTATGGGGAGAGCCGGAGGGGGAATTGGACCCAAACAGCTTGCAGGGCTGCATGCCCTGCTGGAACATGTAGCCCCTCAACCCATGTCTCAGAATCAGGCCCATAATGGGATAGAAGCAGATGGTGGATACAGAGTGGGGGACAGATGCTGGACATCTAGGTGGAGGAGTGAGATAATAAGGGAGATGCTGGACACAAGGGGAATTTTGAAGACAGAGGGGAGAAGCTGGGCATAAAGGGGAGATAGGGATATAGAGGGGGATTCTGGACATAGGGGAAAAGGGATCCAGGGAGATGCTGAACATGGGAGAGACAGTAGGCAAACAGAAGTGCTGGACATGGGGGAAAGTAGGAAGACAGGTGGAAGAAGCTAGATAGAGGGGATGAATAGAGAGAAGAGATTCTGGATTAAGGGAAAGAGAGTGAGAAAATGCTGGATGGCGGGGAGAGACTGGAAAATAAGGGTAGGAAATGGGAAGGCCAGGGTGAAGGAAAGCGATGGGAAGTAGTGAAAAGAGAGAGATTGAAGAAGGAGTGAAATATAAGTGGATAGTGAAATAAGAAGCTGAAAAAGATGAATGTAGGTGAGGAAGTGAAGAATATAGGAGGAAAGACAAGTGTGCAAATGGTCTGAAGACCCTGGAGAAGGAATTAAGAGAAAACAGAGGGAAACAAAACCAGAGGCCAGGACCAGTATGATTAGAAAAATGAAATAGTCAGACAGCAAAGGTAGAAAAATAATTTTTATTTTTCATTTAGTGATTGGAATATGTCAGTTTTTGGAATGTTTATCTGCTATCTTATTATTTGGCACTGTAAGGTGGGGGGGGTGAGGAATGCATCGCTGTTTCTATTTCTCTAATGTTGTACTGCATGCACAGTCTGGCGTCTTGGGATTTCAGTTCAATTTCTGTATACATATTTCTATTGTCAATTTGTGGTAATTTGTTTTGTACCTGGTGAGGGTCTATCTATGTTTAGTATGTGTGATTGAGACTAGGTCTTCTGTTAGCACCGAGAGGGATGTATGTATGTATGCATGTATGTAGGGATCTGTAGTAATCTGTCTTGTTCAATTTTCCCAGTAGCAGGTATTGATTTTATTGGTTTCACTGCAGTATTTACAGTGCTGCCTTTTCCTAGGTATAGGTCTTCACTGGTGCTATTATGAAATGGTAGGGTTTGTTCGGTCCTGACAGACTTTTGTAGGGATTTGTGTTACCCTGATACTGTGGAGGGTTTATGTTGTCACTGAGATGAAACCAGAATCAGATTTTTTTTTTTTTTTGGTATGGTGAGTGCTATAGGGAAATGTCCTTGTTCTGCTCAAATTTTTTACATCAAACCAAAGAAAGCTAAATATTTTCTGCTACTCCTTTCATTTGTAAAGCATGCAACATACAGATCTTCCCAAATGTATAACTTCGATCTCACTCACTGAGATGGCAAATCTCATTGCTTGGGATGGGCTACCTCTGGCATTTCTACGGTGAAGGCCCTACAAATCTCATAGAGATGATCTCGCCATACACAGCCTTAAGAATACTCAGATCATGTGCACACCGAACTTAAAGGCAGCAGACTTTACCAAAGCAGGGCCGAGGACATGGAATTCCCTCCCAGTTTTCTTGTGTGAACAATGGGAGTATTTATCATTCTGGGAAAAAACTGAAAGCATGTATTTATTTATTTATTTGTTTAACTATTTTTATATACCGCTCTGTCTCTAGGCCATTGCGGTTTACAGTTAACGCTGATATTTGTTTTACGGTTCCATAGAACTCATTAGAACATCTGTGGTTGAACAGGGGAGTGGGCGAGGAAAAGAAAGGAAAGGAAGGGAGCATGCAGGTTATAATATGGAGCCTATGGCGCTGTGTTAACATACAGTATGCATTGCTAGAACGATCATTTGTGATTTCTGGCTAGACTAAGTTATGTTTGCAAAGTGTTGCTGGAATAGATAAGTGTTTTTAGCTCTTTGAGGAAGCTTACGAGATCCGTGTGGGTTCATTTCTTTACTGGAGCAGGCTGTTAGCTGCTTTGTGCTTTTGTGGATGGGATGATGAATGTGTTCTGCATACATTGTCTCCTTGATCTTTATTTATTTGCCCAGGCAAATGGACGAATTTGTGTGGAAAGCATGATGACTGTGGGGTAAAGCAGATATATGTTTGCCTTGTATTGTCCAAATGTTGTTGTTGGGTTTTTTTATGTTTTAATTTCTCCATTGCAGATCTACAGAATTGAACGCACCTAAATAAATAATAAATAGATAAACTTATTATGGGGAAAAGTGTACAATTGTATAAGAGCCGGTTTCCACATGTAAAACATGCCCACAAGCAGAAGAAGCTTTATAATATTATATTTCTATGTAGCTATTTTTGCAAAATGTATTTGATTTACCTCTAGACAGTTGCATGTGTATTTTGCCTCTGCTTTTATGCTTCCCACTGATGAAACTGATCCACCAGATCATCGATCAACAATAGCATTTCATAGCCTCCTCTCCAGGCCAGGGGTTGTCTTGCCTCACTTTGCTCTACTTCCTCTCACTGACACCTAGTGGGTAATTTTATGAAGTTGCTCTATTTTAGCTTGTATATGAGGCACTAAATGTACATAAAATGCCTCTTATAAAGTCTGGATGGAGCACAGGTGGAGTCATGAGGTGTACACGCCTTGTAGCGCTATATAAATGATTAATAACAGTAGTAGTAGTAGTAGTAGAGGACGGCAACCTCGGGCCGGAGGGACTGGGGTTTCTAGTCCCACAGGCACCCCTTATGGCCTTGGGCAAGCCACTTAACCCTCCACTGCCTCAGGTACAAAAACATAGACTGTGAGCCCTTCGGAGACAAGGGAAATCTATACTATACCTGAATGTGCACGGCTTTGACCCAGTGAAAAGCGGTATATCATCATTGCTAAATAAAAGATGATGAAATACCTGAATCTAAGTGCATACTTCCACATTCTATGGATTTTTATACCTGCTCTCGAGCAGCCGTAATGTCCACACCTTAAACGGGGGCATTACTGTTGCAGGATGAGCGCTAGCATGTTATGAAGTGTGCTGTGGTTTTGCACCTAACAAGGCATGTTACATGCAAAGCCATCTTGTTACATGTCAGAGATGTGGACAGCAATTCCCCACATCTTTCTAGCATGAGTGCAGCTGGTCCAAATTGCGAGGTATTATTACCATGAATGCTGTTAGTTTCGCCTCTTCAGGTAGAGGTAATTGCTCTCATGCTAATTGCAAGATGCACCATTAGCGCTCAGTATATACCCATATGCTGACAGCATAGTGCTCACCATGCACCCTCGAATGTGCAATGGGCACTTAGCGTGGGAATCAGTGTGTGCTAGGAGTTACCACGGGCCACAATGCATGTTTAGCACACGCTGAAACCCACACACACTTTAGTAAAATGGCCCTACGTGTATGTGTCTTTATGAAACTGTTTTTAAACAGGTACTTTCCAGCTGACTTAACCTAGATGCCGTGCTATAAATGGCCCTCCCAGTGTATTCCCAGATGTGCCTGAACTAGTACAAGCTTCAAAGGAAAAAACAGTTTTTTGGAAAGCAATCCTTTACCACAGTTTTGTTCTGCCTAATTTTATAAAGGAATGCCTAGTTAAAGCGTCTTTAAAGGAGCTTTTATTAAGCCACTTTATAAAAACAAGTCACATAAGTGGCAGAGATTGTGCTGTAGGTTAAGGCACGGACATTTACATTAGCCCAAGAACTGGTCTAAATGTTTGTGCCTATATTTTTCAAGAACACACAGAAATTATTGGGGAGGATGTCACAAAGGTATTTACATGGTTTGCAGACCTGCAAACCATGTAAATGACAGTTAGCGGAATATTCAGCTGCACTAACACAGTTAGTGCTGCTGGATACAGGGCCAGTCTGTCCATTGTGTGGGAATGCTGCCCACACATGGCCCCGCACCTCGAGAGGTCCCACACCTGACTGGCTGCAGAGGGAGCTGGGGAGGCCCGAAGCCCCGGCTGACTTCTGAAAAGCCACAGGAGTAAAGAGCGCATTTCCCTTCTCTCCCGCAGCTGTGAAACAAAGGAACTTGCAGGCGCGCTGAGTGCTGGGAGGTTAAACGGAGGCACTTCCAACATGCCCTGACTAGCACTGGAAATGGGCTGATGTTGGGAGATGAGGACTGGGAATGGAAGGGAGTGGATGCTGGCAGGGACTGGAGGAGGACTGAAACTGGGGGTTTGGACTGGAACTGACCTTGGATGGCGTATATGGGTCTGGGACTAGAAGGGAACTGATGCTGGGAAGGACTGGAGGAGGACCGATACTGGGGAGTTAGGACTGGACATGGACTGATGCTGGCAGATGGGGGACTGGGACTGGAAGGGAGCGGATGCTGGGAGGGACTGGAGGAGGACTGATACTGGGGGGGTTAGGACTGGGAATGGGCTGATGCGGAATGCTGGGAGGGACTGGAGGAGGACTGATACTGGGGGGATTAGGACTGGGAATGGGCTGATGCGGGGGGATGGACAAATGAGACTGGAAGGGAGTGGATGTTGGGAGGGGCTGGAACTAGAAAGGAGCTGAATCTGGGGGAGGACCAGAAGGGTGTGAGGCTGGGACTGGAGAGAGATAAAAAGAAGCTGGGGAGTGAGGTTGGAGAGGGAAACAGATATTTTGTGTGGGAGGGAAGAAAAATCTATGATTGGCTGAATATTGGGGAGAGTAAGTGGGGATTGAGGATGAAGGGGTGAAATATGAGTGGATGAAAAAAGAATACAGAAAGAAATGGAGGAAAGAGATATAGGGGGAAGATCAGTATGTTAAAGCAGATGTAGAGAGAGAATGGAAAAAAATCTAGAAGAGAGAAGAAAGGATAAATGAGCAGCAGACAATGGAGAGTTAGCAGAAGACACAAAGAACGCAGAAGAAATTGACTGGGGCAATTGCAACTGAAAAATAAAATGCACAAACAACAAAAGGTAATAAAAAAAACGATTTTCTTTTGCATTTATTAACTGGAATATGTCAGCTCTGGGAAACATGTATCGCTAACGTTTTGCATTTTGTTTAGAACAAGAGGGAATTGGGGGCGGAGCTTGATGCCGAGCAGGATGGCCGCCTAGTGTGGAGGCTCCAGGGAGATCCACCAAGAATCCTGAAAATATCGCATAATTAGGCAGCACAGACCTGATTACAGCAGCGGTGAGTCCACGGATGGTGGGATCGAAGCCAACCCGGCTAGATTATGCGAGTGTGCTGAACAACAGCGCAAAGCATTCTAAAACGGAGCCCATCTCCCCGCAAAAGATGGCGCCGACATGAGAAGGGCCCGACACCCTGCAGGAGCTCCTTGTGGAGATAAGAGGGGTGAAAGAGCTGGTCAAAGCCAACGGTGCCTCATTAAGTACTGTGCACGAGGAAATAAATGTGTTGCACAATAAAATTGAAGGCATCTCACTTCGTCAAGAAAAAGTGGAAGGTATCCTCTCTGTACATGGGGCCCGCCTGGAAAAAGTAGATAAGATGGAGAGACAGCTTTGAGCACTGCAAAAGGAAGTCGAAGACAGCAACAATCGGGCCCGACGGAATAACGTGCAAGTAGTCGGTATTGCGGAAGGTGCCGAGGGCACAGATATGAGAGCCTTCCTAGTAAAGCTGATCCCTACGGTCCTTAAACTTACTTTTGAGAAGGATTTTGAAATCGATCGGGCCCACCGCGTCCCCTCACATACTATACCGCATAGTGCGCAACCACATCCTGTCATTTTTCGAGTCCTGCGCTACCAGCAAGTGGCGCAAATAATGGATGCAGTGCGTGCGAGAGCACCTTTGGAATATGAGGGACGCAAGCTCTCCATTTATCCCGATCTGGCTAAATCCACCGTGGACAGGTGGAAGAGATTCCTGGCGCTAAGACCACGCCTGCAGCAACTTCAAGCACGTTTTGGTCTGGTGTACCCGGCAAAGATGCGTGTCACCCTGCACAACCAGACCCGGACATTTGACGAGCTGGACTTTCTTCTTACATATCTTGAGGAAAAAGAAGCAGCACAAATGCGCTGAGGAAGGAGGCGGACAGTACAGAATTTCTTGTCAACTTGAGAATGGCCTGGTCTGGAGATATATCGGCAAGCAAGACCAGAAAGCTGATGATACGCTGGTGATGCCACTCACCACGGATAATATGGACATTGAGGCCCTTTTTAAGATTGTTTAAATGCAATTGGTACGGTCCGGTAGGCTCCTGAATTAATGGGTAGTGGGATGATGGGGGAAGCTGTTTAAGTGGGTAGCTGTTGTTTTTATAAGATGGGACAATGCACTGTTTAGATTTGAGACTGGTGGGTCTCCCGAGCCAATCCTGCTGGCTTGAGCTCACCTATAATGTTTTTGGGTGAAGTCTCTCCTCTAGAGCACACATACGTACATAGGTATAGAAGGTTTAGAAGTCAAGTTAGAAACTGTCACAATTGGGAGATGAGAGTTGGTAATTTTCCCTCTGGTCATAATTTTCTTGTGATAAATGAGCAGGTGCATCGCACTGGTCCTAAGGGGCCGTACTTAAACAAATGCAGCAATGGCCCCCTGTAAAGTTTTGTCGTTAAATGTTAAAGGGATAAATAACCCCGTTAAAAGAAGAAAGATCATTGATTATGCGCGACTTAAGAAAGCAGATATATTGCTACTGCAGGAAACGCACTTAAACAATAACGAATCACTTAAACTTAGCATAAAACCCTTTACCGTAATGGCATATTCGGCGGCCTCCAAGAAAAGAAATGGGGTGGCCATTTTAGTAAGAAAGTCCTTAAATGCCACTTTGTTGCATTGTCAGTCCGATGCAGAAGGAAGATGGTCTAAGGCCTTGCTGAAAGTGGGGGGATTGGAGGTTGTTATTATGTGTCTCTATGCCCCCAATTCTGATCATCCTGAATTTTTTGCCACAGTAGCGAAAGAAATACATCTGGAGGCAGATAAACCGTTAATCGTAGGGGGGGACTTTAATCAGACGATGGATCCTCTAGTGGATAGACAACCGCCCCGGACTCTTAAACTCTCCAAAGGGCAACTCATGCTTGCCTCTTTGATCAAAGAGATGGCATTGGTAGATATATGGAGGGTGTTCCACCCCACGGAGCTGGAGTTTACTTACTCTTCTGCTCCACATTTGTCACAATCTAGAATTGATTTTTTCCTAGTGTCTAAAATGCTAGTTACGAATATAGTGGATGCGTGCATTCATCCAACTCATGTATCTGACCATGCGGCCATCTCCTTGGTGGTACAAGATAGCTCATTAAGGACTGACTCAGCTGAATGGGTTTTTAATAGGGCCCTCCTTAATAACCCAGACTTTTGTCTGGAGGTAAAGGGGGCCATTGCAGAATATTTTCACTTTAATCCCTCTCAAGCCACCGCGGGATGGGCCTGGTGGGAGGGCTTTCAAGCAGCAATAAGAGCGATCATAACCAGTTTTAATATCCACCAGGCAAAACAACGGAAGCAGCAGCTGGCAATTCTTGAACAGCAAATTAAAATTGGGGAGCGGGTGTTAAGTCGGCGAACCGACGCCTGTGTTTTGCTGAGACTCCAGCGGTTAAGATTTCAATATAATGCGATACTGACCACTGAAGCCTCGCAAAGTTTTAGAGCTCAACAAGGGGGTTATTACCGCGGAGGAAATAAAGCGAGCAGAATGTTGGCAAATGCCCTCAAGGGTAGACAGGAGGCCAAAAGAGTTGCCGCTCTGCGGAATCTGGGCGGGCAAGGAATGGTGGTCAAAGATTCGGAGATTGCGGAAATCTTTAAAGATTTTTACACTCACTTGTATGCTTCTGAACGAGAGTTCTTGCAAGAAGGTTTTGATCAATTGGTTGCAGGCATACAACGGTCAGTTTTAAATGAGCAGGTCAGGGAAGAACTAGATAAACCCTTTTCTGAAGAGGAAATCAAGTGTGCGATCGCTTCTATGGCCTCTGGCAAGGCAGCGGGACCAGATGGTTTGCCTGCGGAATTCTTTAAATCTTTTGCGGCAGACTTGATCCCCCAGCTATCTCAATATTATAATATGCTGACTGAGACGGAGCAGCAAACAGGTGCTTTCACAACGGCTAATCTGGTGGTGTTCGAAAAGCCGGGTAGAGACCCGCTGTTGGCCGCTAATTACCGGCCCATCTCGCTCTTGAACGCGGATTCTAAAATCTATGCGTCGGTCTTGTCAGCCCGTTTAGCTGGACACTTGCCTTTATTAGTTCATCCTGATCAATGTGGCTTTAATGAGGGTAGATCGACAGCCGACAATGCCAGAATACTGTGCCACATATTGGCGGGTGCTGAGAGGATGACGACGCCTTTAGTGGGGCTCTCCTTAGATGCCGAAAAGGCTTTTGATCGGCTGGAATGGCCGTTCTTGTTTGCAGTCCTTCGGTGGTTCGGCTTTGGGAATGGCTTTATTCGAGTTTTGGAAATCTTGCATACTCACCCTGAAGCGCGGGTTTGTGTAAATGGGATCAAGTCCCGCCCATTTGATTTAAAACGAGGCACTAGACAGGGTTGCCCTTTATCCCCCATGCTATTTAATCTTGCGTTGGAGCTCTTAGCTCTCCTTATTCGGCAATGTTCGGAGATACGAGCGGCGATAATTGCTGGACTCAAAATCAAGCTCTCCGCATACGCAGATGATCTTCTTTTATTTACCACACCTGAGTTTGTCCCCGAGATCTTAAAACAAATCGAGCAATACTCGGCATTTTCCAGATATAAAATCAATTGGACAAAATCGGTGGTATTTCCACTAAATAACTTGGTATATAAAGAGATGTAAGTGACTATCCTTTTGTTTGGGAGCCAGGCATGGTAAAGTATTTAGGCATCCATTACACAGGTACACTAAAAAAATTTTTTTTTAAACTGCCTCTAATGTTTCGATTGATTTTTACGTTTTTTGGTGCGCTGAATCCAAATCTGGTAACCAATTTGCTCCATCACGTACAGATTTTTTGCTACATTGGGTTAGCAGTTTGAGGTGAACGTTTCAGATTGAGTGCGATCGAGATAAAAGTTTCTTGGATGAATTCTTTATACTAATTGTTTAGTAGTTATTCAAATAAGAATAAAGAAAATTGTAACAAGGCAGCACATAAGAATAGAGTAATGTCAACAAAACACACTGTGATGGTAGCAAAATTGTCTGCACTTAAAACAGCCACATACATGTGCACAAACATTGAGCATATAAGAGCGAGGTTAGACACAAAGCAAAGCAAAGAAATGTGCAAAAAATGTTGTACAGGTATGTATGTAAGAATAGAAAACGCAAACCGCACCATTGCAATACATGAAGACAAACACCTGATGGTGAGAAAATAAAATTCTAATAAATGAGATCCGACACTGTGGTAATAACTAGCAAATTTTTATTTCAAAGTTTAGTAAAAACACGATATTTGTCAACACAGTTTAGATTTTAAAGTCATTCTTGGGTCAATCAATCTCCTGGTGGGCCCGTTTCTTCTTCCCCCGAATGCTTCTCTTGGTGCGCTGCTTGGCGTATTTTTCATCTGGGGTTTCCCACAGCAGCAACCAGCAGAAATCAGCCATCATAGTGGTGTTCCATCTTCCTTGGTACCTTCTCTCTGCGTCCTTGATGTCCTGGTGAAACCTTTCACCTTGTTCTTCACTGTACGCCCCCAAGTTTTCGGGAAAGTAGTTCACATGGGAGTGCAAGAAATGGACTTTCAGGCTCATGTTACAGCCTTGTTCTTTGAAGGCATTGAGCATCCTGGCAACAATATCCTTATAGTTCTCATCCCGCCTGTTCCCCAAGAATTTGAGAACAACATCCTTGAAGGAATCCCAGGCTTCTTTTTCCTTCTCAGACATCTTTTCAGCGAATGCTCCATCTGAAATGAGTTTCCTTATATCAGGGCCAACAAACACTCCTTCCTTTAGCTTTGCTTCAGAAAGTCGGGGGAACTTTGAGCAAAGGTACCGAAAGCACACACCATCTTTTGGAAGGGACTTGATGAATTGCTTAATGAGACCCAACTTAATGTGGAGAGGTGGTAATAGAATTTTATCACAAGGTACCAAGCTCTCATGAAGAACATTTTTCTCACCGGGTCTCAAATACTCCCGAATTGGCCAGTCTTTTTTCCCCCAGTGTAGGTCGCGGGCCCGGCTATCCCACAAGCAAAGGAAGCAGGGATATTTGGTGAAACCGGATTGCTGCCCTAATAGCATGGATAGAATTTTAAAGTCTCCACAAATCATCCACTTATGCTCATCATAACGAATCTTCTGAAGAATCAGGGCCAAATTCTCGTATTTTTCTTGGAGAATAACAGAGTGAGCAATAGGAACTGAAGCAAATGTGTTGCCATTATGAAGAACACCTTTTATGCTGTCTTTTGACGAATCAATGAACAGCCGCCATTCAGCAGGATCATACTTGAGTTTAAACTTTTCCATCACTCCGTATATATCGTTGCAAAATACCAAATCTTCCTCTTTGCTGAAATACTTCAAAAATTGTGTCTCGCGGTTGCGGTACCAATAAAAAGTTGTTCCTGGTGACAATAGATTTTTCTGTTTAAGCCGAGAACCTAGCAGTTGGGCAGCATCTTTTGGGAGTCCTAAATCCCGGACTAAATCATTCAATTCAGCTTGAGAGAAAAGTTCAGGTTTCGGATCTGGTTCAGTTTCAAACTCGGAAGTACTGGACTCATCGGGAAAAGCCATCTGATGAGTCTCATCATGATCAGAACCTTCCACACAAATATGATCCAAAGATTTTGGTGGTTCAGGCACAGGTACTTCGTTGCTATGAGGCATAGGCCTAATTGCTGAGGGAAGGTTGGGGTAACTTATTACGTTCTTATTTTTTAAGTTGTATCCCTTCACAATGCAAGAGCAAAAATAGCAGTCACTGCTGTGGTCTCTTTGTTCACGCCACATCATAGGTATTCCGAAACGAAATGCTTGTTTTTTACCTTTCATCCATAAGCGTAGATCTTCCTCACATGTCTTGCACACTTTGTGAGGAGCCCACGGTTTGTCTTGATCGCCTAACTTCAAACCGAAATAGGCAAAATATACTTTTTTAATAAATGCAGAAATGTTCCTCTGCCGCTTTTTCACGGTATATTCCCCACAAATAAAACAAAAACTGTCCGGAGAGTTGACGCAACCTCTGGCTCTGTGAGCCATCACAAATACACAGCACTGCAAACTACAACTGTAGTGAACTACTTCGGAATAAAGCTGGATTACGACTGAGCAAACAAAAGGTAATAATGAACTTGCAAGAAACTGAAATTTGACAGGAACGTTCATGTCGCAACCACCGTGTTTGAGCGAGCGAACGAGGCGAGGCGAACAGGAAAGAACATGTGCCAGCGCGAGTACTGGATTTAGCCCCCCGCCTCCCAATTGTCCTGTTAATGTATAAAATGAATACAAAACACTCTAAAATATCATGAGGGAGTGTTTCTAGTTAGTTAACCATTACAACCTTTATTTTGGGCCAAGAAAATAAACTGCAGTCGGCTAAAAAGAAATTATGTGAACATTCCTTATATGGGTAAGAAATCTAATTTTGCAAGAAAACGTGACGTGATGGAACATTTTGGCTATTTTTCCTGGATACAGCACCCCAAAATCTATAGGAATCAGTTGCAAAACTGGAGGCAGTTTTTTGGTAGTGTACCTGTGTTATCGATATCCTTTAGAGGAAACTGTCCGTTGGAATACGGATGGGGTAGTCACTATGATTCATGAATTGGTGTTGAAGTGGTCCCCCTTAGTCCTATCTTGGTGGGGCGACTTGAGACAATAAAAATGATGATGGTCCCTAAGGTTAATTACATCTTAGAAATGATTCCCTGTTTGTTTCCTACATCTATATATCGACAAATAGAGCGTGTACTGAGTCCGTTTTTGTGGAAAAATAAAGTTCCGCGAATTGCGAGGCAGAAACTAAAGCTCAATCGGGAACAAGGCGGCGTTAGTTTTCCTGATTTTCAATCCTACCATAAGGCTTTTCTCCTCAAACAGGGGTCTCGATGGTTGAAGGGTCACATGGATAGTAGACCCATTTGGGTAGATGTAGAAGAGAGGTTATTAGCACCGTTACCATTGCAACATATGCTGGGGATGCAGTTGGAACCGGGAGTACAGTATCCCTGTGTGATAACTGATACACTCCAGGCTTTTGGGACCCTTATTAGTGCATGTGGGACAGATCAATGCTCTCTAGCTTGGCTACCCATATGGTATAACCCCCTATTTAAAATTCAGAAGAAACCTATAGCC
This sequence comes from Ichthyophis bannanicus, assembly GCA_033557465.1. Classification (NCBI taxonomy): domain Eukaryota; kingdom Metazoa; phylum Chordata; class Amphibia; order Gymnophiona; family Ichthyophiidae; genus Ichthyophis; species Ichthyophis bannanicus. The sequence continues at coordinate 1,205,516,573 of CM066031.1, forward strand.
TGGAGACAGTGGTATATGAAAGGAATTTGGAATGTTTGTCAACTAATCGCTGTTAATAAGTGGAAGGATTTCAGCGAATTGCAACTAGAGTTTGGCCTCCCGTCTAAATGTTATTTTCAGTGGATGCAGCTCCGTCACTGCTTGGAGTCTGCTAAGATTGACCCAAAAAAAGGGATAGGAAATGCTGGGTGGTGGAGGTTGTTCAAGAGATCGCGCAGGAGGCGGGAATAGTGTCGCGTTTCTACAAGAAATTGAATTTGGCCCGGGATACGCCGATGCAGACAATTCAAAACAGATGGGAACGGGAGACAGGAATCGACCTCACCACACAAGAGTGGAGGAGATTCTGGTGTAAGCAAGTGAGAGTCTCGAGATCGGCCTCTATAACTCAGACTCTTTTCTTCTTTGCGCATAGATGCTTCTATACTCCTGTTAAAATGGCGAGGTGGGACAGCAGTCTCAGTCCTCTCTGCTGGACTTGTGGCGGTGAGATTGGTACACTGATGCATGTAGTATATGAGTGCCCGGGGGTACAAGTTTTTTGGGAGCGGGTGTGGGCACGAATACAGCTTATTCTTAATTTCAATGAGCCCCTGTCCTGGCATATCATTGGTTTAAGATCAGCGGCGAAGCTATCTTCTCTACCCAAAGAGGGCACCTTTTTACTGGACTTCATGATGGGTTTAGCAATATACCTAGTTGTTAGTAACTGGAAATGTACTGCTAATTTATGTGTTCAGGAATGGTGGAATCGAGTGTGTTTATACAGTCAATATGAACAAATATTTCGAAAAGAACATCCACAGGCTAGTACATCGAGCCTTAAATGGCAACTGTTAAATGATTTTGTGAAGGCAGCTAAGACAGACTAGGGGGTAGAGGGGATTAGATCAACAATTTTCTGTATCAATAATTTATGCATTAGTAATATCGATACTAGAGTCATAGGTGTTAATGATGTTTATAATGCTGCTCTCCTTTTGTGAACATGTATTGCTGGTTTCATTAGTGCGGGATGTGCTCTGGAGGAGGGGGATGGGTGGGGAGGGAGGGGGGGTATATTCTTGTGGGTTATTTGGTTCATGTTAATGTTTGTTTTTGGTTGCCTGTGCTCTGTAATTTGAAAATCTAAATAAGGACTTAAAAAAAAAAAGAACAAGAGGAAATTAATTTATAGTTTTATTTCTCCGGTATTGTACATTTGGCTTTTGGGATTCCCAGTTTAATTATTGTCTTTATATGTCTTGTTCTATGTTTGGTGATAGTCTATGCTTTGCATGTGTAACCGAGCTGCTTTATTCTGTTTGTGTAGTTTCTATTTGACAGTCCCCCTTGTTCTCTTTCCCCAGTAGGAGATGTATTGATTGAATATTTGCCATGTTGCCTTTTGATGGATAGGGTTTGGTGTTTTGTGAGTCCTGGTAGTGCTGTTATGATACGGCGGGTTTGCTATGGGTTCTAAATGAGTAGGGTGAATAATACTTCCTAATGTGCCTGGCAGTTGACACTGGAGTATAGTAATGTAGAAATCTGGTAGTTTCTTTATCCTCATTGGCCATGCAAATGGTATTGAGCCACTCATTAAGAGACATGTCTACTGAAAGTTAGCGCACATTAACATTTGTGAATGTGCATTAAGTGCAGGATCACCCATTTATTTCTATTGGCGCAGTGGCACTTAGCGCACATTAATATTTAGTAAACATGCTCCGAAGTCATTGCTACAACAAAAAAAGAGGCTTATGAAGGGCTCCTTTGAAAGCCACCTAAAATTTTAGATTGGCAACATATACATTTGAAAATAAAGTAAATTCAATTTATGCAAATGAGGTCCAGTGGCTATGCAAATGAGTCGCCACAATGAGTCGCCACACATGGCCCCGCATCACCCTTAGGTCGCCCCTGGCTGGATATCCACGGGTGCCACCACTGCACTTCCCGATGCTACGTGGTTAGCACTGGGACATATCATAGGTGTTCTGGGGCACAGCGGAGCCAGTACTTGTCGTTAACTGGGCAGCGGCAATATTGAGCCACTGCCCAGTTACCGACCCACAAGTAAAGTCAGGCACAGCAAATGTTGGCCTAACTTTACCCATGGAAGTTAACCGGGCAGTGGCTCAGGATCACCGCTACCCAGTTAACTTCAAGGTTCTGCGGCAACCCAGATATTCAATGCCAGTGGCCAGATATGGCCCCAACATTGAATATCTGGGGTTAGTCTTCAGCGTTGATGGTTATGTGCTTTACAATCACTAGCCGCTGACGCTGAATATTCTCCCCATAGTATTTTATAATCTATGCCCATACTTCTGTGTTCAGCCTACACTACACCAAAATTCCACCCATGCATATGCCCACCGGTAAAGTACACATCATCTTGCAAAACATGCACTGTTGTGCTGGTCAGTATTTTGTAAAAGCTCATTACATGCTGATCACATACATGTGTTAATAACTAAAGTAACACCAAAGGTGGTGTGTATTTTGCAGCTAAAAAATACACATTGTCTTATAAAATGACCCCTATAAGATGACTATGTTGGAAGTCCAAGAAGGCACCTATTTTATCCCTATTTTATAAGGGCAACATAGGCACCCATCTGCCGTTATAAATTAGACACTCAGAACTAGCCCTAATAGCATGCAGATTCCAAAGAGGGAGTAAATGAGTGCACTTATCTATGTGTTCATAATATGCACATACATTGCAACTCCACCTCTGCCCTGCCCGGCCCGGCCCAAACCATGTTCCAGTAACAACTACATGTGGTCCACATTCTTGTGATCTTTCAGTGCATGTAATATTTACATGTATATATAGCCATGCTATTTCATAAAGGGCCTTTTCCACATGCAAAACAGCCTTTAGGAGTAGAAAGCCCTGTTTACTTAAGATATGGACTTGTTCGGAAGCTCTTTTCTCTGTAATTAAATTTTGTTGCTTAATGCTTGTTTGTACTATAAAAAGCAAATTTTGTCATTTGAGTTCATCTAAGTCAGTAAGATGTATGTTTAGAATGAATGCTCACCCACCCTGAAATTCACTCTTTCCCCTTTTATGCCCCATGCAAACATTTCTGGAGTTACCATTTGTGATGCCTAAATAGGTAAATAATAATGATGATAATTGGTATTTATAATATGCTTTTTACCCTTTTGGGATCAAAGCGAAATATGACACAAGGATATTTAAAAAGTCACATCCCTATACAAAAGATTCTATATAGTCCAGCCCCTCTTAATCTAGTCAAAACTGTACCCCTCACCATAAAAATATAATCATTCATTCTCCGTACATAAACTGTAGCTAAAGGTTGCTGAAAAAAAACCCAAGCTTTAACCTTCCTCTGGAAAACTGTGTAATCCTTTGCAAATCTTAAAGACGTTGGAAGTGCATCCCGCAGCGTGGAAACCCTTGTGGAGGCTGGGAGCTGCAGTCTACTGCATAAACAGCAGAATGGGGTAAACCACTCGGATTAGGTTACCAGATGTCCCCGATTTTTGGGCATTGTCCCTGATTTTAGAGCTGTGTCCCTGACTCACATCTGTTTGGCAGCCTCCTATCCCCGATTCCAACAATGGGAACAGAGGGAGTAGAGAAAAAAAATATTTTCAATTTAGTGATTTGAATATATCAGTTTTTAGAATTTATAACCATTATCTTTCTATTTTGCACGGTACTGGGGAAATCATCACTGTTTCTATTTCTCTGTTGATTTGTCTGCTTGGAAGTGATATTGTTGCGGTCATGGGATAGTTGGAGAGGCGGGGTAGTGAATCCTCTTCCCTCCTCCATCCCTCCCCTCCCCTCCACCCCCCAAGCATGCACAGACCTCGGATAAGTGTCCCAGCTTTGCCTGCAAAAGTCTGATAACCTTACACTGGGGCCATCGTCTTACCAATATTTTGTTCAACACAGTATCAGCAACTAGAGATCCTTGGAGGTGAGTTTGTTTGATCTCTCCAACGAAAAAGGTGTTCCTCCATACCTGGCCTACTCAGCAGGGGAAAGAGAGAGAGGTGAAGTGCTGGGAATGAAGGGGATGGATGAGGGGGTCATAGGGCAGAAGGGAAAATTAGGGAGGCATTAATATTTTCATCAAGCCTTGAGAGTGATTTGAAATGTTCCATATGGCCCTTCTGATAAAAGGGCCACCAGTATATATAAGCATGGATAAATCTGGGATCATTTCCAGTGTATCTACACAATGTGTTCCTCTGGCCTTTACCCATCTATTCCAGAGAGTACACATACTGTAATATCCACTGAGCATGCTCTCTTGGTCTTTTTCTCTTTCTCCCCTTCTAAACCATTGTCCTCTTCAGCTCCATTATGAAAAAAATGACATTTTTCCCCTTATTTAAACTTCTCCTAGGAATTACTCTTAGCTTTAAATTCTTCATATTTTATTTTCGATTTCTTTTTTTTTCCCCGTGGTAATGGTAATTAGAGTCAATAATCTTTTGCTGAGAGAGCACCTTGTCCTCCCAGTGTTTATATCATCATCAAAGATCTGCCTTAAGGCCCTAGCGTGTTAATAATTTAAGGTGTGCACAGCCTAGTTATAGCAGGAAACCTAGTTATTGAGTTTGTAAACCAGCTGATGATTTATGGGAACACCTTGCATGAGTCATGCTCATTAAATAAAATACTTCACTTTAATAGGAAACATGGGGTAAACAGTTCTTCCCGTTATAGGGAGACTGTGCAATTGAAAATTGTTGAATTTTCTCACCAGCTTGGCCATTGCAATGTTGTCTTAATTGTATTGGTGAAAGAATATGGGGGGGGGGGGGGGTACATGTATATGGTTTTCCGTTCCTTCTCTTGCATCCTTTATTGTGTGCACACTTACAATGCAAGCTGAAATTATTCTATTCTTGCTGCTTCCCACATAGCCTACAGTATTATAAGTCAAGCCCATTTTAAATCTCTTCTAAAGAAAACTACTGCTAATTAAGATACCAGGACTTTTTTTTTCCCTGGAAATAAAAATACAAGAAAAAAAATCAATGTGTAGTTGTTAAAGGTCTTCTGCATTTCAAAACCATAACCATATTTTATGGCCAAATGAGGTTTACTGAGACTCATTAGGAATTCCAAAGGAGACTGGAAAAATAAAACCCAACAAGTTGTGACTTCTGTTTTGCATGAACACATGTATCTAGTTTTCAGTACAGACTTGAACATTTTCTGTGGTACATTCACATCCTTCTATGGTGATGAAATAATCTGTTCTTCTCTCACAGAACCTGTTTTGCAGACAACTTCCTTTGGACAAGAACATTAATAGCTTAAAATACTATTAAATAAGTCTACATTTAACTTTCTCTTTGTAGATTTTGCAGCATCCTTGAGCTGATTAATCTGATTAAAGCAAGTAAACTTTACACAGCCAACAAAGAGTGATTGGAAGGTTTGTGGTTTTGGATGCACATTTGAGGATATCCAGGTATCAACAACAGCTGTCCTTCGGTGACATTTTTTCAAATAAACATTTGTTGTGGCTTCTCCCTAGAGTGCACACAATTAATTTATAGCTATCAAAAATGTACAAAGCAGCTTTTTTTTTTAAGAGACAGAGGGGAATGAAAGAAAAATAAGATTACCAAAGAAGAAAATAAAGACCCCTCTCAAAACAAAAATGAGAGAAAAATCGATGTTCTAATGAAAGTACTATAAATAATAAAGTTAATTTAAGAACAAGATTTCTGAAGTAGTATGTGAGTTTCCTATTTCATATCAATAAACGTAGCAGGTCATTTTGAATTAATTGCATTACTACGGACGGATAGTTGTAATTTTATAAAATGCAGAAGCCTAAATCTTTATTAAATTCCTTGTCTGGAGTCACAGTACATTGTGGCAGCATTTCTGAGTTGTAATCATTTGACTGACCTTTGAACTGGGCACTAATCAATCACATTGCTAATCCCAACCTCTGCCTTCAGAGCTGAGACAGAGGAAAAGTTACGTAGGATTATCAAAATCAGGAAAAGGACTCCACAATGTGGAATAATAAGAGATGTTGCCTTGTATCTGAGGTAAGAATATTTGATTGCACCTCGGCTTTCTAGCTATGATCCAAGTGCATACTCTGGGCTAAGAGCTGAGAACTCTTGGGCTGGACTGAAGCTGAGAACCACAACAATAGGGTAGTCTTGGGGCTAGCTCCCTGCCATGCATACCCATTGAAGACTTGATGATGTTATTATAACTATTTCCAAAATGGAAGGATTAAATCTCTTTCTCGAAAAGCATAGAAGTGCTCTAAAATGAACCAACCTCATGATAGCCTCCTCTCATGCCTGTCTATCTGACCATGGACGTACAGTCACCCCTCAATCCTTTCTGTTTGAGAATGGGTTTCACATCTCTCAGACTTCTGTTCTGCAGTTATCTCTATTTCCTGTTTTTTGACCAGGGTTCTGTAATATCTTACAGTAGGACCAGCAAATGAAGTCTTTAAACATGCTTAAAACAGGGGGGATAAGAGGTAGAAGAAATGGAGGATGCTTGAGTGGTTGCTTAGTTGTATAAGAACATAAGAACAGAAGATATGCCATACTGGGTAAGACCAAGGTCCATCAAGCCCAGTATCCTGTTTCCAACAGTGGCCAATCTAGGTCATACGTACCTAGCAGTATCCCCAAGAGACACAGGTTCCACAATGCTTGTACTGGGTCAAGCATTGATATCCTGGGTCCCTTCTTAATAATGGTTTATGGACCTTTCCTCCAGGAACTTGTCCAAACCTTTTTTAAACCCAGCTACACTAACAGCCTTTACTACATCCTCTGGTAACAAATTCCAGAGTTTGATTACATGTTGAGTGAAAAAATATTTTCTTTTATTAGTCTTAAATAGTTTACCCTGTAGCTTCATTGCATGTCCCCTAGTCTTTCTATATTCTGATAACGTAAACAATCAATTTACGTTTACCTGTTCCACTCCGTTCATTAATTTATAGACTTCTATCATATCTCCCCTCAGCCGTCTCTTTTTCAGGTTAAAGAGCCCTAACCTTTTTAGCCTTTCTTCATAGGAGTATCCTTCCATCCCCTTTACCGTTTTGGTGGCTCTTCTCTGAACCTTTTCTAAAATCGCTATATCCTTCTTAAGATATGGCGACCATAGCACGTTAGATGGCCAGAGAGGAAAACACTGGCCAAGTTGCATCAGGGTAGCTTGCACCCCTAACAGCACTGGTATGGCTGCCGTGGTGCACAGCCCTAAAAGCAGTAGAATACCCTGCACAAAGCAGAAGTTACAAGCTGAGCCACAGTGGAACAGCTACACTAGGCTTCGAAGAAGGCACAGGGGCACCTGCATTGGGAAATCGCTGTTAAAACCAAACATCACTGAGCATGGGGAGGGTGGATGCTCCTGGGCAGGCACCTCAAAACTCTTGGTGGCTGAGTGGATTGTTTGAAAATTGATAGTAAGATAGGGAAGAGCAGGGATTTCCAACTCCAGTCCTGGAGGGCACCAAACCATTCAGGTTTTCAGGCTGTCCCTAATAAATATGCATGAGATAAATTTGAATGCAATGGGGAAGTGCATGCAAGTATATCTCATGCATATTCATTAGTGACCACCTGAAAACCTGAATGGTTTGGTGCCCTCCAGGACTGGAGTTGGAGACTCCTGGGAAAAAGGGTCTGGGTGCTGGACTAATTATTGGTCTTGCAAACTTACTTTGAAATGTTAAACTTCCCAATGTTGTTGGGCCCAATACTGAAAAGCACTTATGCAGTTGGCAGCAGATGTCACTATATGAGTCAGTGGTATTCAGTCCCTGTCCTTGAGGGCCACAAATGGGTCAGGTTTTCAGGATATCCCTAGTAAATATGCATGAGATAGATTTGTGCTCATACCTCCTCCACTGCATGCATATCTATCTCAAGCATATTTATTAGGGATATCCTGAAACTTGCCCTGTTTCTGCCCCACAAAGGCTGGGAGTGAATACCACTGACAAAAATGCTTTTTGAAACTGACATGAATCTGCCCAAGCAGCCCTCATAATGGGGGGGAACTCAGGCAGAAAGGGGACCCACACAGTGGGGGCGGCGGCAGCAGCACGGCAAACTTACTTTAACATGTTAGCCATACTGCCCCGCTCTTGTAAGTTCGCTGTGGGAAATGTAGACCCAGCAGCTCTTCCCCACTGTGCCAGCAGGGAATAGTCGCTGGGCCCATATTCCCCGAGGCAAACTTACAAGAGCGGAGCAGCGCAGCAAACATGTTAAAATAAGTTTGCCGCACTGCTGATGGCACTGACGCTTGGGGGGGGGGGGGTCACTGCATTAAGAGGAATCACACAGGGGAGATGCACCACCGTGGCAACAGTGGGAGGCCCTCAGCAAAAGTTTGCTTAGGGGCCCCTCATTGTAACTTATGCCACTGCTTCTGAAAAAAACATTATCAGCTCTTATAAGCATAACTTTTGACCTTATAATTCACTACATAGTCAATGTTATTTATTGAAATTGGGGCAGGATTTAGAGCATTCTGGTGGGGCTAAAAGTTAAGTGAACAGTGAAATTAGCCATTTTCCAGATAACTTATGCATTCAAGTTTGAACACAGAATTAGCAGGAATAACTTTAAATGGGTGCGTTATGCACTTAAAGTTGTGCTTGCATTTTCAAACATTCACGCTTCAACGCATAGCTCTGTTGAAAATACGCATCACTTTAACCAGATAACTTAGCCATTTAAAGTTATGCATTTACTACCCACTGAATATTGACCTTGTTGTTTATAACTGCTTCTCTATAGTAAATATATTTCCTACTGTATCTTGTTCAACTAGATGTGTGTCTTGACTAGACTGTAAACTCCATGAAGCAGGGACTGTCTCTAATGTGCATCTGAACTGCTGCATATGTCTAGTACAGCTAAGTAATAAGTAGCAGAAGTAGTTAAGAATCAAAGAGCAGTACGGCAGAGCTTGTCATAGCTTATCCGTGGAGGTGCTGAAGGTCAGCACTGTAAAAGAATATGGCTACGTCTGGGACCTTTATGCAAGGCAGTGATAGCAACAGAGCTGAGGGATCAATGAAAAGTATGCGAGGAGACAGCTGCTGTTGGTTTCACTCTATCTATCCAAGGACTTGGGGCTGATGCAATAAGGTGCAGAAGGCTTTTCACACAGCTTAGTGCAGCTTCTGCGCATACTTTTCTGCGCTATCGCGACCACCCAGTGCAAAAAGGAGTTCTGCACATGAGCACACTGTCTGCAAACACTCCCACTGCCATCAGCGCATGGCTCATTTAATCCTGATAACGAAGGCATTAGCTGTTACTCCCAGATGCAAAGATCTGAAGGCTGAACACACAGTTTTCTAACGCTGGGGCATTAATGCCCGATCTGAGGAGCTTGTTCTTCTGTGATTGGCATCAATAGGGATTTCTTCTTCCTTCCACAAGAATGAAGGATCTGCACCTTTTATTTTGGATTTGTTGAAGTACATGGGCAGGGTTGGCCCCAGAGTTGGTACGAGGTGTTGGCGCCCTAGCAAACCTTAAGCCTTATGTTCCCTCCTGGTTATCAGAATCTATTGTTTGTCTTTGAATGATCTGCTCTTTGCCTCTCCCCCAGAAGGTGCCTAGGCAACCTTCTAGTCTGCCTAGTGGTTGGGTCGACCCTGTACCGGTGAAGAAAAGGCAGGAGGAGGGGCAGAGGAGGTGGTGCTGCAGTCTGGAGAGTAAAGCACCAGGTTGCTTTTCTTTAGATGTGCCTCATTTAAAACATCTTTTGTAAACCTATTGGATGAAGTTACACAACATTTGCGGGATTTCTCAAATATGACTTTTAAAATGAGAGGGTCGGTTGCCGATTTGCAGTAGGTATGGGTTACTGGGTACCCGATTTGGATTTCCTCATTTTTTGCTGAGATACACGGGGAACATATTTGACAAATTTTCCTGCAGACCTCATAAACATCTGCAATTTTCAACCAGATTGAAAGACAACTGATTTAAGGCACCATGCACGCTCTCTTGCCATATTCAAGTCCCACCAAAAGGTCCACCGTTTTGAGATTTCTTTTAAATCTTAAAGCTTGGCTCTTCCCAGTCATAGCCTTCTCAATTTTAGCCATGCTTACTGTAACAAATATTTTTCCTAATCTTTTATTTGTCTTATCTGTATGTCTTGACTGGATTGTAAGTTCCATGAACCAGGGGCTGTACAGCATTGCATGTGTCTAATGGAAATGATAAGTTGTATTAACAGTAATATGTATCAGCTAAATACTCCAGTTCCTGGACTGAAGATCCCAATTCTCCACCAATGACCACATTCATGTGTTTTATAGTTAGATGCTATCCTACCCTAAGGTAAATCTCTCTTCAAACTATTTGGAACAAAAACAAACACTGAAATTGTTTTGCATGACCCATCTTCTTATGATTCAAGACTGTTAACTTTTATACAGTTTAATTCCTCTGTTTACTTTAAAAAGTTATATTGCTAGATCTTAAGTGAACAAAAGAGAGCAACAAAGAAATTATATAATAACCTGAAAGTAACCAGATGAATTTTTTTTATTTGTTTTCATTCACTTTAATACATGGATCTGTACAATCAGTATGAAGAACATCAGTAAATAAGAGAAAATTGTGAACTTTTTTCCACCATCACAACATAACTCCCTTCCAAAACTGACTTTATTGCAAGTTTTTTAAAATTCTGTTCATTCTTGAATTCCATTGATTAGGTGATCCTAGTAACAATGAACATATTCGAACATTCATCTGGTAGATTTAAAAATACAGGGTCAATATTCAGCCCACTGTGGTCAGTGGGTTTTTTTGTTTTTTTTTTTGTTAATGCAGGCCACTGTGGGTAAAAGAGTTGATATTCAGTTTCAGTGTCTGGATATAGAGGTCAAAGCTGGCATATCCAGATAGTGACAATAGTTTAGGGACTGTTATCCGGATAGCAGTGCTGAAAATCACCACTATCTGAATAAATGTCAGCTCTACCCCAGCTCAGCTCTCTGACTGCCCTAGCAGAATCCAGTCAGCACCAAGGCGGTCAGAGATAATATCCAGACAGTGCCCCGGAATATTACATTCAGCGGCAGTTAGTGAATGTTGCTTGCCGGATAAGTGCCTTTGAACATCAGCCCGACTATTTCTATGTTCTTTGGGCAGTCCATGGTATATGCAGTATTCTTCCTCAGCAGCATAATTCAAAGGCATCAAATTTCTTCCTGTCTTTCTTCTTCAATTTCAGCATCACTATGACGTTATTGAAAACACTTTGGTTTGGGCAAGTTGAATCTTTGCACGCAGAGATACGTCTCTGCACTTGAAAATCAGGCATCAGATTTCTTAACTGTTTGTTGTTTTAAGTATTGATTGTTGATCCAAGTGGATCAAAGCTTTCTAGTATTTCTATTTATTCTCCATCAAGGATGAAATTATTGAGTTTGCCAGTTGTTAGAATCTTTGTCGTCTTCATGTTAAGGTGCAGGCCCATTTTGAGAATTATGCTGTTGGTGAAGAATACTGTGTATACCACTGATTGCCTGAAGAACAAATCAATCGGCACTAGAGGAGATCAGACCTAAGCTTTCCTAAAAAGTCAAATGATAAGATTTTGACTTTCCTTCTTTAGGCACATCATGCGAAGAGAAAGATCATCAAAGCAAGACATCAAGTTTGGCAGGGTTGAAGATCAAAGCAAAAGAGGAAGGCCAGCAACGCAATGAATCAATAGATTAAAAATAGCCATGGATGCCACTTTATCAACAATTAGCCACCTGATTGAAGACTGAACCAAGTTTAGGACAACTCTTTACAGGATCAACATCAGTCAATATTGATTCAATGACACTTAATAACAACAACTTCCATGTTAACAAATAATTAGTAAATATATAAATTATCAGAAATAATCATTATAAAAACATAATGCTGCAGCACCAAGGGATATGATATCATATTTCAAAAAATACAGGGCTCATCCCATCTGTCCATTTTCCCCTTTCTACTATAATACTGCAGTCTTTGTTTGATCTTTGACTTTATTCTTGTTTCCACATTATAAGGACCCTCTGTTTTTGTCCACTGCTTAGGCTAATGGTTCCAAAACATTTATCCAGTCTCTCCCCATTTTAACACTTGCAAGTTCATTCAACCCCAGACAAAAAGCAAAACAATACAGCTTACGCCAGCTATTCCTGCTCTCCTTCAATTTTCCATTATTCTTCCCTTTCCTTTCCCCTCCCAGAAACAATTTGCATTCCCTCAGCAGACCTGACATCCCCCACCCAACTTACCCAAGGCAGAAAGCAGTAGTAGCTGGAAGTGAAGTGCTGATGGCCAGAACGGGTACAGCAGTTGTAACAGCAGCATGAATCAGCAGGTATTCAGGACTAGTGAAAAGCTATTGGGTGCCTAGGTGAGCCTTCAGTCGTGTGCCCCCCCCCCCTCCTCACCAATCCCTTTGACTGCTGCTGAGAAGCTTTTGCCCTAGGTGACCACCTAGTCTTGCTAATGGTTGGGTCAGCCCTGCATGTGTTCATAACCTGCAGCTCACACCAGTGCTCAAACAGGAAGCCCATGCAAGAAAGAGGGGAGACGTGTGTGAGCATGCACCAACTGGCAGGCGCAGTGCTGACTGCTTGTGGATTGGTTCATTGAGCTGGAGGGAGGGAGGCATCAGATGCCTATGTAGGGAGCAGCCCTGTTTGTTGCAACCCCAACCACTGATTTTCTGACCCCATTTGGAGTTGTGAGCCATGGTTTGCAACTGCCAGTTTAGATCTGAAGCAGTAAGCATATCCTACTCATATCCAAACTGATTTTCTAATCCCATGTTTACTAGGGACAGCCTAATATCACTGTAAGGTAGATTTTAGATAGGATGTGGAAATGAATTTAGACATCCAGATCAGAATGTGGAAAATTCTCACTGTATTTTAGAAAAGGCTCTGACAAATGCAGAACCCCTTGTAAAATAGGTGCAGGACTGCATATCAATGTTGCCCCATGTCCAGAGGGAGCAGTAATTTTAAAAGCTGCCATGGGGAAAACAAATGTACAACAACATCCCATATGTGCTTGGAAGCAGGTTTTTAAAATCACTGCTCCCACTTTGCACACATACCCCGATCCCCTCCTGCTAGCTTTTCAAGCCCATTCCTGATCACACCCCCAACACTGATCCTCTCATCCTCCCGTGGCCTCAGATTCCCCTTATAATTCTTTGCATCTGATCCCTCCACATCAAGAATCTACCCCTTACATTAGATCCCCCCCTACCAGAGCCTCCTCCCCCCCCCCCATTCAATGGCATTAAGAAACACCCCCATAAGAACTCCATACATAAGACCCCCTGCCACCCCAATCCCATCATTGGCCTTCCTGGGATACCTGGTGTCTAGTGTGAGCAGAAGCGATCTTTAGTTGTTCCTGATCCTTCAGCTCTGGCTTCCACTCATGACCCCTGACAGTAAGCTCACAGTACTGCCCCTAGAGGTCAGGCTGCCAAATGACAGACTGGATGTAAGGAGGGGAATTCTTGAGGCAAGGGGGATCAGATTTAAAAGGAGATTTTAATGTAGAGTGGGGAAATCAGATGTAGGGGGTTTTACGGGGAGATCTGATGCCAATTTACATGTGCAAATGCTGCTAATTACACCTAGGGATGCTTCTAAAATAACCATCTACTGTATGTCTACTGGCAATTCAACAAGGAAAAAGAGCCGCAGTAGTTAGAAATGAAAAAAATGTAATCCTCTTCAGTCCTGGGGTTTCAGCTCTCTGTGATCTCCCTGAACAAAAACAATCGACAGATTACTGCTGGATCACATCATTTTTGGAAAAATAAAACATTGTTATTACTTGATGCAGAACTTCATGAGTTCATGAGCTGAACTGATATTAGATGCATACATATAGCACATTGAAATAGCATAACCCTCTTTTTTATCCTCCCACCTTCATTTTACTGACATTTGTTCTAAAAAAAGAAAAAAATAGAAATAATTCTAAACACAATTCTGGAAAAATAGAATGACTGAATATTTAGGGATAGTCCATCTGCAACTTCTTTTTAATAACAAAAACAGATATTAAGACTGTTTCAGAGAATACGTATTTGACCATCCCATGGAGGTTTGCTCCTTTTGCACACATCTGTAATTTGCAAAGCTAAGTCCTTATTCACTAGGACTTCTCTCACATTGTTTGTCTAATGGGGATAAGTTTAGTGCATCACGACTATAGAGCATTAATGCTTTGACTTTTCATCAGTCAGATTTTCTTCTATGAGTGAATGTAACGTGTGAAAGGTTGATTAGGTAAGATTCAACTTATGGTACCTGGTATACCTTACGCATGGTGACTGACCCCAGAACAGTTAACACTTTTACTGCCATTTTGAGCAACTTAGGTACCTGTAAAGTGCACTAAGCAGTTAGTTACTGTACATTTTAACACCTAGTAACTCTTAGTGTGGGTTCACACGCCAGCACATTACAAATCCCACATTACCTGCTTAGCAAGCGATGATATCGGGTCAGGGAAAGTTACTGATGGAAAATGGGCATGGACTACATATTGTAGTTAACATGCAGTAACCGTCAATTTTGCAGTTAATGTGGTTTCACCTAACACCTCCTCAAGAGGAGGCATTAAGCGCACCTGTTCTAACTATAAATAAACTTAATGCACAGTAAGGAACATTTCAGTGTGGTGACTGTAGGAGACATGCTGGCCCTGCCCCTAACATTAATGCCTGGTCTTTGCTCTTACTGCATACTAGATTTACTCCTAATGTACGGCAAATGCAAAAAGTGAGAGCACTTTTATAAATACACCCTTTAGTTGTATCTCAAGAGAGGTCTATGTAAATCAAAATAATTAAGGAATGGTGGGAGGAAGTGGCATCATCCGCTATTGCAGATGCGTGAGTGATCAGCTCTCCCATCTCATCAAAGGTTATAGAAGGCGTCTGCCATCCCCGATGGTTGTAAAAGGGGAACATGTGAGGACACAGAAGAGGTAGTGATGGCAATGAAACACAAGAAAACCGCAGCCCTATGAGAATATGCTTATAGTGGCTCACGTGCTGAACACAAGGAAGGTGGCAAAATGGTGGCTGAAATAGAAGTGGTGCAGGAGGACGATGAGCAGCCAAGTGTGAATGAACTCCTAGCGGAGAAAGCGGCGGTGATCCAAATCATGAAAGCTGAACTTCGTTCGTGGTTTGGGGAGCTCAAAACAGAGATTGCCAGTGTAAGGGCAGAGTTTGAAAAAGTCCTCGTGGAACTGAAAGGGAACAATGTAGATGCAGGATGCCGGGTGGCAAACACTGAAGTGCAAATTGAGGAGGTGCAGTGGACGGTTGGGACACTTGGAAGATCTGTTGGAGAACTGGAAGCGGCAAATGAAAAAATACTGTCATTGCACAAAGGTGGCACAAGAGATCTGTAGAGTGGTTTTGACCCCCACGGGAGGAGTGGAGGAAATCCCAGACATTAAGCTTGACAGAGCCCATAGGGTACTGGGCCCAGCACAGGGTGACCAAACCTGGGATATTGTAAAATGCATCCATGACTTTGTTATTAAGGAGAAGATTGCAGCGAAGATGAGAACAGCCAGATGCTTCAAGAGGTAAGGTAACGAATTTGCAATATATGCTGACCTAACTGCAGCCACCTTTCAGCAGAAAAAAGCCTAGAGGGACTTCACATCAAAGCTGCGGGATAGCAGTTTTTTAGTTGGGCTGGCTTTTACTGTCAATGGAGTCATATGAAAGGCCACAGCTATAAGTGTGCTGGTGGAGGTCGTGAAAGAGGCAAGAATGGTGGAGGTCCCCGCTCCTATAGAGCAGCAAAAGAAAGTACAAGTTGTTTACAAGTGGCAGCAAGTGGACAAAAAAGAAAAGAGGAGGCAGAAGGTTGCAACCCAACAGCGAACAGACAGTTGAAAGATCGTATTGGACTGGAAAGACACAGATCAGGGACAATTTGGTTACTTCAGGGACTATCCTATTGGGTAAAGGCTTATTGGATGAGTCAAGCCAAACAGTGCAGTAAGGAGGATGGCTACCTGAGAATTTTGAGGAACTGTAAGGGGGGAACTGTTACGATATTTTAGAGGAGGATAGAGGTGGGGGAGGGGCGGGATGTTGTTGGAAGCTTTTATGGATGAGTTTTGGGGTTAGTGAATGGAAGGGATAATGTAATATTTTGAATAGAAGGAGGTTGAGTGCGGGGACAAGTGGGCTGACTGTAGGGAAGGCTGAATGCATGGGGTGAGATGGTGGCACTTCTGATTGGGAGGGAGAGCAGGAGGTGCTCTATTGCGGGGGAGGGGGTCGGGGAGGGAGGTGGGGGGGACAGAAATGGGGGGTAGTAGCGGAGGATAGGGGGGGTAGTAGGGGAGAATAGGGGGGAGAGGGAACGGGACCAAGGTAGGGGGAGTGGATGTGATGTTTATGATAGCCATGAGTTCTAAACAGGGTATGGGAGGGGGCTCCAAGTCATGACTCTAAATGTTAAAGGATTGAATACCTGGCAAAAGAGGAAGTCCTTTCTTAGAAAGGAAATCCGCATGAATGCTGACATAATATTAATACAAGAAGCACATCTTAAAAGATCGCAGGAACATTGGTTGAAAGGGGGTAAATATGATCATGTGTATCTAGTGCCCAATAGAGTGCATCCCAAAAAGGGGGTGTGGGTATATTGTTTGCTAATGGGCTGGTGCTCGAAGAGAAGGAGGTGATTAGAGACCTCATGGGATGCTTCAGTTTTGGAAGGGGAAAGTAGAAAATATACAGAAGGTACTGGGCAGCATTTATGCAACTAACACCCACCAAGGGGAATTTTTCAAGGCCCTTGGAGCTCAGTTGCAGGAACATTTGGAGGACCCACTGATCCTTGGGAGAGATTTTAATACAACCCTACCCCCAGAGTTGACACTTTCAGGGGAAGGAGGGTAAGGGAACGCGAATTAAGCTACAACAGCTGATAAAGAAGTCAGGGACTAGGGATGCCTGGAGGCATCTGATGTGTAACAAACAGAAATATACTTTTTACTCCCACCCCCATGGAATGTGTAGCAGGATTGATATGGTATAGGTGGATGTTTCCATAGTTGAATAACTGAAGCAGGTAGAAATTGGACCTATTACATAGTGTGACCATGTGCCGGTGCTTATTACTTTGAGACCCCAGCAACAATCAGATGGATTCTGGTCCACAGGAACAAAATGTTCCCACAGTAGCCAGAATTGGGCCCGAGGACTGCCCGGTGTGCCCCTTCTACCTATGAGGATGTACTCCCTGCAGGCGCCCCTGACATCCATGGCTGTGGCCCCCTATTTCCCTGCTGCCCAAAACACAGCTGATCTGCCGTGGCCTGGATCGGGCCGTAGGGACCGCCCACTACCGGCCCTGGCCCCAGGGGGGGATCCTCGGGCCTGATCAGGCCAAAAGTGCTGCTTATGCCAACTTTCAGGTGAATGGAATGGGCTAAAAGTGGTCCTCAGGAGCCATTTTATTTCCTTGGGCTCTAGAAAAAAGAAGCAGAGGGAACAGTGGGAAAGGGAAATCAGGGGGGAAATTCAGCAGCTGATAGTGCAGCATGGGAGGCTGGGAGGAAAGAGACTCCTGGGGAGGATTACCACCCTAAGGCTAGAGTCAGAGGCCTTACAGGCAGAGGAATGGGCATATGATCTTAAGAAGATTCAGTATTCCCTATTTATGGTGGATAATGGGAAAATATTTAGCCAGGAAGTTGCAGGAGCAGAGAAAGCAAAATCAAGTTGTAAAGATACGGAATGCAGCAGGGGTGTGGGAGTATAGGACAACTAAGATCCAGCAAGTCTTCTGAGATTTCTATCACAAGCTTTACCAGTTGGAATATCAGGGAGGGGGAGGGTAAGATTTAGGAGTATTTGGCAGAGGTAGGGCTCTTGAGGTTAGGGGAGGAGGAGAGTAATTGGATGGACAGGGAGGTGGAAGGAGCAGAAGTGTTCCAAACCATTAAGGGCTTAAAGGAAGGAAAAGCACCAGGGCATGATGGGATGACAGCTAGACTTTACAAGAAATTTGCAGTAGAACTTGTTCCTGAGCTTGTGGAGCTCTTTAATGGGGTAATAAGGGAAGAGGCATTCCTGGAATCCATGGGGATAGCCAGGATTACAGTCCTGCTGAAACCGGGTAAAGATGCAGGAGTCTGCAGGTCATATCAACCCATCTCCTCGATCAATTTGGATGCTAAAATTCTAGCAAAGATCTTGGCCAATAGAGTGCAGAACTTTCTGTCCCAACTTGTAGGGGAGGATCAGGCAGGATTTATTCCTGGCTACCAAGCCAGTGATAATATCTGCAAGATCCTAATCTTCATATGGGTAGCCAAGAGGAAGAGGGTACCCTCACTGTTGATGGCTGTTAATGCTGAAAAAGTATTCAACAGGGTTGAATGAGAGTTTATGTTTGCAGTTTTTGCCAGCATGGGTTTCAGTGATAACTTTATGGGTTGGCTTCAGAACTCCAAGGCAAGGATAAGGGTTAATGGTACGTTTTCAGGGGAGTTCTCCCTGGAAAGGGGAACACGTCAGGGGTGTTCACCTTCACCCCTGTTGTTTGCGCTAGTTATTGAGCATTTGGCAGCAAGGGTCCACAAGCAGAATGGCATTTATTTATTTATTTTCTTTGTTGAAAGTTATTTTTATACTGTCTTTCTACGATTCAAGTCTGTTTACAATTAACTGAAAATGTAATAGGGCCATAGAAGACATACTGTTGTGTTGTTGTTGTTAAGTGCCGTCGAGTCGGAGTCGACTCATGGCGACCCTCTGGATAGCTATCCTAAATTGTGTTCGATCTTCAGTCAGGCGGCTCATTGTTGACAGACTGGTACCCGTAGCTGCTGTTATTGTATCGATCCATCTCATTGCTGGCCTTCCTCTTTTGCGTTGACCTTCTATCTTGCCAAGCATGATGTCTTTCTCTAATGATCTCTCTCTCCGCATGATGTGTCCAAAGTATGAAAGTCGAAGTCTTGTCATCTGAGCTTCTAAAGAAAGCTTAGGTTTGATCTCCTCTAGTACAGACTGATTTGTTCTACGGGCAGTCCATGGTATACACAGTATTCGCCGCCAGCACCATAATTCAAAGGCATCAATTTTCTTCCTGTCTATCTTTTTCACTGTCCAGCTTTCACATCCATATGATGTTATTGAAAATACCATGGCCTGAACAAGTCGAATCTTTGTATGGAGAGAGACATCTCTGCTCTTGAGAATCTTATCTAGGTCTTTCATAGCCATTCTGCCAAGAGCAATGCGTCGTCTGATTTCTTGACTGCTTGTTGCTTCTTTATTGATAGTTGATCCAAGTAGGTTAAAGTTATTCACGATTTCAATTTCTTCTCCTTCGACGATGAACCTGTTGATTATGCCAGTTGTCATGATCTTTGTCTTCTTTACATTAAGGTGCAGGCCCATTTTGAGACTATGTTCTTTGATTGTGAGAAGCAAATGTTTCAGATCATCTTCACTTTCCGCCAGTAATGTGGTATCATCAGCATAACGAAGGTTGTTGATGAGTCTTCCACCAATCTTCACACCTCTGTTGTCTTCATACAATCCTGCTTCTCTGATGATTTGTTCTGCATATAAATTAAATAGGTAGGGGGAAAGTATGCAGCCTTGTCTTACACCTTTGCTTATTTTAAACCATTCTGTTTCTCCTTGTTCCGTTCGAACTGTTGCTTCTTGATCAATGTACAGATTGTGCAAAAGAACGATCAGGTGTTCTGGTATACCCATGCTTCTTAATGTGGCCCAGAGTTTCTCATGGTTTACACAGTCAAAAGGTTTGCTATGGTCGATAAAGCACAAATAGATATCCTTTTGGTATTCTTTAGTCTTTTCAAGGATCCATCTCACATCCGCAATGATGTCTCTCGTTCCTCGCCCTTTTCTGAACCCTGCTTGCACTTCAGGTAGTTCTCGTTCCAGGTATGATTGTAGTCTCTTTTGAATAATCTTCAGTAGAATTTTGCTGGCATGTGGGATCAGAGCGATTGTGCGATAATTTCCACAGTCAGTTGGATCACCTTTCTTTAGTACTGGTATAAACACAGATCTTTTCCAGTCAGTTGGCCATGATGCTGTCTTCCATATTTCTTGGCAGAGCCTTGTAAGTACGGTAACAGCTGCATCAGATTGCTGTAATACTTCTATGGGAATGCAATCAATGCCTGGTGCTTTGTTCTTTGATAAGGTTTTCAATGCTGCTTCAACTTCTTCTTTCATCACCAATGGTTCCAGATCACAAGGTACAGGTTGAAACGGCTGTTGGTCCACTTGATCTTTAGCATATAAAAGCTCTGTATATTCCTTCCATCTTTTCTTGATCTTCTCAGCATCATTCAACATAGAACCTTGAGCATCTTGTAACATTCCAATTCGAGGCTGGAACTTTTTCTTTAACTCTCGTAGCTTTAGGAAAGCTGATCTTGTTCTTCCTCTAATAGTTTCTGCTTCTATTTCCTTGCATGCGTCATTGTAGTACTTTTCCTTGTCCTGTCTTGCTGCACGTTGGAAATCTCTGTTGAGTTCTGTGATTGTCTTTCTTTCTCCTCTGGCTTTAGCTTCTCTGCGTTTCTGGGCAATTTTCAGAGTTTCTTCCGTCATCCATTTTGGCCGTTTTTTCTTTTTTACCTTTTGTAGAGACTTCTCGCTTTCTTCCAACACAACCTTCTTGATGTCATTCCATAACTCTTCTGGAACTCTATCATTTTTATCTAAAGCAGCAAATCGATTTTGCAGGCAGTCTTTAAATTCCAGTGGTATATTCTCAAGGTCATATTTTGCTGCATTCATGAGTGGTTTGCTCTTTTTCAGCTTTAGCTTGAGTTTGCATACTAGTAGTTGATGATCTGTACCACAGTCAGCTCCAGGTTTTGTCTTTGTTGATGTTATAGAGCTTTTCCATCGTTGACTTCCACAGATGTAGTCAATTTGATTTTTATACAATCCATTGGGTGAAGTCCATGTGTACAGTCTCCGCTTGTGTTGCTGGAAGAAGGTGTTCGAGATGAATAGATCGTTGGTCTTGCAGAATTCTATCAGTCTTTCTCCAGCTTCATTTCTGTTGCCAAGTCCATATTTTCCAACTACTTTGTCTTCTTCTTTGTTGCCAACCTTTGCGTTCCAATCACCCATGACTATCAGGATATCCTGTTTGCATGTTCTGTAAATTTCACCTTGTACTTGTTCATAGAACTCTTCAATTTCATTCTCTTCTGCAGCTGTTGTTGGGGCATATACTTGAATTATAGTTGTGTTGATAGGCATTCCTCGTAGACGAATAGAGATTAAGCGTTCGCTGACTGCATTGTATTTCATTACAGTTCTTGCAAGTTTCTTCTTTATTATAAATGCAACACCATTTCTTCTTTGTCTTTCATTTCCAGCATAGTAGACCATGTGATCATCTGATGCAAAGTGCCCGATGCCAGTCCATTTCAGTTCGCTGACACCCAACAGATCAAGTTGTACACGTTCCATTTCATTCTTGACCACCTCCAACTTCCCTTGGCTCATGCTTCGTACGTTCCATGTTCCAATGTGTAAGACATCTTTACAGCTTCTGACTCTCATTTCATGCACAGCTACATCAGCAGTCAGACGTCCCGAGGACTTTGATCCAACCACATCATAAATGCTGGCTTTACTCTGAAAGGTCTTCAGCTCTTCCCCAGTAGCTAGTTGAGTGCCTTCCAACCTGGGGGTCTCATCTTCCAGCACTACAGCACAATTTGTTTTGTTGTAACTATCCATTGGGTTTTCATGGCAAGATACAGAAGTAGATTGCCGGGCCTTTCTTCCGCGCAGTTTAAGTTTGGTGTTGTTGCCGTTGTCACAGAAATGTGATCCTCCGCCGTCAACACTATCCCATTCTGCTGCTGCCCAGATGGGTGGTTTGTCTTGGTCTGGCATCTCAGCTGAGACCTGTCCATCTTGGGAGACCCTGCCAGTAGTTAAACTACCGATAGTTTAGCTCTCAGCATCACTGATGCACACAAGCCCTCACAGCACGACAAGCTGCAAACCAACTGTTGTACAGAAAAGTAAAACAATGTAACAAAAGAATAGTATAAGAGTAACATGTAAGGGACTCTGAACTAATTACATTGTTTGTTTAGAAGGAAGTTGGTCATTTATACATTTGTACAGTTCAATAACAGTAATGTGTATCGGACTCTGAACTGCTTACAGTGTTGGTCTAGGTGGCATTTGGTCATTTATACATTTATACAGATCTTCAATATACTGGGGCTAGTGAATTGTTGGCCTCTAGGGTGGGTGAGTCTGTGCGTCCAAGTATATATTGTATTCTTCTTGGAAGACATGAGTTTTTAGTTTTTTACGGAAATCAGCTATGTCAGAGTATCCTCTTAGTGCTGGGGTAACAAGTTGAATAGTGTGGGAGCGAATAGGATAAAAGCTTGATTGCAGATGGATTGTTTGCTCATAATCTTCTGTGTCGGGATCGCTAGTAGGTTGAGAGTGGTGTTTCTTCGTGATCTATCATTCAGGGGATTTGAGATGAGGGTCTGAAGGATATTAGTATATTCCTTGTTTAGGATTTAAAATATTATGGTGAGAGCCTTGAATTTGATTCTGACAGTGATGGGAAGCCAATGTACCTGTGTTAGTATGGAGGTGATGTGGGCTCTGCGGGGGGGCTCCAAAGATTATTTGTTTGGCTATGTCCTGGCCATCTGTAGAAGATAGAGAGTGTTTTTAGGGAGGCCTTAGTATTTAATATTACAGTAGTCCAGTACAGGTGTAATCACGGCCTGGCAGACGGTTTGAAATAGTTCTGGGGTGAGTAGGGTGTGGAGGTGTTTTAGTGTTCTTAGTTTGGGGTAGACAGATGTTGTCATTCTTTTTATGTGTGAATGAAAGTTTAGCTTTTGATCTATTGTTACGCGTAGATATTTTATTTCAGTTTTGACTTTGATTATGAGGTCATTGAGTCTCAGCATTGCTAGTGGGGAGAAGGTAGGGTCAGTGGTGACATACATGGTTTCAGTCTTTTCTTTGTTGATGAGCAGATTGTGTAGAACAAGCCATCTGTTTACTTCTGTGAAGCACTTCTGTAGGATGGTAAGATCAGGGGAGAGGAGGTTGATGGGGGTGAAGAACATTATGTCATCCATGTAGATTTGATATTGTATCTTGTGCTTTCTGAATGTTTGACATATTGGTTGGATGAAGATATTGAAAAGAAGGACCAAGAGGCTTGAGGTGTTTCTGTTTGCTGAATGAAAGGATTTGATATCTTGGAGCCTATTCTTACTTATTGTTTTCTTGAATCCAAGTAGGATTGGAACCAGTTGAGTGTGGTGTCTTGGAGTTCATTCTCCAAGAGATTTGGTAGCAGTTGGTGGTGTGGGATTGAGTCGAAGGTGGAGGCCAGGTTGAGGAATATTAGGACAAAGCTGTTGATGGTGTTTAGTGAGCAGGTTATGAGTGAATTTAGTAGGGAGGTAAGGAGTGTTTCAACTCTGTGGTACAGTCAGAACCTGTTTTGGTGGGGGTCTAGGGGTTTGTGTTTAGTGAGGTGGTCTTGAAGTTGTATAAGGACTATTTTCTCTATTATCTTTGAGATAAATGGGATGCTGTATATTGGTCTGTAGGACTTAGAGGAAGATGGGTCAAGCCTTGCACTTTTCAGAAGAGTATGGATTGATGTCAGTTTCAGCAGGTTGGGCATAAGGCCTAAGCTCAAGATGACATGTATTATGTGCATTAGGTATGTGATGAGGTGGAATTTTGTGAGCTTTACCCATGACATGGGGCAAGGATCCAGTGTGGAGGTTGTTGTGTTCAGGTTTGGGATCATGCCTTCAATGTTCTTGAGTGATGGGAGCTGGAACTGATTCCATAACTTCTGAGGTGTTGCATTGGAGTCAGATATCATTAGGGGTTGATCTGCTGGAGGGAAATTTATCTTTTTGGCGAGTAGATAGGAGGCAATCTTCAGAGGGCATATTTGTTCTTGTCGATTTTCTCTGGCTCCGTTATAAGGAATTTTGCTATGGAAAGAGCTCTCTGGGTTTGTTTATCACACCAGTGATGAGGTTGGCATAATATTATTTTTTACATTTTAGTGTTTCTTTGTTGTATAGTTTAAGTTTTTCCATATATAAAGTTTGAGGAGAAGGACTCTTGTGTTTCTGCATTTGCATTCCAGTCAGCGTAAGTTACTTTTCAGCTTCTGGAGGGAAGAGGAGAACCATGGAACTTTGTTTCAATGTTTTGTCATTAAATTCCTTGGAGGGGCAAGTGCTGCCGCAGACAAGGTATCATTCCATCCTTGAGGTCTCCTTTATTAGCTTTGATGGAGTCTAGTTGTGGGATGATTGTTTCAAGGAAGTGTTCGTTGTTGAACTCTCTGAATCTCCGGGCTGTGAAGGGTATATATGTAGAAAATAAAATCTCCCTTTCTGTGGACGATGTCATCTACACTATTAGACAGCAATTAACCTCCCTGCCAAATCTGATACAGGAAATGCAATGGTATAGTAAGGTTTCAGGATACAAAATGAATATGGGGAAAACTGAAATCCTTAAACTGGTTTTGTACCCTGACCTTCCCCTTTCAGTGCAGTATATTAAGTATTTGGGGCTACTGGTATGGCATCATTGGAAGGATCTTAAAAAATATAATTATGTGCCATTGGTCAAGATGGTATTGAATGTCTTGCATGGGCGGGATAAACTGTACTTTTCTTTAAATGGCAGAATTGCCATTATAAAAAAAATATACTGTCAAGAATATTGTTCCTGTTCATGTCCCTGCCCATTGAGGTGCCAGCCAAGATGCTTCAGCTCCTGCAAAGGAGAATTTTTTTCTTTCATTTGGCAGCGTCACCCATTGAGGGTGAGAAGAGCAGTGCTCTGCAAGAGGGGGGAGGAAGACGAGCTCGCAGTCTCAGATTTAAGGAGGTACTATCAAGCAGCCCAGCTGAGAGCAATCTTGCGGTGGAGTCTAGGAACACAAGGAAGACAATGGAGCCAAATAGAGCATGAAACAGCAGGAAGGGTGGGAGTGGCCAAGGGCAACTGATCGATCAACTGTGGGGGGTAGGAGGGCAGGGGACTGAGGGGGAGGGGGTATGAATCCCTTTGTGATGCTGATCCTGTGAGTATGGCAACAAGCTAGGGTGGGCCTGGTGGGGTGAGAGGAGGCTTACAGTTGCAATGACTATTAGTCTGTGAAGGATTCAAGGAGGATGAGTTATTCAGGCATTTCCAAGAATGGGAGGACAAGGGGTTGGTATATGTGGGTTAACATTTTACAGAGCAGGGGCAACTAAGAGGGTATGAAGACCTACAGCAGTAGTATGCCCTGAAGAAGGGGGATTGGTATGGGTATAAGTAATTAGTACACATGATAGGGCACAAGGAGAGAGCCCACCTGTTGCATAAGGGGGAGATGACATTTGAAAAGGTTTTCTGCTCTCAGAAGAGGGTGAAAGGGTTGATGTTCTTGCTCTATTGGGGTTTGGATGGCCCTGCAGTTCAGGAAAAGTATGAGAAGGCCTTTGGAAAAAGGCTTGGGGGAGACTGGGATGAGGTGTACTAGAGGCACATTTATGAGGTCATATGGGTGCCTTCAGTGTCTGCAGCTATACAAGAGCAAGGCTACAAAATGCTATATAGAATGTAAATAACTCCAGATAAAATTGTATGATAAAATTGTACGAATGGAACCCTATGTGGTGGGAGAAGGAAGATGGTGGCAGTGCATGAGGACACTCTCCGAGGAGCTCCATGGCAGCATTTTTTTACCTTTAATTTTGCCTCATGCCTCATACTGGTCGCAAACGTAAGGCGCTGCTGCGGTCAGGGCCCCCAGGGAGATCCGGTCTGATGGATGCGTTACTCATACCGGCTGGAGGAGTGGAAGCTTTGGGCAGCCCACTGGTAGATGCAGGGGTAGAAGGAGAACTCCTACAGAGCTCAGGACCTGATGTTTCCCTAAGTCCAGAGTGCCGATTTCTTCCGGCTCAGCTGGCAAGTAAGATCACTGAGGCCACAGTGAAAGGGGCATTACTGGAGAGCATGGTGGGTCCTTTCTCATTGATTGGACAGTTTCTCTGTCCCGGAAGGGATTACTGGATGACAGAGATTGAAGCCAGTGTTGCTACAGAGGAGGGGGCCAAGAGGAATCAGTTGGATTTGCCGCCATCAAGTGTGCAGAATGTGCAGACCTCTCCTGTGCAGCAGGCTGGTACATAGCAAACTTCTTTGTTGGAACATCGGATGGTGCTAGTTTTGGACATAAGATTGAAGCACATGATTTACTCTTGGGAGAGCTGCCGGGGAAAGTTTCTACATCGGAGATGAGGGTGGATCATATCGAGGACTCAGTAATCGCTGTTATGCGTGATTCTGAAAATTTGCAATGGAAAGCTGAACTCTGGAAAATATGTCTAGAGGCAGAAACCTAAGGGTTTTGAATTTTCCTAAGGTTCTGCCAATACCACCGCTGGGACTTTATAAGAAATTTCTGATTAATGTTTTGAAGATTCTGGTGGAATCTATTCCTCCAGTTTCTCATGCTTATTATTTGTGGGTTGCTAAGGTTAAGCTGGCTGAGGGGGTGGGTCAGATTTCAAGTTCATCGCCGGCCCTCTCCTGTGATAGCTTGGATTTAACTGTTTTTTTGGAGCGATTGGGTCTGATTCCGGGGTGACTGCAACTTAGTTGGTCACCCTGGCATTAGATGTTGTTTGCTGTATGAGTAGGATGATGGCTTGTCAGACCCAGGATCTAGACTCCTTCAAGAAAGTTTGGGCTCCATATGAACAGTGGTGTAAGAGGCATATCCTCCCCTTTCATCCCTACTCACAGGGTAGATATGCCTCTTACACCACTGTTCATGGGACCTGGGGGAAGGGGAAGAAGGGGTATAGAATGCAAAAGGTGGAAAGTGGTATGTGATGCCCCTTGAGCTGTAACCACAGGCCATATAGAGGTTGGGGAGGGAGTGGGGAGGGGTAATGTCATAGCACGTGCATGGGACTATTGGGATGTTGGGGCAATGTGAATTTCTGTATATAGTTTATGTAGATATGGGGGATAAATGTTGTTGTGTTACCAGAACTGCATATTGCCCAATGGAAGGATGTCGTAGACAGAACGAGGGAAGGGAAGGGGAAATTGTAGCTGGAGATTGTCCATGACATTTTGTATTGCTTAATAAAAACTAAGTTACAAAAAAAATAATAATAATTAAAGAATATGGGGCAATGTTTTCTATTTTCTTGCCTACTGCATTTCTCTGATATCATCTGTTATCTCAGAAGCAGAAATTTACAACAAAACAGAAAATCATGCCGTTATATATACTTCACTTTCTGTGTTAAAATGTAACCTACTAAAATAGCCTGGTCATGGCTTGGAACAATAAATAACTAGAGGCTACTATAATGGCACTGTACCTTGCATCTCTGCTAATCATGTAGCTAAGATTTATATCAGATTAATAGAGCTTGCACAATTTAGATTTTTAAGCAAACTGTAAAATGTGTTGGTTTTCTAAAAAAAAAAAAAGTTATAAAATACATGTTTAACTTAGTTTCCTAAAGTAATTATTTTTGTGTCAAAAAGTTTATGATCAACAAGAAATTAGCATTTGGTCAGTTAAACCATGCTCAGTTTTGTAAGACCCTGTGTTCATTTCTCTCAGAAATAAGGGATTTCAGAGGCAGCTCTTTCATGGAGGGGGAGGTGAGGAGATAATTTAAAATAGAATGTTATTTGGACTGGTATGACCTGTCCAGATTGCCAGAGTGGTATATAGACACTGACTGTTTGCCTGCTTCCTTGGCCGGCAGTGGATGTATATCTGCGCTCTGTGCCTCAAGGCTAGAGAGGATTTCTGTAGTAGAGATGCAATCAGGTCTGACCAATCAGTAATAAGGGTTAATCAGCTGATCGATTGGTCCCTGAGCAGCCTGGACCTGGCTCCTCTCTGACTGGCTCTAGTATGGCCTTGGGGCAAGAGGTTGGGAACTTTTAATTATCAGAAGCAGCTACTCTACTGATTGAATGGTCAATGGGTTTACTACAGAGGCAGCACTGCTTGAATAATAATAGAAAACAATGTGAGCACAGAAGAGGGCAAACACTGGGCCAGCACGACACATGGATATGGGCTGCAACAGATAAGCAGAGTTAATTGCTTGGCAGAAGCAAAATTTTTGAGATTTCAGCCTGAATGACTTACTCTTTCATGCTTTATTTATATGCATATCTATTTGAATTTCTGTGTGTATATGTCTATATATGTCTTTTGTTATTCTCATTCTATTACTGCAGACAAAGCATAATATGATCTCTCCAAGGGATGTATTACTTCATCACTTTTATCATGCTTTAACAATATATTAAGCAAATAATTTTGCACGTTTATATAAGCAGTACATATTCTCCATATATAAAATGTACCGGTCTTTGACATCATCACCACAAATAAATTAAATTATTTTAGATACCAAAGATTGAGGCATTGGAGAGTGCAGTGAGATAGAGGAATGTTTGCCTCATAAATTTTCCAAGTTATAAAATTACTTCTCCATTGAACACATTTAAAAATATAGCTGTTAAAAGTTTTCAAGATTCCATAGAAAGCTTGTCCGATGGTTTATAAGGCTTACAATCTGCCACTGTTTAAGAAAGCAGAAAGTTCTGGAGAAGATATGCTGGATTAGACACTGGTGGACGCCAAAGAGCAGTGTAGCATAAAATTCACTAGCTGTGGTTGATGAATTGCTGTGCAACTTTTAGGGGGAGAGAATATAGTTCCGTCCCAAAGTCTTATTGGGTGCCTTCATGTGGTGACCCGATTGTACAAAATCTAAACTAAATCCCAGTAAGGCGATACTGCAATTGAAGTATGGTAGGAAAGAAAAATAAAATACTTAACTGGCCGCACGTCACCTTAGATAAAAAGGTGCCCACCCATAGCTTTTGCACTACAGCTAACGATGGCGGTAGCAATAGTGCAGACACTGCAGATGAGGGTAAAATCCCTGCCGCGGATAAAGCCCATAGTGAGCATGTCCATGGGCCCACTGTGGCAGGAGATAAACCACAGAAATTAATGAAAAGGTTAAGATGATTAACTACGGGTAAGTGGACTTCTGCAGATAAAGAGGAGATAATGTACTGCTACTTTTATGCTAGAAACCCTATATTTAAATAAAGAGGGTATACAAAGAGAATCCACCAAAAACTGGAAGAAAGAGGAAAACTGACACAAGAAAAACTGCAAAAAGCAATGGAGGCAAATTTAAGACCTTTAATTTCACAAATTAAAGTAAAGAAGTATGTGAATGATAACATCTTGAATCAACTAAGGGCTTCCATGGAAAAAGAAATACAGGGAGGAGGAGGAGACCTAGGTGAGAGTATCAGAAGAAAGGAATACACAGAAACAGAAAGAGCGGTTGAGGAGGAGATGGAGCTTAGAGATCTGAAACTGCAGGAGAATGAGATGAATAAAGAACAAGTCAACAAATCAACTGAAGAGGAGAAAGATCCAAAGGTGGAGGAAATAAAGATCAAACTCCTAGTCCCCATTGAAAATGATGAATATGCTGGGTTCCAGACAAGGGAAAGGTTACCCAAGTTCAATTTAACACCTAAGGTTAAAAGTATGATAATTAAGATGAACAAGGCCATATCCTGTATAAAGAGATCGTTTATTAGCATCAATGAAATAAATAAATAAATATAATATCATGCAGCTAAAATTATCACTGCAAGAATGCAGCCAGCTAAAGTGCAGGGCCAGAAGAAAGAGAACAATAACAGTTCCTCCTTGGAAAAAGCTCATCAAAGGAAAAATACAGTCATTGTGTGCAGAGGTATCCCTGATAGATAGGCATATAAAAGGATTGAGATCATCAAAGCTATTGAGGAAGATCCAAGACATCAAGCTGAAGCATGCTGCATTAACAGAAGAAGACCTGAAATTTATATGTTCCAACAATAAACTGAAAGTAGCAGCAGAAATGCAAAAATTGTAAAGATATGAAGAAAACAGGAAAGATATCAAAATAAACTATTTAGAGAGAACTCAAAACAGTTCTACAGAGAATTTGGAAAGAGCATTAATATGAATCAAAAAACTTCTAGAGAAGCCTAGACAAGGACCTTATAGAGCACAACCAAGAAGCAGAATGGTTACTCTGCATGCAGGAACATTTAGAAAAAATCAAACAAACCTATGGAATGGCCTGTAGTAATAACAAAAGAGCTGGAAAGCAGGGTAAAATGATCCTCCAACTGGAAGAGTCCTGGCTCCCTGGAAGATGCTGGGTCCACTAGGGCACAGTTTTTCCCAATCCTATGCCACACACTGACATTACAGCAAAGTATGTGGGCACCCCTCACTGATGCTTTCCACACACTCATCCCACTTACTGACTAACGCATAGGTTACACATGGATCCGACATATCCATCAGCTCTTACCTTTCCTTTCATCTATCACCTAATTTGTGACTTTCACAGAGTTCCCTTATCCTGTGTTAAGGAGACTGCCATTTTCAGGCGTTAAGGTGCATGCTGGGCACCTTAACACTTGGTGTCCTCTTAGTGCCTGATAAGTAGAGCCAAGCGCCCTTAATGCCTGAATGCCTACTTCCTGCCCTGGCCTTTACCACACGATAATACCCTTACCACTGCCGTTAACGCTTGCTAACCAGTATGCCCTTAAAGCTCTTTAGTAAACATATCCCCTAGTGTAGAGATTGCTCCTTGAGTAAAAGTGTGGACATTTACAATGACAGCTTATAAGGTTAAGTACATATGCAAATTAAATATTTTATAATCAATAGGCGAACTTGCTAAATCCACCTACCCACACTGTGCTCCCTCCTATGCTTACCAGTCAAGGACAAACTTTCCTACCAAACCTCGTGCCTTTATGCCAGTCAATATTTAGTTTTACTTTATTTTATTCAATTATTCTATAGTTTCACTCGCAAGGAATACTTCACTTGTTTAGAAAATAGACACCCTGACATAGTAAACCTGAAGGAAATACAAAAAAAAAGAAGAAAGGATATAACACAAGGGCCTTACAAGTGCACCACTGTTGGGAGGGAGAGGGGGAAAAGTCTTCAGGAAATAACAAGAAAAAGCTTCTGAACAAATTAGACACATGATGAAGTCAATCTGGTGCATCTTTCACAGGCTCAGGACCACGCCTAACTCCTGTCACAGGAAATTTACCACTCAGGAAACTGAGGCTCAGAAAAAGGTGTACGGTGCTCCATCCAATTTTATCAAACATTTACAAGAAAATGGAGTAAAAACACTCTTCCTAACTGTATCATCTTTTCTGGGGTGCTTTAGATCTGTCCGGAAATAATCCTAATTTTCACGTTCATAAAAATAACATCTTTAGTAGTAACCAGTCAGGCTGTAATACAACAGTTTGTATTAGAGCTTCACTATTGGATTTTTCCAACTAGCCAGTAAGATGCAAACTATCAAAGGAATGTTCCATGGTATAAATTCCATCCAAGTAGCCCTCACACTGCAGGAGGGCCTGGGCAAAAAAGGGGCCCACACAGCGGCAGTGGTGGTAGCCCTTAAATGAGAGAGTCAATACCCAATCTACTGATAATGCACAAATATGAAGAAAAAAAATCACAAAACAGAAAATTACTATTACTTGGAGATTCCATCATCAGAGGCACCAACTTGGGAACACAGTTCAAAGGAGAGAAGATGGTCAAATGCCTCCCAGGCTCTTTAGCCAGCAGGAATGAGAAACCACATTGTTGGTATAGTTAGTGCAGAAAATGAACACTCCAAAATTGATGTTGTCATCCACTTGGGTGCAAATGACCTGGCTAGAAACAGCACCTCTGCAGTTCAAAGGGGCTTCCGGACTCTGGGAGATAACTCAAACCCATTGTTAACACTATAGCATACTCAGAAGTTCTACCTGTTCATGGTAAGGGGGCCGAAAGGCTGCAACACATAAACAACTTTAATACATGGCTCCAAACCTTGTGCAAACAAGAAGGATTTAGATATATAGGCAACTTGGGAAACAGATGGATCAACAAGAGACTATACTGTGCTGATGGACTACATCTTTCTGTTGCAGGGAAAAGGATCCGAAGTGAAAAATTCAGGCAGTATGTGGACAGGCATTTAAACTAGGGAAAGGGGGTGATGGATGGATAAGGACAAGTTCACTATGTCACTCCCAGCAAAAGCATAATAACATTGGAAACAGCTACACTTTTAATCCACACATCAATGGCAAGTGAGAAGCATGTAGAACAAAATCCATGTAAAATACAAGCAAGCCAGTCAACAAATACTGGAAAGCAATGAGCACAAATGCTCGAAGCCTTGCCAACAAAGTTCCTGACCTGGATGTAAATGGATTTGGACATTGTGGCCGTTACAGATACATGGTTTAATGAGTCACATGAATGGGAGAGACAGAAAAGGCAGAAAAGAAGGAGGAGTAGTGCTATATGTTAAAAGCAATATTAAAGCTACTGAAATGCAGAGGACAAGGGGAAAAGAAGAAGCACTGTGGATTGTGTTGGAAAGAGGAGATGGCATCATCATCCATGTTGGTGTAGTCTACAGGCCTCCAACTCAAACCGAAGAAATGGATAGAGACTTGATTTTTGATATTGCAAACGTAGCCATGGAAAGAGGACCTGGAAAGAGGACGTAGCCATGAAGGGAGAAATGATCATATTGAGCAAATCTGAAAAGAAGTAAAAAAATTGTGGATGTCTTCCAAGACGCATTGCTTAGATAAATGGTGATGGAACCGACTAAGGGAAAGTTCAATGCTGGATTTAGTACTCACCAACAGAGAAGTGTGTTAATCATCCGAGTAGGTGCCCATGTGAGCATCAGTGATCATCACATCGTGTGGTCTGAGATAAAAACCAAGGCAGAGTCCCATCACAGCAAGCTCAAAGTCCTAGATTTCAAAAATGCTGACTTTGGAAAAATGGCCATGTGCCTGAAGGAGGAGTTGGCAGGGTGAGAGGAGGTAAGGGAAGTGGAATTGCAGTAGACTAAACTAAAGGAGGCAATAAAAGAGGCAACAAATATATATGTAAGGAAAGTAAATAAAAACAAGAGGAAAAGGAAACCTAGTTGGTTTTCTAAAGGAGTGGCTGCACAAATAAAGGTGAAAAACACAGCTTTCACAGAATTCAGACAGAGGAACACCGAAAAGAATACAGGATAAAGCTAAAAGAGACAAAAAGAGAAATAAGGATAATAAAATCAAAGGCAGAAGAAACAATGGCTAATGATCTAAAGCATGGTGATAACATTTTTACAGGTATATTTGGGAGAAGAGGAAGATCAGAGGTGAAATTGGTTGACTGACAGATGACAGAAAGTGATGGTAAATGGAACTCATTCAGATGAAATGAAGATGATTAGTGTCATGCCCCAGGGATCGGTCCTGGGTCCGGCACTGTTTAATGTATTTGTGAGTGATATTGCTGAAGGAATGAATGGAAAAGTCTGTCTTTTTGCAAATGACACGAAAATTTACAACAATGTGACTCCCCTAAGTGAGTGGATAACATGAGGAAAGATCTGCAAAAACTGGAAGAATGGTCTAATGCTTGACAGTTAAGATTTAATGTGAAGAAGTGCAGTGTCATGCACTTGGGATGCAGAAATCCAATGGAAATGAATGAGATATGGGCAATAGATTAGTGTGCATGAACCAGGAGAAGGACCTTGGAGTGATTGTTTCTGAGCATCTCAAAGTGGCAAAACAGTGCGACAAGGCAGTGGCCAAAGCCAGAAGAATGCTGAGTTGCATACAGAGAGGAATTACCAGCAGAAAGGAGGCGGTACTAATGCCACTGTACAAGTCGTTAGTGAGGCCTCACTTGGAATACTGGGTTCAGTTTTGGAGACCATATCTCACAAATGATATAAAAAGACTGGAAACGGTTCAGAGGAAGGCGACCAAAATGATTTGAAGCCTATGCCAGAAGATGTATGAAAAGAGACTCCAAGACCTAAATATGTATACTCTAGAGGAGAGGAGGGACAGGGGAGATATGATACAGACCTTTAAATACTTAAGGAGTATTAATGAACAAACAAATATTTTCAAAGATGAGGAAGCTGTAATACTAGAGAGCATAACACGAAGCTGCAAGGGTGTAAACTAAAAAGTAATGTGAGTAAATACTTTTTCACTGAAAGGGTGGTGGATGCTTGGATTGCTCTCTCGATGGAAGTGGTGGGGGCAAATACAGTGACGGAATTCAAAATGGCATGGGCAGACACTGTGGATCCCTTTATAGAAACAAGATAAAATCAAAATAAACGTTATCTATTTATTTATTTGTTACACTTTTCTATACTGCCCCTTCCAGAGATCAGGGGCGGTTTACAAATATATTACAGATAACAGATAAGTGAACTTTTTACAGACAACAAAATAATAGTAAAACAAGAACTATTTACATATTAACTATAAACAATAGTTATTTGTGTTTGGATGTATAGGATTACATGCTGTATGTATTTTGTGTGCCAGGGTATTGTTATTGTGTGCGAGGTTGGGTTAACTGTCTCTGATATCTTAATAAGTCGAGGTGACCTGCACGGAGCGGTGGGTACACCTGTTCTTGTCACCTTGCTGGGCAGACTAGATGGACCATGTTGGTCTTTATCTGCCATCATATTCTATGTTACTATGTACCAAACTTTCCTTATCATGTTTGCCAAACTACCCCTTCTGTTGTATGTCTGCCATGGACCCAGTAGTTATTCCTCCCTGGGCAGAAGTCCCATAATAACAGCCACACTGCGAGACTTTGGCCCGGTGAGGAACAGCTACCGGGCCCGCGGCGAACTTACAAGAGTGGAGGCAGTGCAGCAAGCACAATGAAGTAAGTTTGCTGCCCATATGAGAGGGGGCACGACAGTTGGGGGCCCTCAGCAAAAATTTGCTTGGGGGCCCATCATTATAACTTATGCCACTGTAAAGCTCCATTGATTCTGGCTCCTTTCTTCTGGCACATGGAAGATAAAAGACTCTAGCCAATAAAGGAATGGACTAAGGTAGAATTTCAACAAGAACTGCAAATGTTTTAACTATCTCTGAGGCCGATGTAGTTAGAACCCAAGGAAAATTCAATATATGCAAAACCTCTTCTTCTCAGAGCATTTTCTAGAGCCTCCAGTTTCTATGTAATATCACAGAACCTTTCCCAAGCATAGCATTATTATCTTGAATGTTCTGAACCTTAAGATCCAACTGAAAGACTGCCTATGAAAGTTCAAGTCCTGATCATGCTCCAACAACTTCTGAGCTCTCTTACCAAACCATCTACCAATAGGATTAATTTGTACAGAAAGAGAACATTCCAGCAATGAAAGCCCTTCCTAAATAATCTCAGAGATACAAATCTTTAGTCTCACCAGGATAGGCTGTGTTCCCACGGGGTTCAATGTTTCTCACAAAGAAACAGGTATAAGCAAAGATTCAGCAGCCCTGGAAGAGGTTAAATCCTGATGCCTGGAACTAGGAAACTTCATCTGTGCACCTCCAAGATTTCCTTGCATACCTTGCTCTTCCATGGATCTGACTTCAAAGCGGAATGAGATTGGCATTGTAGCTCTGGAACTCCCTACCAGAGCCATTGCTGCTACTATCTTGGCATCTATTACCTGTGGTCACTCAGGAGAATAATGCCTGTCCAGGCTTATAGATATCTCATGCGCAAATGACCCCAACGGGCCTCCTTCCATCTTTGGAGATGCAAGCAAGCATTCTAAATCTATCGAAGTCTGTGACTGTAACTATTGGTCCATCAGTAACAATGCCTTCAAATAGAAAAAGCAATGAGAGATGAACCACTTCAGAATGTCTTGTGTTGGCCATCTTTCTCCCTCCTCTCTCTTTAGTCGGATCTGGTTGGTATTTTATAAGAGACCACTGATGTGGGTAAACTACCACTTATATGCATTAATGGTTTAATATGATTTATTTATTTCACTAAGTTTATATACCACTTTTCGCAATGGTCAAAGTCGTTTACAGTGAACTGGAAAGTTTACAAGCAATGTTTACATTATAACAGGTAACTATGTACAGTGAACAAGGGACGGGGTAGTTGAGAGGATTAACTATGATCAGGTGGATGATCTATCTATGTATTCGTGCAGTGCTTGATATATTGACTATGTATGTGTTTGAGAACTGTCTGCATATTCTTGTAATGTTGGGTTTTAGGGGCCAATTAGGAATGGTGCTCAGTTGTTGGGGTGTCGGTTGTTGGGGTATTGGGGGGGAGGAGTCAAGGTGGAGGGCAAAGAGGTGAGTCTTGAGAAGTTTGCGGAAAGTTAGAAGGTCCGTGATGTTTCTTATGTTGGCTGGGGGGGAGTTCCAAGTAGTTGGGGCATTAAATTCGAAAGCTCTGGCATGAGCCTGCTGGGTACTCTTTGTTATAGCTTGGGGGGTGATCAATGTATTCATAATGGAGGTTTTCCATGATCTGTTTGATTGGTGTAGGGTAATAAGGGAGCAGAGGTAGGTGGATGACTGATGATATAGGGATTTGTGAGTCATTAGTAGGATCTTGTAGAGTATTCTGCTTTGCAGAGGGAGCCAGTGGAGGTGTTTGAGGATGGGAGTAATGTGCAAGTAGTTGGAAGTGTGTGTAATGGTCCTTGCGGCTGTATGAATAGCCGTTTGAAGGGGTTGACATGTTGATTTTGGGATTCCATGATATATGAGTTGCAGTAGTTGGCATGGGGTGTTGTGAGGGCTTAGAGGGCTGATTGGAAGTCTGATGGGGTTAGGAGAGGACAGAGGTGTTGTAGCGTT
This sequence comes from Ichthyophis bannanicus, assembly GCA_033557465.1. NCBI lineage: Eukaryota > Metazoa > Chordata > Amphibia > Gymnophiona > Ichthyophiidae > Ichthyophis > Ichthyophis bannanicus. The sequence goes on from CM066031.1 coordinate 1,205,553,495, forward strand.
CAGGTTTTGTAATAAATTGCTCTTGCTGTATTCACTATTGGTGACTTCAGTGTGAGGTGGCTGTCAAGAGTGATTCCCAGGTGCTTTACTTCTGGTTTGATTTTAATTTTAGTGCTGTTGAGGGTGATGGAGGTGGGGGATGGGGGAGGTGAAGGAGACATTCCTGGTGATGAGTAGGGCTTCCATTTTCTTTTATGGATAGGTGGTTTTCAGATAGCCATTGTGAAACATCTGCGAGGCATTGTTGGAGTTTATTGAATGATGGACTATTGAGGTTGAGTGGTGTGTAGAGCATAATGCCATTTGTGTAAATGTGCTAGTTGACATTGTGTGTTTGGATGATATTACAGAGGGGTTGCAGGTAGATGTTAAAGAGAAGAGTAAAAAGAGTAGAACCTTTGATGGATGCCTTGGGTTTGAGTGTATGGGGTTGATGATATTGACCCAATTCTTATCAGATAAGTTCTGTTGTGGAGGTAGTTTTCGAACCATCTTAATATGGTGCCCTGTATTCTGATTGAGTGGAGGCGCTGTAGGAGGGTATTGTAGTTGATGGTGTTGAAGGCAGCAGAAATATCAAGGAATACCATGATGAATCCTTGGTGGATGTTCTGAGTTCCCTTTATGAGGTCATTGAGAAGCGAGATTAGAAGGGTTTCTACTCCGTGCTGAGGTCAGAAGCTGTGCTGTTGGAGGTCAAGTGGAGAATGTGTGTCGAGGTAATCCTGTAGCTGTATTTTGGACTGTTTTCTCTATTGTTTTGGATAAGAATGGTAGGCTTGCAATAGGTCTGTAGGAGGATCGATCTGAGGGGTCAAGGTTGGACTTTTTTAGGAGAGGGCAAATTAAGGAAGTTTTTAGGCAGGCTGGTAGATAGCCATATAGCAGTGAGCACTGGGTGAGTTTGGCTAGGAAATGTGCGAGGTTGGGTAAGGTGGCTTTGATCCAACTAACTGGACAGAGGTCGAGGGTTCAAGAGGGAGAGGTGGTGTGTTAAGTGATTAAATGATGAATTAGATGTTTTCAGGTGAGTTTCAAAGGTGGTCCATGAGTGGGTTGGCTTGGTACATGATGAGGGTAAGTGTTGGTACAAAGTGGGTTAAAGCCCACTTCATACCATGTCCCAAAGCAGTCCTTGTGGCCTGTCTAACAGAGTGACCCCAAGTAATCCTGTAGCGTAAGTCATGCCCATTTAAGAGTAAAAGCTTGCACAGATATACATTACTGAGACAGCGAGCACAGACTTTGCAGAAACAGCTCATGGTAGTGGGTCAGGTACAGGGCATGCAGAAACAGGAAGTATGCCCATCACAGACTAAGACAGAGGGAGGGAAGGGGGGCTGGAAGAGAACTGATAACAAAAACTGCTATAATTTGCAGAAGTCTAGAAGTCTGCAAACTGCTTGCACAGGAAAGAGAGTTGAACTACTAATAGGAACATTTCACAGTAAAAAGTCCCAACTGCAAATACGTGACAGGCTGAAATAATGTATATAAGAACAGCAATTGGTGTCATTTGGTAGGGGAGGGGAGGAGGCAAACGGTCTGTGCTCTTTGTCCCCTAACTTCTCTGACTCAGGCAAACTGTATTACAAAGAAAATAATGCTGATTTGGCTTTTTGGCTAAGATTGTGACTAATAAGGCATAATAAAGATGTAATTTCCTTACTGACCAAGTGTCTGAGTCACTTGGAGCAGTGTGAGGTCCACACTTATCTTCGGGGTACAACACAGCAGCCTTAGTCCACCAAAATCCCCCAGGTGAGTCAGGATGAACTGACGGTTGGGGGTGGTGAGTAGAGAAGTAGTCTGCCAGATGTTGAGGAGTGATGGGGCAGTTCATTGCACTGTTGATGGGTGTTGAGGTGAGTTCTTTTACAAGGGTGAATAGTCCTCATGGGTGGTTTTGGGATATTTGCATTAGTTTTGTGTGGTAGCTTTGCTTTGCAAGTTTGGTAATTCAGTTTGACTCTCTTAGGAGGGTCATGTACTAAGTTTGATCTGTGGGTAGTCATGATTTTCTCCATCTGCATTCTTGTTTCCTTAGTTAGGATCTGAACTTGCGGAGGTCGGGGTATACCATGGGATCCATTTATGAGCAGAGTTGTGAGGATGGGTCAAGGTTGGTAGAGAGGTGGCTTCACTGAGGAGTTCATTCCAGGTGTTGATAGCAGAGGTCAGGTCTTGGGGTTCTATGGTGGTGATTGGGAAGATATGGGTGAGGAAGGAGTATTTGTGGAATTGTCTGAATCGGTTCCTGTGGGGTTTGGGGATTGTGAACTTGCAAAGGCTGTTGAGGGGCAGCTGAAAGATTACTACCTTGTGGTCTGACCAGGGTACCAGGATGGTTTGGACTATAGGTGGGGAGGTGATGTGGGTGGGATTGTTACTGGTGAAGATGAGGTCCAGGGTATTGCCTTTGCAGTGGGTGGGGGAGTTCACTATTTGTGAGAGGTTCATTGCCGCCATTGCTTCCATGAAGGCTGTCGACTGTTTGGTTGGGGCTGATTGGAGGTTGAGGTCTCCCAGCAGGATGAGATTCTTGTGCTTTGTGTTGTACTCGAAGGTTGCATGAATCAGGTTGGAGAGGTGCTGATTGGGAGTGGTAGACAAGGCAGATGGTGAGTTGTTTGATAATGAGTGTGTCAAGGGTAGTGGTGGATTCAGCAGTTTTCATGGTGAGGTTTAGGGCAGATTTGGTGAGGATGAGGATGCTGCCTCCTTTTTTATGAGTGATAGAGGAAAAATATAAGGTTTCAAGTGTGTAGCAGGACTAAGAGGCCCGCAAGGAAAAATAAGAATCCTGTATATATCTATATATGGAAATGAATGTGCTGTGCTAAGACAAATTGATTGTTCTACACGGAGACGACTAACATCTGTGAAGTTACTGATAAGCTGTGGTGGGCCTCAGGGGATGAGTTGATGACGTATGTATATGTTTCTGTTAATGTATAAAAGACAGACAGCCCCTCTAACCTGTGGAATAAACTTACATACTACTTATATGCGAGTGTGTGTGTTTGTTCCCCTAGAATTCCAGAGAGAAGGTAAGGTGATTCCTTGGCGCAGAGGATTTATGGACGTCCCGAGGGTAAGTGATATAAAGTGCTGGGAAAGGAAAAAAAACACACTAACAATTTGGTGTCAGAAGTGAGGATTTCCCCGTTGCACTGGGATTTCCAGACTTCCTAAATTGACGTAACTTTGGTAGCTGCACTGGGATTTCCTGGCTTCCTAAATTGACGTAGTTTTGGTAGCTTGTCTCGGGAATGCGCTTTGGTAGCGCTATGCATAACATGCGCTTTGGTAGCGCTATACATAACAGGGACGTCCTGCTGGGCCTGTGGTAATACCCTTTTCCTTCTCTGTGGCTTGTGTGATTGTGTGAGCTTGGCAAGACGCCCCTGCCTCAGCCTGAAGCGATAGCACTAGTGACGGTTGTTGGCAGAAAGCAAGTGGCCAAGCGTGCGATTGTTGGATATTAATTAGAGGATGGGGGTCCCAAGGTAAGGGGACCGCTCCAGAATCCGCGGGAGTGCATGCGCAGCCAAATGTTGTGATATGGTTTAAAACTGCAGCTAAGAAGGCATCCTATTCTCGCCATACCCCGGTCCCTCCCGGCGCACCCCCGGCATATGGGGAGACGCCGAAGGAATACGTAGGCAGAGGGGCAGGGGGTTATTATACTGATCCCTGGGTGGATAATATGGTGGGGTGGACAGAACATTTACATAGCTCAAATCCTTTTCCCAGGGAGCCCTCATAACCCCTTTCATAAGCTGGATTCAAATGACGTGAGAACTTCTAATAGTGATAGAGTGACAGGAGACCCTACCTCTTAAGGGCCATATATACACCCAGTATCCTTTTCTAACTATTGGTAACCAGCTTGTTGTTAAGCCCCTGGATCCCGCCATCCTGTCTTCTATTTTACAGCATGCCCCGAACTCCATGAAAACTCCAGCTGCCACTGTGCACTACTTGCAACGTATGACTCGTGGTTTGCAGTGCACGACACAGGACTACCGCCTCATTATTGAGGGTGTCCTGGGGTATGATGAAGAAACCCCATTTGATTTTTCGAAAGTTAAGTCACTGGTGAATCCTTATGAGATGCCGGATGATTCTAATTACCCCCTCCGATATCCCGAGGTGATAAAAAAGATGTGGGATGAAGTGTTAGAAGAGTTTGAGCATTTATTTGGGGCGAAACAGAATCTTGCTGCATCTATTGCATGCATGCAGGAACCAGGGGAAGGAGTTTCACAGTTTGTGCGAAGGTTTCATAAGTGTTGGAATGAAGAGGCAGGTTTATCACAGGAAGGCCTGATGGCTTCGATGTATATTCAGACGCTGTTTGGGGCTATGCGCCCCGAAGTGACTGTAGCATATAAGCGACTGATAGATGCTTGGTTTAGCATGACTCCGGCAGAATTAGAGAAGCTAATATTAACAAAGGAAGCGGCGGGATGCTTTGCAGATATGGGTGTTAAGAAAGGTAAAATTTCTCATGCTTGGCAGCAGGATATTGGTTGCCAGCAATCCTACCCCAGGAGTTATCAACCCCCGGGGCCTCAGTGGTCACAATCTCGGGGGTGGAGGGGACATCAGGGCCGGTTTCGAGGCGGGCAGGGTGGTGGAAGAGGAGTAGAGCAGGGAATATCTAGGAATCAGATTTGTTTTCATTGTAAGCAACAAGGATATTGGAAAAATGAGTGCCCCTACGCGGCAGATAGCGGCCCCATGCCGACTCAGGGGGGGTGGGCCTTGCCCCTTCCTGCAACACCATCGGCACCACTCCCTCCCCCATATAGTAGCCCCGCAACCCCTGTTATCCCAATTACATGGCAACAGCCGCCGCAACGCCCATAGGGCTGCCCTGAGGCAATGGTTCCGATCTGGGTTCAGTTAATGGGTGGATGGAAGGAGCCGCCTTGTTGTACGTTGTGCATTAATGGCCAGCAAGTCTCCTTTGTAACTGATATGGGAGCGACTTGCTCTACGTTGCATGCTTCTGTTTGTAGGGAACCCTTAATGCCAGGTCCTGCCTCAGTTGGGATAAATGGAACCTCTACCCCCACGTGGATTACACCCCCGTTGTCTGTCTCCGTGCTTGGTAACAATACTGTTCTGTTTACACATTCATTTATGATTATTCCCTCTTGTCCAGTGAGTCTCCTGGGGTGGGACCTGTTGTGTCGCTTAGAAGCAGTAACTATTAGTAATTCAGATGGCTCTTTTGCCTTGCACTCTCCTTTTTTATTAAATATGATTTCTACAGAGGCACATGGGTTGTCTAAGGTTCCTCCTAAACTCTGGGCCACCTCCCCAACTGACACCGGGTTGGTCCCCTGTACGCCGTATGTTTGAAGGATCCTCAAGTTGTCGTCTGTATTCGACAGTACCCTTTGTCTGGCCCTAAGGAAACTGCTTTGCAGTCCATGGTCCAAGATTTTGTTGCAGCAGGTATTGTAGTTCCTACTGTTTCTCCTTATAATATTCCCATGAATCCCATCCCTAAGGGGGATGGGTTCCATTTTACCCAGTATTTACGGGCCGTAAATTAGCTTGTTGTCCCACTGGCACTGGTGATGCCCGATATTGCTGGGCTACTTACTCTTATTCCTACGGAAGCCAAATGCTTCATGGTTATTGATTTAGCTAATGCCTTTTTTAGTATACCACTAAATCCCATCACGCAGCCTCTTATGGCTTTCATACATGCAGGCAAACAATATACCTGGACTCACCTGACGCAGGGATACTTTGATTCCCCAGTGGCGTATTCTCTTGTTCTTAAGGCATCAATTGAAATGTGGCATCCGCCTTGTTCCTCCACCCTTCTCCAGTATATGGATGATTTGTTGTTATGTTCTAAAACAATCACAGAATGTGAAAACGACTCTGTATCCTTGCTCTGCCGTCTAGCCTCCCATGGACATAAGGCTTCTTTAAAAAAGCTCCAGTGGTGTTGTGAGCATGTTACCTATTTGGGGTTTGTGCTGTCCCCTGGAAACTGGGTGCTCTCTCCCACCCGAGTACAGGCAATTATAAAATTATCTCCTCCAACAACAGTGACACAAATGCTGGCTTTCCTTGTATTAGTATCCTTCTGTCGTGCTTGGATCCCGGACTGTGCTTATTGGGATTCCTTATTGCGAAAGGCTACTTTGCAGTTACCAGGCTCTGCATCTATTGAATGGACCGAAGAAATGCTTTCTGCATTTGCTACTTTGAAAAAGTTGCTTATCTCGGCTCCTACACTTGGACTACCCGACTATGGAAAAATATTTTACTTATATGTCAGGGAAGAGGGAGGAACTATGGCAGCTATTTTGGCTCAAGACCATGGGGGAGAATGCGCCCAGTCGCATATTTATCAAAAAAATTGCCCCTCCAGGTATAGGGTATGCCTGCATGTTTGTGAGCCCTGGCGGCTTCGGCTATTGCCATACAGATGACTATCTCGATTACTCTGTCTCATGAGACTATCCCGTTTTCTACCCATTCTGTTTTAAATGTGTTAAAGAACCTTACTACGCAATACATGACAGCCCAGCGCCTTAGTGGGTATGAGGTAATTTTAACAACTACTGAAGGGTTGTCGGTTAAACAGCAATCCGCTGCCTTTACCCCGATGCTGGCCTTGCAGGCCTTAATGCACCCAGTAGATGATTCCGAGTTGCCCCAAGAAGAGCATGATTGCTTAAAGTTGATTAACTTTGAGACGTCAGTACGTCCTGATTTTCCCTCCTCTCCGCTCCCGGACGCTCCACATATATTTTTGGACGGGAGCTGTGTCCGTCCCACAGACAACGCCTACATTGCTTCTTATGCCATTGTAGAACTCCCAAATATTTTGCATGAAGCCCAGTTATTACCTTATGGTTCTGCACAAGCTGCAGAATTGGTAGCGCTTACTAGAGCCTGTGAATTATTTGCTGATAAACGTGTTAACATTTATACAGATTCCAGGTATGCCTTTGGGGTGGTGCATGATTTTGGTCTCTTATGGGGGCTGTCACGCCCTTGCCCCGGGCCACTGGCTTAGAGGGGCGAGGTAACGGAGAACTTCTCTTGGTGAGCTCAAATAAACTAGCTTTTCCTCAGGTGAATTCTGGGACATGTAGTTTGGCTCTTAAGAAGAAGTGTAGTCATGGTCCGATGTTAAGGCAAATGATAGAATTTATTTTAAAGTAAAGGTTCAAGTAAACTGTACACAGAAATTTTGTCCATTCAGGATTGTTTGCAACAGAGCATTTGGATCAGTATAACTGCTTCACAGTCTTTTAAACACATGCAGCTGGTTAACAGCGTTGCTCAGTCTTAGAGAAACAGCTCTGCTCAGCAAGGTAAAAACACTTCTTTTTAACCTTGTGTTTGTGAAGCACTTAACAACAAAAGAATAACTCAGTTCCTCTGGAAGAACCTCTTCTTTCCCTCCTTCCTTTCAGGACAGATTTTAAACTCAAAATAAGAAAACAAGTAACAAACTTCACATGCTTTCTCTTCAGCGTGACTCAGCACTTTGCCTGAGAAATGCAAACACGTGGAGTTTTCTTCAAACCCAATTCCTGGCTAAATTCCAGTTACCTGCTTCTAGGAGACTTTCTCATTCAGTGCTAGCCTTTAGCATAATGATTCCATGCTTGTAGCTTGACACAGGGTTCAGTCCATGGAGATATCTAGATCTTGCAATTCCTCCCCTGCCAACTCAATCTGCATATCCTCTGGTGTTGTTAGGGCAGTGTCCTTTTCTGAGCTCTGGACACAGTGCTCAGAATACAGCCTCCCAGGGGGTTCTAATGTCTCTCCTGAGCTCAACTCTCCCCGATAAAGACAGTCAGTACCTGAAGCACTGGGCAGTTCTCCCTGGTTGTGCTCACTACGGTTCCTTGTCTCCTTCCAGCCTCTCTGGAACAGCTGTCTGTATTCCTCTCTGGGTTCTCTCCTGGAGATCTGCAGGTGCTCCTGGTTCCACTCCTAATTCCCCTGAATCCTCTGAGTCTTCCAAACCTCCTGAGTCCTCTGCCTCCCCAGAGATTCTTCCTTCCTTGGAGCTTCCTCTCTCCTCTGAGCTTCTCCTTTCCTCTGAGCTTCCACTTTCCTCTGCTTTAGCAGGGGTTTATATTTCCCTTTCCAGGGCTCAAGCCCTTCCTCCACTGCTCCCAGGTGATTGTAATCACCTCTCAAGCCTGCAGTTATATCATAGGAGTTAGGGTGTGGCTGCCTGAACTTTCTCTCCCTCAGGTTTCTTTCTCTATGAGGGGCCTGAAATCCATGCCCTGCAGGGATTTGTCCTTTCTCTAAGTTAAAGTCATTGGCCTTTTCTATACTCATAGGCTCAAAACAGGCCTCCTTGTCACAGGGCGTAGAGGATGTAAAACGGCAGACGGTAAACCAATTTCTCATGCACAATTGGTTAATGAACTGCGGGTCGCCTTATGTAAACGCAAAGAAGTCGCCATTATTAAATGTACTGCACACAGATATGACACTTCTATTGCCTCTCAAGGTAATGCCTTAGCTGATATTGCAGCCAAACAGTGTGCACAAGCCCAAATTGAACTCTTACATAGTAATAATATCTCTCAGGGCATGCCAACAGTTTCTTACTATTTGTCTGATCCTCCATTGTCTGAATATTATGTTTCCCCTCTTGAACATTCTTTTCCTCTGCCCCACTTGCAGGCTGCTGCAGATCCCGAGGATATTATGTATTGGGAACAGGATAATATGAGTTTAAATTCAGCACAGATTGGGCAGGAAAAAGGGGGGGGGGGGGCGAAGAGGACTACTGAAAGTGGCAGCCCCTCCCTTAATTGGTCAAGTACATGGGGTAGGGCATAAAAACAGAAAGACGGTTTTTAAGGAGTTACAGGAAATATTTGTTTGTAGAGATTTGCCTCATTTAGTGGAATCACAATTGAGTCAATGCTTAGTATGTGCTAGGAATAATGAATAATGTTCAGCAGGGAAAAGCAATAGGACAATTGCAACATTTAACCCCACCCCAAGGCCCGTTTCAGGCCCTACAAGTAGATTTCACATGTATGCCATGATCGATAGGGGGTTATAAGTATTTGTTGGTCATCGTAGATAGGTTTTCAAAGTGGCCAGAGGCTTTTCCCACGACCAAGGAAGATGCTAGAACAGTATCAAAAATTCTCTGTAAGGAAGTTATTCCCCACTTTGGGTGTCCCCTTTCTATAGATTCTGATCAGGAACCAGCGTTCACCATTAAGGTGTTACAACAGATTACTCAGATGTTTGCCATTGATTGGAAATTTCATGTCCCATATCACCCACAGTCATCAGGGATAGTAGAACGAATGAATCAAACAATTAAAGAAAAATTTAAAAAAGCTACACAACACGCCCCAGGAAGGTGGCCAGTGTATCTGCCAGCTGTATTGACAGAGATTAGGCTAACTCCCGGGGCATCTGGATTCTCTCCTTTTGAAATTCTGATGGGACGACCCTTACCCTTACCCTGGAAATGGCCCGAGGGGACTTGTTGCTGGCACAGGAAGAATATGCTACACACTTGTTGCTGGCACAGGAAGAATATGCTACACAGCTAGCTAAATATTTATGCACGGTGTCTGAACAAGTGTACAATGCTTTCCCTTTTCCTTCTACAGAACCGACGCACCCATTCCGCCCGAGAGACCGTGTGCTGGTAAAGCTGTTTGATAAGAAGGGCCAGTTTGGAGATCCGGAGGAGATTATTGCAGTTACTCACACAGCCATGCTGACTGATAAGCATCTGACCTGGGTACACGCCTCACACGTCAAGAGTGCACCAGAGGATTCCTGGAAGATGCCTGACTCGCCCCAGCCATGAGGACCTTGGACGCAGGCACATCGGACAGAGAACAGTGCAACTTGGATTCAGGCCCTGCAGCGCTCCACCACTTTTATGTACTCTTATACACCTGTTTCCACAGTGGCTGATGTACCCGAGCATGCCACCACCGACCTTCAGTTAATAATGTCTGCTTAACTGTCCTTCAGAAGACTGTTTGGCTGTTCTTATAGTGGTACACAAATCTATTGTCGGTCTATCTTTATCAGAGCAATAACTTTGTCAATCTTAACTGTCACTCTGGATTTTAACTCGAAAGTACAATGTAGCCATTAGACTGATTTTAGAATTCTTATTTATATGAAAACATTTTGACTAGTTGACTTTGTTAACGTTTTAAAACTGATTTGAAGCAACTATAAGGTCTCAGACTCTACGGGCAAACAGAGACCAGTCTTCAACTGTCGACTGGTTACAGCCCTTATTGCCTCAAGGACCTTTAATCGCACAGCCGCTCCAATTGATTTGTCAACATACAATAGTCAACAACAGTCAATAATGAAATCAAAAAAATGCTTAGCTTTTAAACGATGCTTAGCTTTAAACAGTGCTTAGCTCATGCCGTAATCCCCAATGCTATCAATCACGCTTTCTTTGCGTTTCACCCTGTATTGTACACTGGATGTGGTGAAGTAAATGAACATTAATAGAAAGTATGTACCTAATGAACTGAAATATGGTTTATTTTTCAGTGCTTTCAAGTTACTCCCTGATGAAACCGTATAAGGGTGAAACGCAAAGAAAGCGCGATTGATAGCGTTGGGGATTACGGCACGAGTTAAGCACTGTTTAAAGCTAAGCATCGTTTAAAAGCTAAGCATTTTTTTAATTTCATTATTGACTGTTGTTGACTATTGTATGTTGACAAATCAATTGGAGCGGCTGTGCGATTAAAGGTCCTTGATGCAATAAGGGCTGTAACCAGTCGACAGTTGAAGACTAGTCTCTGTTTGCCCGTGGAGTCTGAGACCTTATAGTTGCTTCAAATCAGTTTTAAAACGTTAACAAAGTCAACTAGTCAAAATGTTTTCATATAAATAAGAATTCTAAAATCAGTCTGATGGCTACATTGTACTTTCGAGTTAAAATCCAGAGTGACAGTTAAGATTGCCAATGTTCTTATAGTGGGCCTATGCAGGCCCAAAGGGGGGATTGATAAAGGAAAAATATAAGGCTTCAAGTGTGTAGCAGGACTAAGAGGCCCACAAGGGAAAATAAGAATCCTGTATATATCTATATATGGAAAGGAATGTGCTGTGCTAAGACAAATTGATTGTTCTACACGGAGACGACTAACATCTGTGAAGTTACTGATAAGCTGTGGTGGGCCTCAGGGGATGAGTTGATGACATATGTATATGTTTCTGTTAATGTATAAAAGACAGACAGCCCCTCTCACCTGTGGAATAAACTTACATACTACTTATATGTGAGTGTGTGTGTTTGTTCCCCTGGAATTCCAGACAGAGAAGGTAAGGTGATTCCTCAGCCCAGAGGATTAACGGATATCCCGAGGGTAAGTGATATAAAGTGTTGGGAAAGGAAAAAAAACCCACACTAACAATGAGTGCATGGGGAGTGTAAAAGACTGAAGTTTGGAGGTCGAATTTGATTTAAGAAGATTATGTTGGTTTCTGTGAGCCATGACTCTGTGATGCAGAGGATGTCCAGGTTGTAGGTTAAGATGAGATCTCTTATGTGTGTTGTTTTGTCCCTTGCTGAGCATGCATTGATGAGGATGCAGTTGAAGGATATTCGGGTAATGGGTTTGGTTCTGGTGGGGGCAAGGTGTTGTGTGCTGAGATAGTAATGAGGTGTTTTATATTGCAGGAGGAGAGGGGGGAGATTAGCTATTATGTTGAAGGGGTGATGGATGATGAAGAAGGGGGGAGGTAGCTGGGGTGTTTGGGTGGGGATGTGGGAGGGAATTTGTAGTGTAAGGTAGGATAAGTAGGGCTAGCAGGGAATAAATGAGGGTGTATAGTTGTAACATGTTGAGTCGGGTGTTGAGTTTTGCTGTTTGATAGTTGTACTATGGCCAGGTCTGGGAGTCTATCCTTATTTGGTTGGTCAGTTTTCTGCAGAACTCCTTGCTATGTGTGGATGTTTTGGTGGTCTATTTATCTACTGTTTGGTATTGAGAAGAATTTGCTTTCAGCAGTTAGCCAGTTAGAGCTGTGAGGAGTTATCAATTGTGCTTTGGTGTGTTTGTTTACCCTGAGTTTCAGGACATTAGGAGTGCTAATCTAGTGGCTGAGGAATGTGATAAGGTTGCCTGCTATTGATCTCATGTATTTGGTATGAGACTGTGAGTACAACAATATACAGAGTACATAAGACAGTTTGTTATTGCTGGGCAGTATCTTGCAGTGACTTACATCAATGTGTGAGTCCTTCTGTTGCTGCTGGCTAGTCTGGCTAGGTAGTCTTTGTTAGGAGAGGGATCAGCATGGGTGTCTTGGTTTCACTTGTGCAGTGAGGGATGTAGTAGGCTTAGGGACTGAGTCCTCTCCTGCATTTCTCTCCTAAGTTCCTCACCAAAGGGCATTCTGGTGAGGCCCTCAGACGTGGCTCCAAATTTGAAGAGCAGCAGGCTGCCCGGAGCAACGGGTTGATTGGATGTCTCAGTGGAGATTAGGGAGAAGCTTACCTCCTTGCTCCTTGCAGGGCTCCCGATCAGTCCGGAGCCTTGTAAGTATGGTAACAGCTGCATTAGATTGCTGTAATAAAGATGACCTTGATGGGCCTTGGTCTGACCCAATATGGCATATCTTATGTTCTTATGTTTTTATGTATCATGCTTACAAGGCTCAGCCAGGAAATTTGGAAGACAACATCATGGCCAACTGACTGGAAGAGATCTGTGTTTATACCAATACTAAATAAAGGCAATCCAACTGACTGTGGAAATTATCATACAATCACTCTGACCCCACATGCCAGCAAGATTCTACTAAAGATTATTCAGTAGAGGCTACAACCATACCTGGAACGAGAACGGCTGAAGTGCAAGCAAGGTTCAGGAAAGGGCAAGGAATGAGAGATATCATCGCGGATGTGAGATGGATCCTTGAAAAGACTGAAGAATACCAAAAATATATCTATATGTGTTTTATTGACTATAGCAAGGCCACATTAAGAAGTATGGGTATACCAGAACACCTAATTGTTCTCTTCCACAACCTTTACATTGATCAAGAAGCAAAAGTTTGAACGAAACAAGGAGAAACAGAATGGTTTAAAATCAGTAAAGGTGTACAACAAGGCTGCAAACTTTCCCCCTACCTGTTTAATTTATATGTAGAAAAAATCATCAGAGAAGCAGGACTATGTGAAGACAACAGAGGAGTGAAGATTGGTGGGAGACTCATCAATAACCTTTACTATGCTGATAATACCACATTACTGGCTGAAAGAGAAGACGATCTGAAAAACTTGCTTCTCAAGATCAAGGAACATAGGACCCGAATTTCAGTTGGGCAATGCTATGCACTGCATTGGCACATGGCTGGTTCATAAATGTTTACATAATGGCATATTTTAGAAATAAAGAAATGTGGCAGACTGGTGAGGTAAGACTTCCCTTGGCTAAATCCATGTTGACTTTGTCCCTTTAAAAAAAGAAACATGTTTTCCTGTATGTTACGAAATTTGTTCTTTATAATAGTCTCTACTATTTTCCTGGCCTGTTAGGTTCAGCAGTCTGTACTTTCTTGGATCATCCCTTGAACCTTTTTTAAAAATGGGTGTGACATTCGCCACCCTTCAATCTTCAAGTGCCATAGATGATTTTAATGATATAGATCAGGCATATCCAACAGGTAGATCGTGATCTACCTGTAGATCGCGGAGGGGTCAGAGGTAGATCGCCAGCCCCACTTGACTCCATCTCTCCAGCAGCTCGCCCCATCGCTAGGAGAGAGCTCGTGCCGGCAGGTCATCTGCTGAGGGCTTGCCGCCACTGCTGATCCTTTACCTGTCTATTTTCCCTACCTGCGGATGTATTGGGGCGCTTGTTGTTTTCGTGCCAATAGTTTGTGAGTACCCTAGAGGGCCGCCGCCCACGCCCCGCAACGAGACGCCACAGGCCCGGCACCATACCTGGTCTCCTGCCTCTCAGAATCATCCATTCCTGCCCCACCCCAACACCCCTTAGACGTGTGTTATATACCGGGCGATATCCATTTGCCCAGGCTTTACCTGAATACACTTACCGTATTAGTTGTGTCGTGTGCTGGTCATTGGTCGCTTTATACTTCACTTTTATTAAACATTTTTGGGCAGACACAACAAAATGTCAAGAATTTGGTGATTTTGGCGGGCTTTTCCAATTTTCTTCTAACTTGCCTATGCCTTGCCTTCGAATTGGTTCAAACCACTGTGACTTTTGCTTGCCTCTACAATTTTATTTTGCCTAGCCTTTGCGTTGATTCTACACTGCAATTTTATTTCGCCTTGCCTTTGCATTGATTCAACACTGTGTGCAGACTTTATTAAAACGCGTGTGGTGGTATTTGAACTTGTTTGACGGTATTTGATTTTATCTGGTTTGCTGGACAGGTATTTTGAGTTTTTTTGATGAGTGTTTGATGGTATTTGATTGGTGCCAGTATGATGAATTCTTATTTTTACTTTTAGAACTGCATATGTGGTTTTGGCATCTCCAGTCCTTGTATTGCACATCATCCAGAGGTCTTCAGTTCCTGTTGATCTTTAATACTTTGGGACAGTGACAGTTTTAGAACAGATTCAGCCAGTGTTTATACTAACTTAGTAGATTTGGCCTTCTAACATCCAGTCACCCCAGTATAACGAAGATGAGTGCTCCAAAGAAGAGCAAAACCTACCACTTTCATGATGAATGGGAAATGGACTACTTCTTCATCATGGTGAAAGACAAGTGCTGTTGTCTAATTTGTAATGCCCCAGTATCCTTGCCCAAAAAGGGTAATCTGGAACGTCATTATAAGGCTCTGCATAGCAATACGTTTGATGCTGATTTTCCACCCAAAAGTGAAATTCGTAAACTGAAGCTCAAAGAACTTAAATCGAAATTGGCTACTCAGCAACAGCTGATGGCGAAGCCAAGGTCACATTCGGTCAATGCAACCATAGCATCCTTCAAGGTCAGCAACCTGATCGCAAAGAAATGCAAACCTTTCATTGAAGGGGAAATTGTAAAAGATTGTTTTCTTGAAGCAGTTGACAATCTTTTTGAAGGATTTAAAAATAAGAAAGAGATCATAACTGCTATTCAAGATGTACAATTGTGAAGAAACACCGTCATGCGGTGAATAGAAAAGATGTGTGGAGACATAACTGAACAATTGTTGGAGGATGTTTCAAATTGTGTTGCTTTCTCACTCCAACTGGATGAATGTACAGACATAAGAGACATAACCCAGTTTTTTGAAGACTTCAGTGTTAAAGAAGCACTACTTGGAATGATTTCTTTAAAAGGGAGAATTACCGGTCAGGAAATATTCAGTTCTTTCTATTCTTTTGTGACAAAGTACATAAGAACATAAGAACATAAGATATGCCATACTAGGTCAGATCAAGGTCCATCAAGCCCAGTATCCTGATTCCAACAGTGGCCAATCTAGGTCATACGTACCTAGCAGTTTCCCCAATAGACACAGGTTCCACAATGCTTGTACTGGGTCAAGCATTGATATCCTGGGTCCCTTCTTAATAATGGTTCCTCCAGGAACTTGTCCAAACCTTTTTTAAACCCAGCTACACTAACAGCCTTTACTACATCCTCCGGTAACAAATTCCAGAGTTTGATTACACGTTGAGTGAAAAAATATTTTCTCTTATTAGTCTTAAATAGTTTACCCTGTAGCTTCATTGCATGTCCCCTAGTCTTTCTATATTATGATAACGTAAACAATCGATCTACGTTTACCCGTTCCACTCCGTTCATTAATTTATAGACTTCTATCATATCTCCGCTCAGCCGTCTCTTTTCCAGGTTAAAGAGCACTAACCTTTTTAGAATTTCTTCATAGGAGTATCCTTCCATCCCCTTTACCATTATGATGGCTCTTCTCTGAACCTTTTCTAATAAGGCTATATCCTTTTTAAGATACGGTGACCAGAATTGCACACAATATTCAAGGTGCGGTCTCACCATGGAATGGTATAGAGGCATTATAATATCTTTTGTTTATTTTCCATTCCTTTCCTTATGATACCTAGCATTCTATTTGCTCTCTTGGCTGCCGCTACACACTGGGCCGAGGGCTTTAACATGTTATCCACAATAAAGCCTAAATCTTTTTCCTGGGTGGTGGTTCCTAATGTGGAACCTTGCTTTGTGTAACCATAGTTATTCCACTTTCCAGGTCATTTATGAATATGTCAAAAAGCAGCGGACCCAGCACAGATCCCTGGGGTACACCTCTATTCACCTTTCTCCATTGGGAAAATTGGCCATTTAGCCCAACCCTCTGCTTTCTATCTTTTAACCAGTTCCTTATCCACAGGAATACACTGCCTCCTATCCCATGACTCTTTAGTTTTGCCAAAAGTCTCTGATGAGGGACCTTGTCAAAGGCTTTCTGAAAGTCCAGATACACTATATCAACCGACTCACCTTTGTCCACCTGTTTATTCACACTTTCAAAAAAACATAACAGATTAGTAAGACAAGATCTTCCTTGTCTAAAGCCATGTTGGCTGTCTCCCATTAGGCCATGACTATCTACATGCTGAGTAATTTTATTCTTTATGATGGTTTCTACCATTTTTCCCAGTACTGACGTCAGGCTCACCGGTCTGTAGTTTCCCGGATCACCCCTGGAACCCTTTTTAAAAATAGGTGTTACATTGGCGATCCTCCAATCTTCAGGTATTACAGATGATTTTAATGATAGTTCACAGATTACTAATAGCAGGTCTGCAATCTCAACACCCTTTGATGTATACCATCCGACCCAGGTGATTTGCTACTCTTCAGTTTATCTAATAGTTGTAATACATCTTCCCGATGTATCGATATTTCCTTCAATTCTTCCACACCTTTAAATACCACTTCAGTCATGGGTGACATCCCTACATCTTCCTCAGTAAAGACCGAAGCAAAGAATTCATTCAGTCTCTCCGCTATCGCCTTGTCGCCTCTTAGTGCCCCTTTAACTCCTCGATCATTTAATGGACCAACTGACTCTCTCACAGGTTTTTTGTTACGAATGTACTTGAAAAAATCCTTATTTCACATTTTTGCTTCCGCAGCATGCTTCTTCTCAAATTCTCCCTTTGCCTGCTTTATCAATGCCTTGCATTTGACCTGCCAGTGCTTGTGCTGTTTCCAGGTTTCGTCGTTTGGCTCTTTTTTCCATTTCCTGAAAGATGCTTTTTTGGCAACAACAGCCTCTCTGACCTCACATTTAAACCATGCTGGCAGTTTTTTGGACTTCCTTCCATTTTTCTTAAAGCGTGGAATACAGCTGGTCTGGGCTTCCAAGATAGTATTTTTCAACAACACCCAAGCTTGATGTAAGTCTTTTACCTTTGCAACTGCTCCTTTTAGTTTTTTCTTAACTATTTTCCTCATTTTATCATAGTCTCCCTTTCAAAAGTTAAAAGGTAGTACTGTGGATTTCCTTACTATCCCTCCTCCACTAATTAAATCAAAGGCAATCATGCTATGATCACTATTGCCAAGTGGCCCCAACACCCTTTTCTCTTGCACAAGATCTGGTGTTCCACTAAGGACTAGGTCTAATATGGCTTCCCCTCTGGTCAGTTCATGAACCAGCTGCTCCAAGAAGCAGTCATTTATGTCATCTAGGAACTTTATCTCCCTAGCATGTCCTGCCGTGACACTGACCCAGTCGATACCGGGGTAATTGAAATCAGCCATTATTATTACTGTGCTGTAACTTTTGTTAGCTTCCTTGATTTCTTTGAGCATTTCATCATCCATTTGTTCATTCTGGCCAGGCGGTCGATAGTACATACCCATTGCCATTGCCTTCCCCTTTTTACATGGAATTTCAATCCATAGAGATTCTACAGCAAATTTAGTTTCCTGCAAAACTTTAATCCTTTCTGACTCAATGCCCTCTCTAACGTAGAGCGCAGCCCCTCCACCAATTTGATCAGCTCTATCAATACGATATAGTTTGTACCCAGGTATCACAGTGTCCCACTGGTTGTCCTCCTTCCACCATGTCTCTGATATTCCAATCATATCTAACCTCTCATTTAGTGCTATATATTCTAACTCTCCCATCTTATTTTTTAGACTTCTAGCATTTGCATACAAGCATTTTAGAGACTGTAATTTCTTCATATTAATTTGGCTATTGGTAGACATGTATAATTTGGGATCTTTAAGCTCTGTCTGCTCCATACTCGAGGGAATTTGGGCTACTTTACTCTTTTTTGGAACCTCTCTGCTTTTGGTAGTATCCTTCAAGGATACATTCTTCCGAACCATCCGCTCTTGGGCGACTGTCGGCTTTCCCCTATTATCTAGTTTAAAAGCTGCTCTGTCTCCTTTTTAAAGGTTAATGCCAGCAGCCTGGTTCCATCCCAGTTAAGGTGAAGCCCATCGGAAGAGTCCTTCCTTTCCCCAGAATATTCCCCAGTACCTAACAAATCCAAACCCCTCATCTCTGCACCATTGTCTCATCCACACATTGAGACTCCGGAGCTCTGCCTGCCTTTTGGAAACAAGTCTATGTAATCTTCCATTGCATAGACTTGTTTCCATTCCCCTAATGGAGCAAGAGCAATGACAGGTGAGGTTAATGTTTTCATAGCCCTCTGTAGACAGCATGACGACTTCCCAGATTTCCTTTCTTACCATTCACCAGCAAGTTTTGGCAAGCAAGAGACTCAATACAAAGACTGTCATGGACATCACTTTGAAAATTGTAAATTCAGTTTGTGGAAGATCACTGCAAAGACGTCTTTTCAATCTTACTCTTGATAAAGGGGCTGCAAAAATCATTTTGCACACAGATGTAAGGTGGCTAAATAGGTACAAATGTCTGCAAAGTTTTTGTGATTTGCTGAATGAAATAAGAAGTTTTTTGAAGGAGAGGGAGATGACTAAGCAGAGTTGGAAGATGAGGAGTGGATATGTGATCTGGCATTTCTCGCTGACTTTACAGGCAAACTAAGTGATAGAAACCTTGAACTACAAGGTAAAAACAAATGCATTGGCGAGATGATGAGTACAGTTTCATCCTACAAGAGCAAATTTGAGTTAATGATGACTGACCTTGCAAACAACACTTTTGATCATTTTTCTAATACGCAGGACCATCTGGGACAATATCCAAATTTTGTTTTTCAGAATGAGAAGGATGTGACAGAAATCTGTTCTGTTATCCAGGAATTTGAAAATAGATTCTGTGACTTCCAAAAATTGGAACAGTTGTGGAGTACTTGTCATACCCATTTAAAGTAGATGTGGACATTAAAGAAACTGCAGCTGCTATCAGTAAAAATTGCTCATTGAACAAGCCATCTCTTGAAAACAAAATAGTAACCCTTAAAAATGACATTTTTCTCAAGACCCATGCTGAGCAAGAATCATTTTGGAAGCTAGTGCCTACAGACAAATTTCCCAACTTGAGAAGATGCAGTGAAGCTGTACACTCCTGTTTCGGTTCAACTTATTTGTGTGAATCTGCGTTTTCCCATCTGAAAATGACATAGTACACAACGTTCCAACATGACAGATGAACATCTCCAGGATTCCCTGAGACTGGCCCTCAAGCAATATTCACCCAACTTCAAAAAGCTGGTGGATGAAATGCAGGCTCAGACGTCTCACGAATGAGCAAGAGCAAAATATTAAAGATTGTGCAAGATCAGCCTGGATCAATACTCAAACTAAGTTTAACACAAATTACTCAATAAAAGTTAAAGAAAGTTATTAAGACAGTTAAATAAAGTTATTACTCAATAAAACTTTAAGGAAAAATGTACTTTCCATTTCCCCTTGCAGTTCTTACTGGATCTTCGTCTCTGTTTTGTTTTTGCTTAATTTGCTTAACAACTGATCACATCCAAGTAAATGACAGAAGTTTCATTAAAAATGGGGGGGGGGGAATCCTCCAACTTTATTGGCTTTAAATTTAATTTGAAACTAATTTGAAACTTAATTTTCATGGTGGTAGATCACCAACACTTTTGGCTGGAAAATGTAGATCACGATCTGTTCGAAGTTGGACATGCCTGATATAGATATCTGCAATTTCATTTTTCAGTTGTTTCAGCACTCTGAGGTGTATGCTACCCAGTCCAGGTGATTTTCTATTCTTTAATTTGTCAATTTGACTTACTATTTATATTCTTTATTGAGGTTTGTTTGAGTTCTTCTGAAACATCACCATTAAATACCATTTCTGTTATGGCTAGTTCACTTATATCTTCCTGAGTAAAGACTAAGGGGTATGTTTACTAAACCAGGCTAACGGTTAATCCAGCTATCTGCCACTAAGACCCATATTATTCAATGGGACCTAGCTGCAGATAGCCCGGGTTAACCGTTAGCCCAGTTTAGTAAACATACCCCTAAGTACTCATTTAGTCTCTCTGCTAAGGCCTTGTTCACCTTGAATGCCTCTTTTACCCCATGTTGATCCAGTAGTCCACTTGATTCCCTCACAGTCTTCTGAAAAAGGTTTTATTATAACTTTTTGCCTTTCAAGCTTCTTTTCAAATTTATTTTTTTCTTCCTTCTATTTTTGGTTCCTCAGACAGCTGATCCATGAAGCATTAATCAGAAAACACCCACAAACAGGAACAGAAGCGAGGGACATCTTGAACAATTTTCAGAAGACTGTGTTCATGAGAAACTAGCTCAACTTAAAGTAGACAAAGCGATGGGACCGGATGGGATACACCCTAGAATACTGAGGGAACTTGGGGACGTTCTAGCAGCTCCACTCACTGACCTTTTCAATGCCTCGTTGGAGTCGGGAGTGGTGCCAAAGGACTGGAGAGAGGCTCATGTGGTCCCTTAACATAAAAGCGGAAGTAAGGATGTGGTTGAAAACTACAGGCCTTTTAGTTTAACTTCGGTGGTGAGTAAATTATTGGAAACGCTGCTGAAAGAGAAAATAGTGAGGTTTCTGGAGTCCAGCAGATTACAGGATGTGAGGCAGCATGGATTCACCAGAGGCAGGTCTTGTCAGACAAATCTGATTGATTTCTTTGACTGGGTGACCAGGGAGTTGGACTGAGGGAGAGCCCTAGATGTGGTGTATTTGGATTTCAGTAAAGCCTTTGACACTTCCTCACAGGCGACTTATAAACAAACTGAGCACCCTAGGGATGGACCCTAAAGTTACTGCTTGGGTTAGAAATTGGTTGGGTGGGAGGCGACAAAGAGTACAGGTAAATGGGGCTCACTCTGAGGAGAAGGATGTTACCAGTGGTGTGCCCCAGGGATCTGTCCTTGGTCCGATTTTTTTTAACA
This sequence comes from Ichthyophis bannanicus, assembly GCA_033557465.1. Lineage (NCBI taxonomy): Eukaryota > Metazoa > Chordata > Amphibia > Gymnophiona > Ichthyophiidae > Ichthyophis > Ichthyophis bannanicus. The sequence goes on from CM066031.1 coordinate 1,205,574,812, forward strand.
TCTTTGTTAGTGATATAGCGGAAGGGCTGTCATGTAAGGTTTGCATCTTTGCAGATGATACCAAAATCTGCAATAGATTAGACACACAGGAAGGTGTAGATAACATGAGGATGGATCTAGCTAAGCTTGAAGAATGGTCTAGAATTTGGCAGCTGGGATTTAATGTTAAAAAATGTAAGGTCATGCATTTGGGCTGTAGCAATCCAAGGGAGCAATATTTCCCCCCAGTCATACGCTGACTACCTCCAATCCAAAACTTCCATAACCAACACAGTTTCAGTTACCACTCCCTGCTACGCGCACACCTCACTTCCACCTATCACAATGTTCACAACTCCAACAGAAAAAAACATCCAAGATCTCATCGCCATCATCAAAACCTCTACAGCTCCAAGTGACCCCTGCCCAGCATACTGGGTCAGAACTCTGCGAGTTGAACTTAGTCCAATTCTAATCAACATCATTGGACTTTCCTTTGCAACAGGCTCTTTCCCCGCATCCCTCAAACAAACATCAATAAGACCACTTCTGAAGAATAACAGACTTGACCCACTAAAGGTTGACTCCTACCGCCCAATCTCAAGTATACCTCTATTATCCAAAATAATAGAGAAGGTTGTCCAGCGGCAGATTCAACACCACATTGATGAGGTGTCACCTCTCGACCCCTGTCAACACGGATTCAGGGAGTCTCACGGCATAGAAACCCTCCTCACAACCCTAACCAACACTTTGAATAGAGGATTGGACAAGGTTGAAAATGGCTTCGCTCTCATTTTCCTAGATATCTCCGCTGCCTTTGACTCCGCTAATCACAATCAACTTCTCACTCGTCTCCAGGAGAAAGGCATCTGTGGCCTCGCCTGGGAATGGTGTAGGTCTTATCTATCGGATCGTTGTCAGCATGTCAGAGTTGGTTCCACCACATCCGCACCTTTCCACCAACACCAAGGTGTTCCGCAAGGCTCCTCTTTATCCGCGCTGCTGTTTAATGTCTACATGCAGCCGATATGTGACATCATATGCTCCTTCAATATCTCTACTCTAATCTATGCAGATGACGTCCTTCTGTTTACACCATTCAAAATCAAACAACCAGACTTCTCCAGACTTATCAATTGTTTCAATGCCATCACTGACTGGCTATTATCTCAAAATCTCCACATAAACTTCAAGAAGATGGAAGTTCTGTTCATATCAAGGAACAAAGATTTCTCACCTCCATCCTCCCTAAGAGTAAGAGATGCGGAACTCCCTAGTAAACCTTCCATTCACTACCTAGGGATTACTCTGGACCAGCATTTCGACTTTAAGGAGCACATACGAAACACCACCAGATCTGTCTACAATAAAATTAGAACGCTAAGGCACCTCAGGCCCATGTTACCTCATAATGATTTCAGGACCATTTTCCAGGTCCTCATTCTACCACACTTTGATTACGCAAATGTTGCCCTGTATGGACTCCCCAAGAACACCCTTAATCCGCTGCAACTCGCTATGAATGCGGCTGCACGTGTTCTCTGTGGTTTAGCAAGATCAGACCATATCACCCCGATACTTAAGGAACTCCACTGGCTACCAATTCATTGCAGGTTAACATACAAAATCCTTCTCATCATCTTCAAGATCATCAATAACCTAGCCCCCACGACACTCAGTGACCTTATCACCCTCACCCTGAAAAACAGAATCATAAGGTCAGTAACCGACAACACCTTGATTATCCCCAAAGAGTCCATCAAGTGCACCCAGACGACCAGGAAAAGAACCTTCGCCTTCTACGCCCCAAAATGCTGGAACAAACTTCCACCAGAAATCATATCCATCAAAGACCTTATTCAGTTCTGTAAGGCAATCAAACACCACATTTTCCTACTTCACTTTGCTCAAGCATCCACCCCGCCTCTGCTCACCCACTCACCAATGTCCACAAACCTTACCCTGTCACAAGTATGTTGAGCTTGCCTTAGCCCTTCTTGCATATACAAACCTAATCTAATTGTATTTTGTACATATGTTTATAGTTACCCTGTTGCTCCAAGTTTAAACTCCTGTTACAATGTAAGCTCCAAGTTTAAACTCCTGTTACAATGTAAGCACAGAACAGTCTTCTGACTGTGCACCCTTGTTATATGTGAACCGCACTGATAACAAATAGCGCGGTATATAAAAGTTGTTAAATAAATAAATAAATAGTATAGGGGTGAAGTACTTTTGTCCATTAAAGAAGAGTGGGACCTAGGCATGGTTGTGTCTGATGACTTTAAAGTAGCTAAACAGGTAGAAAAGGCGACGGCAAAAGCTAGAAGGATGCTTGGGTGCATACGGAGAGGAATGGCTAGCAGAAAAAAGGAGGTGATAATGCCTCTGTATAAGTCTTTGGTGCAACCTCATTTGGAGTATAGTGTGCAATTCTGGAGACCGCACCTTCAAAAGGATGTGAACAGGATGGAGTCGATGCAGAGGGTGGCTACTAAAATGGTTAGTGGTCTTCATTATATGAGGATAGACTTAAGAATCTTAATATGTACATCTTAGAGGAAATGCGGGATAGAGGTGATATGATTGAGATGTTCAAATACCTCCATGGCATAAATGTTCAGGGAGAGAGCCTCTTTCAATTGAAAGCAAGTTCTGCTATGAGGGTGAAGGGAGATAGATTCAGGAGTGATATGTGGAAATATTTCTTTATGGAAAGAGTAGTAGATCCGTGGAATAGTCCCCCAGTGGAGGTGGTAGAGATGAGGACAGTAACTGAATTCAAAAAAGCATGGGACAAACACAGAGGATCTCTAAAGTTAACAGGGGACTGTTGTAGTTGTTGATATGGAAGGACAGACCAGATAGGCCATGTGGTCTTTTTCTGTCGTCATATTTCTATGTTTCTATTTCATCTAGGAATTTAACCTCCCTAAAATGTCTTAATGTGACATTTATCCAGTCAATACTGGGGTAATTAATGTCCTGCCAAATTTGTTAGCTTCCCTAAATTTCTGCTAACATTTCATCATTTGTCTGCTCATTTTGGCCAGATTGTTGATAGTATACCCCTACCACTATTCTCTTTCTCTTCACATATGGAATTTCTGTCTATAAAGATCCCATGGTGACTTGTGTTATCTGCAGTATTTTTATTCTGTTTGACTAAATGCCCTCTTTAACATATTGTGCCACCCCTCCACCAATTTGATCAACCCTATCATTACGATATAATTTGTATCCTACTATTACAATGTCCCATTGGTTATCTTCCTCCCACCAGATTTCTGAGATGCCTGTTATATCTATCTCTTTATTCAGGTCTATATATTCTAACTCTCACTTCTTAGTTTTAGGCCTCTAGCATTTGTTTAAAGTAATTTTAAAATATGCTTTTTGTTTGTATTTACAAGTTTCTTAGCAGCTGACAGTAATAATTTGTGTTCTTTCAACATTGTCTGTTCTTTACTTAAAGGTTTCTTTTGCCTTTATTGCAGCCTCTCCAGTAGGATGGCCTAACTTCCTTGTTTTGATAGCATCCTTCAAAGATACCTTACTCTGAATTATGCACTTCTGAGAGACTGTCGGTTTTACCCAAAGTTCTAGCTTAAAAGTTGCTATCTCTTTCTTTTTTTTTTTTTTTATTGAAAGGCTTCCAAAGAATACATAACAGCATAAACCACAAAGATCTACAAAGAAGTAGCAACAGTAATAACATAACGCCAGATCACAATGGCATTCAACAATATGCCTTCATTTTTGCATTTTTAAAGTAAAGAAACGGAGAGCAGTAACCCCCCAACCTCCCGTCCTCCCCCCCCCCCAACACCTCCCTAGCCCAGGACCCCCCTCCCACCCACCCTCCCAATCCCCCCCTCTATGGCTTGCTAACGTTCAAGTACGGGGAGGGTGATGAGCAGCAGAGACACTCATGGGGCGAGCTCCCTTTAAAGTTTGCAAGGTCCCCCGCTCTTATCCAGCACAGTCACGCACCAAAACGAGAGACAAAAGGGGCCCACACCAACTCAAAGCGCGCCAGGCGCATCCTACTGACCACTACCCCTCTTTCCATGGTATACATATCCCACATCCGTTCCAGCCAAGTCTGAAAGGAGGGGGCCAAGGCACGCTTCCAGGCTGCTGCAAGGGATAACCTAGCTGCATTCAGGCCATGGCGAAGTAAAGCAAGCTGTAGGGCCCGTGCTCCCGGCACCGCGGCCCCAAACAGGAAAATCCCCGAATCCCAAGGGACACTTACTCCTAGAAGCAACTGCAACCGAAATTGTATATCCCTCCAATAGGCGTGAATGCGGGGGCAGTCCCACCAAATGTGCCCTAGGGTACCCCGATGTCCACAATTACGCCAGCAGAGGTCCACCGCCCCAGGATAGATGCGCGCGATCTGCGCCGGAGTCATGTACCATCGGTACAGTATTTTATAATTGGTTTCACGGGCATTAATCGCTACCGCACTTTTCCACAGGTGAGTTTCCGCCCTTTCCCACTGCTGCTCAGTATAGGAAAGGTTCAAGTCGGAGTTCCAAAGTTCCCTGTGCCTATTAGAACACGATTGAGAGCCCTGCAAGTGAGCATACAGGGTCGCCACGAGTCCCCTAGTGGTAGTGCACCCCTCACAGTAATGTTCCAAATCGGACAGGGCCCGCGCAACTTGGGGCCGAACAGGCTTGGATCGAACCCAAAGTGTCACCTGCATATACTGATAATGTTGCCTAGCCGGAATGTCAAATTCATCTTGTAACGCACGAAAGGGTTGTAATTGACCATCATCAAAAAGCTGTCCGACCCTACTAAGGCCGTGATGTCCCCACTGCCGAAAAACTGCATCACTTAACCCCGGCGGGAAAGAGGCGTTATCTACTATAGGAGCTAAAAGGGTTAAGTCCGTGTCGCGAGATCGAAAGTGCCGATCCCAACAACGGAGGGTGTGAAGAATATAGGGATTGCTAGTACGCTTACCACGGCGTAGTTTCGGGCCTAACCACAGCCAATCTCCCAGGCCAGCTCCCCCCACCAAGTGCATTTCCAGTTGCACCCATCGCTTAGTACTATCAGCAATCATCCACTCCACCCCTGCCCAGCATTGCGCCGCCGCATAGTACCAATATAAATTGGGCATGCCCATACCTCCAGAGTGCGTATGGGTATAAAGAACCTGACGCGCCAAGCGTGGACGACGATAATGCCAAATGAATTTCATGAGCAACTGTTGCCAGGTTGCCAAAGTGGCCCGCGCGATGGGAAGCGGCAGAACCTGAAAAAAGTAAAGGAAGCGGGGAACAACCACCATCTTGACCACGGCTATACGCCCAAACCAGGAAAGGAGCAAGCCCTGCCATACTTCTAAGTCCCGCTGAACCTGACGAAGCAAGGGATCATAGTTGGCCCTAAAAAGGTCCGCCCGCTCCACGGTCAACTGCACCCCTAGATAACGCAAAGCTCCGGACACCCAGCGAAGAGGATAAACCGCCCCGGGGGCCCCAACATTCAGAATCTCCGATTTAGTGTAATTGATTTTGAAACCGGATACTCGCACATAGTTATTGAACAGCTGCATCGCAACTGGGAGGGAGGTGGACGGATCCACCAGGGACAGTATGATGTCATCCGCGAAGAGCGCAATCCTATAATCCTCAGGGCCAATATGAACCCCCCTCAAGCCTAGATGTTCTCGAAAGCTTTGGGCCAAGGGTTCCATCGCGAGAGCAAAGAGTAGGGGCGAAAGAGGGCAACCTTGTCGCGTGCCCCGTTCCAGCAGAAAGCGTCTCGAGTGTCCCCCATTGATCCGGACGCACGCCTGGGGCATCTGATAAAGACTACGAACCCAACAGATATAATTAGGGCCGAAGCCCATTTTCTCCAGAACACACCATAAGTATTCCCAGTCAACCCGATCAAAGGCTTTTTCTGCGTCAATCCCCACCAGCAAGGCTGGTTGGGGGTCCTGTTGGGCTACGTGTATGACCTGCAACATACGCCTAATGTTGTCTGCCGCCTGGCGCCCTGGCACGAATCCCACCTGATCCGGGTGAACCAAGCCCGGAAGGATCCGATTCAGGCGTGCCACCCAGACGGAGGCAAATATTTTAACGTCAACATTTAACAGGGAGATGGGGCGGTATGACGCCGCGTCGTGCAATGGTTTACCAGGCTTGGGTATCATCACGATCAATGCCTCACGCTGGGATGGTGGTAAAGGGGCCCCCCCCAAGATCTCATTGAACAGGATAGTCAAGGTTGGCGCCAATTGTACCCGAAACTTCTTATAATATTCTGCTGGGAAGCCATCACTACCTGGCGCACTCCCAGTTTTCAATCATCGGATTGCGGTTTCCACTTCATCTACCGTTAATTCAGAATCTAGCTGAGCCCGGTCAGGGTCGGAGAGATGCGGCAAACCAATCCCCCGCAGATAGTCCTGTACGCGATCCTGCTCAAAAGGCTCCGCCTTATAAAGCTGCTCCAGAAAGTCAGCAAAAAGATCGCGTATCTCCCGAAAGATAACCCTCCTCCGTCCCCCAGCGTCGCACAGTTCGCGTACCACTTGCGCGGATTGTTGTTGGCGAAGACGCAAGGCTAGGAAGCGGCCGGTTTTATTCCCATGCTCATAAAATGTTTGTCGTAACTTCCGACGCTTATTATCTAATTCTTTCTGCATACACGCATCCAAGGTGGCTCGAGCCACCCGCCACTGGCGCAGGACCTGTCGCGAACCAGTTCGGGCTCCGAGCCTAAGCGGGCAGCCTCCGCCACCAGCTGGTCGCGTTCACGCGTCCACTTTTTACGCATGCCGGCCGCCTCTGCCATGAGTTGACCACGAGCCATCACCTTATAAGCATCCCACACCGTGGGGAGAGAAACATCCCCAGAATTGTTAAGCTCGAAAAATTCTGTAATAAAACGGACATGATCCTGCACTGCGCCCTGCCGCCATAGGAACCTCACATCTAGGCGCCAAAGCCTCTGGTGCTCACTGTACAATCCAGGCGGAAGAGCAAGCCAGCATGGGGCATGATCTGACCAAGTCAGCGCTTCATGGCCAGCCTTCACTCTCCCATCCATCAGGCGTTGATCCAATAGAAAATAATCAATGCGAGTGTGAACCTGATGGACCGGAGAGTAGTACGTATAGCTTCTTTCCCCCTCATGGGTATCCCTCCAGATGTCCCTCAGACCTAAGTCAAGCATAAGGCTTTGCAGGGCTCTGGCTGGTCCCCCCACTAACCCCCAGCACGACTTGTAGAATCCAGGTGAGGCACCAGGTGCGTGTTACAGTCCCCCTCCCTAGAACAATAGGACCCCTTGCAAAATCCGCTAATGAGGCTTTCAATCGTGCAAAGAAGGCCCCTTGACCTGTATTGGGAGCGTAAACATTAGCCAAGGTGAGCAGGTGCCCTTCTAGACGGATATTCAAGAAGAGCCACCTCCCCAGAGTATCTTGTTTTGTCTCCTCTATCTGTAGAGAGAGGCTCTGGTGAAACAGTACGGCCACTCCCCGTTTCTTCCGTCCCTGTGCATCCGAGGCCGCCCGCACCTCAGTATATGGGGACCTCCTTAGCCAGCCCTGCTTACAGTTCTGAAGATGGGTCTCCTGTAGGTAAACAATGTCCCCCTGCAAAGTGCGCAATTCGGAGAACAACAGGGATCTCTTCCTCGGGGAATTAAGGCCCTTAACATTCAAAGAGACAAAGCGCACCATTAGCAATTACAGTCCACTCCCTCGCTGCCGCCCGCTAACCAGAAGGTCCCAATGGTAGCCCCCCCCATCAGACCCGGGGAATTAGTTAGCCGAACCCATCCATTCCACTTTCCAAGAACAAGAGCCATAGTCCCTCCTTCCAAGCCCAAGCACACCCCCCAATTCCATGTTAGTAAAAAGCCCCCCCCCACCCATCTCCCCCCCCCTTGCCCAAATCCCCCCCTTTCCCGTCAATACCACCTGCCTGTCAAGGTTAATACAGGACACGGTAAATTGACCACAGACCCCGTTTCCCCCAAGACCCCATGAAGCAGAAGGTCAACTTAAACACATAGAAACCATTCCCCACACTACTCCCCCACCCACCCCAGGTCAGCATACTCCCCATGCCTCCCCACCAGAACAGTATCATCATCATAACATTTGCAAAACATCTGCCGCCCCCCGCATATAGGATAGTGCGGGTCTAATTCAAACCTTTTCGGTGGCCCATAACCCAATGAGAAATATGTCTTCCATCAGTTATCCAAAATTGGAGAGTCCCACCCAGAAAGGCTCCCTAAGGGGTAAAGATAGCTCCCCAAGTGTACACAAAGGTCAGAGATCAAGCAGACTTGCCCACCCGAGTCCACTTGGGGTGCTGGGACTTAGGGGGGGGCGGATGGGGCTGAGCATTATCATCAACTAGTCCCGCCTGGCGTAGGGCTCGCCAAGCTTCAGTGTGGTCCTTTGCTGAGATCTTTTTGTTGCCCAAAAGGAAGTTCATCCGAAAGGGAAAGGACCAGGAATAACGAATCCCCTTGCTGTTCAAAACCGTTGTCACTGGCTTCATCTCTCTCCGGCGCGCCAAAGTGAACGTCGAAAGATCTTGGTATATGGACACTGACGCATCCTGGAAGTGGACTGCTTTTTTCTCCCGGCCTCTCCGTATGAGAAGCTCAGCATCAGAATAACGCAGGAATCTCGCAATGACATCACGAGGCTAATTATTAGGAGGTTTTCCCAAAGCCCGATGGACTCTTTCTATTTCCATCTCGGGGGCTCGCACAGCCAGCTCCTCCGCCGGGAGCAGCTCCGCTATCAACAGTTTAAGCACAGTTGGTAAATCTTCTCCGCCCCCTACCGCTTCTGGTATTCCACGAAAACGCACATTATTGCGGCGGGAGCGATTTTCAATGTCATCAATTTTGTAGGTCAGTTCCATTGCTTGCGCTTGCTGTCAATCCAAGGCACACTGTAAGTCCATCAGGGTCCCATCCTGATCAACCATTTTGGTCTCCACCTCCTCTACTCGGGATCCCAGCTCTTTTATGTCAGTCCGTAAGTCTGCGACATCTTTCAACAATTCCTCACGTAGCGAACGAAACTGACTGGCTAACTCCGCAAATCCTTTACGGAGTTCTCGCTTGATTTGAGCAGAGGAGAGTTGTTTATGAGATTCTAGTTCCTCTTCACTTACAGTGTCATCCTCAGAGCCTGAAGGAGGAGAGTGATCACGGGGGCTACTCGGGGCCCCAGTCTTACGCTGCAGTCGCTGGGAGGAACGCACCCCCTCCCGAGTTTCAGAACTCTTAGCAGTGGCCGCCATCCCCCAGAGCCACTTGTGGCGCACAGTGTTAGGAGAAGAGAGCAGTCAATGTCAGCAAAGGCAGAAAGGTCAGGGAGAGAGCGGTGCACGAGGCCTCACAGTCCCGTAAGGCAATCACCTCCACACAGTGTTAGGAGATAAATAAATTCAATGTCTGCAAGGTCCAGAAGACCGGTGAGAGAGCAAGGCCCTGAGAAAAGAGCTGCCTCTGACCTTCTTGAAGGAGTGAGCTGTGAAAGGCAATGCTCAGGGCGTTCTGCAGTGATTGTGGAGGGGAAAAGCACACAGGGCCCACAACCGCCAGGAGTTAAGCTCTGGAAAGGAACTTGAGGCCAGGTAGAACGCTGGAGTGCTCAGACAGGGCGCCCAAAATCCACACCGCAGGGGCAAGGCTTCAGCAGAGCACCGGTGTGTTACAGGGTGCTACAGTCTCCAACCCTGTTCAGCCGACCAGAGATATAAGGGCATAGAGGTAAGGGAGTGAGATTCAATGCTTACCCCTCTCCCGGAGGAATCACAATGTGGAGAGGAGAGAGCGGGTGCCAGCAAAAGCCACGGGGATTCCAGGCCCTCTCCCCGATCGCAAATGTTAAACGGCAGCTGCCTGTGCCGGCGTTCCAGCCTCGAGGGCAATGCTCCGCCCGCCAACACGTTGCTGCTCAGCCTCCGGTCCAGTAGCAGGGGCCCGACAGCGCGACCCGAAAATAGTCCCTCCAAGTGTCGTCCGGGCCGCGCAGGCCGGCTAAGGCAGGGAGAGAATCAGCCGGGCCCAAGGCAGATAGCGGAGAGAGACACGTGGCAGTAGGCCGCACTTCACAGAAGGGCTCCGCGGCGTCTCAGTGTCTTGGGGGGTCGTCCAACTCGGCTCCGGAGAGCACCGCTCACCTCAATAGACCCAGGGCAGGTAGGAGAGGTAATTTTTGCATTTTTTTAGCGCATTTTAGCTGGTGATTTGGGGTAGTGGGGACGGAGCTCTCTCACAACGCGGCCATCTCTCAGCGGGCTCACGAGCGCCCCCTTGCTATCTCTTTCTTAAACATTAGCACCAGCTATGTTGTTCTAGCCTAGTTAAGATGGAACTAATCTTTTCAGAATGAGCTCCCACTTCCCTAGAACATTGTCCAGTTCGTAACAAATCAAAATCCCTCTTTTGTGTACCATCACCTCATCCACACATTGAGAGTCCAGTGCTTCTTTTTAACATCTTTGTTAGTGATATTGCAGAAGGGCTGTTGGGTAAAGTTTGCCTCTTTGTGAATGATAGCAAAATCTGCAATAGACACCTAGGAAGGTGTAGATAACATGAGGAGGGATCTAGATAAGCTTGAAGAATGGTCTAGAATTTGACAGTTGAGACTTTATGCTAAAAATGCAGGGTCATGCATTTGGGCTGCAACAATCCAAGGGAGCAGTACAGTATAGGGGGGTGAAGCACTTCTGTCCACAAAAGAAGAGCGGGACAAGGACGTGGTTGTGTCTGACAATCTTAAAGTAGCTAAACAGGTAGAAAAGGCGAAGATGAAAGTTAGAAGGATCCCTGGGTGCATTGGGAGAGGAATGGCCAGCAGAAGAAAGAAGGTGATAGTGCCTCTGTATAAGTCTTTGGTGCGACCTCATTTGGACTATTGTGTGCAATTCTGGAAACCGCACCTTCAAAAACATATAATCAGGTTGGCGTCAATGCAGAGGGTGGCTACTAAAATGGTTAGTGGTCTTCATTATAAAGCATATGAGGACAGATTTAAGGATCTTAATATGTATACTTTAGAGGAAAGGCGGGATAAAGGAGATATGATTGAGATGTTTAAATACCTTCATGGCATAAATGCACAGGAGGAGAGTCTCTTTTGATTGAAAGCAAGTTCTGCTATGAAGGGACATAGGATGAGGGTGAAATGGGATAGACCCAGGAGTAATATATGGAAGTATTTTGTTACGGAAAGAGTGGTAGATGTGTGGCATAGTCTCCCAGTGGAGGTGGTAGAGATGAAGACAATATCTGAATTCAAAAAAGAATGGAACAAACATAGAGGATCTCTAAAGGCAAAAAGGAGACTGTTGTAGTAGTTGATATGGAAGGGCAGACTACATAGGCCATGTGGTCTTTTTCTGCCATCATGTTTCTATGTTTCTAATTGCCTCGGGTCCTGTGTGTGGAATGGGAAGAATTTCTGAGAATGTTACCCAAAAGACCCTGTATTTGAAAATTTGTTTTAAATTTTATTTTTACTGAACATTTACAATTAATTACAAGTATATCCACTTGCATAGAAAAGGAACACTAGCAGGGTAATACCATAAGTCACATAAGAGATATGTAGACATAAGTCACATGTAGATAGCTGGGTAGCTGGTGGACGTGAGGATCGCCTGGTAACATGCCTGCCTGGTGCGAAGGTAGCGGACCTCACGTACCACCTAGATAAGGTCTTAGATAGTGCTGGGGACGAGTCTGCTGTCTTGGTACATGTCGGTACCAATGACATAGGAAAATGTGGTAGGGAGGTTCTGGAGGCTAAATTTAGGCATTTAGGTAGGAAGTTGAAATCCAGAACTTCCAGGGTAGCGTTCTCTGAAATGCTTCCCATTCCAGGGCAGGACCCAAAAGGCAGGCAGAACCCCGGAGTCTCAATGCGTGAATGAGACAATGATGCAGACATGAGGGTTTTGGATTGTTAGGAACTGGGGAACATTCTGGGGAAAGGAGGGGCTCTTCCGAAGGGATCGGCTTCAGCTTAACTGGGATGGAACCAGGCTGCTGGCATTAACCTTTAAAAAGGAGATAGAGCAGCTTTTAAACTAGATAATAGGGGAAAGCTGACAGTCGCCCAAGAGCGGATGATTCGGAAGAATGTATCCTTGAAGGATACTACCAAATGCAGAGAGGTTCCAAAAAGAGTAAAGTAGCCCAAATGCCCTCAAGTATGGAGCAGACAGAGCTTAAAGATCCCAATTTACCCGTGTCTACCAATAGCGAAATTAATATGAATAAAATACAGTCTCTAAAATGTTTGTATGCAAATGCTAGAAGTCTAAAAAATAAGATGGGAGAGTTAGAATATATAGCACTAAATGAGAGGTTAGATATGATTGGAATATCAGAGACATGGTGGAAGGAGGACAACCAGTGGGACACTGTGATACCTGGGTACAAACTACATCGTAATGATAGAGCTGAAAAAACTGGTGGAAGGGTTGCACTCTATGTTAGAGAGGGCATTGAGTCTGAAAGGATTAAAGTTTTGCAGGAAACAAAATTTGCTGTAGAATCTCTATGGATTGAAATTCCATGTAAAAAGGGGAAGGCGATGGCAGTGGGGGTGTATTATCGACCGCCTGACCAGAATGAACAAATGGATGATGAAATGCTCAAAGAAATCAAGGAAGCTAACAAAAGTTAGAGCACAGTAATAATAATGGGTGATTTAAATTACCCCAGTATCGACTGGTTCAGTGTCACGGCAGGACATGCTAGGGAGATAAAGTTCCTAGATGACATAAATGACTGCTTCTAGGAGCAGCTGGTTCATGAACCGACCAGAGGGGAAGCCATATTAGACCTAGTCCTTAGTGGAACACCAGATCTAGTGCAAGAGATAAGGTTGTTAAGGGTGTTGGGGCCACTTGGCAATAGTGATCATAGCATGATCACATTTGATTGAATTAGTGGAGGAGGGATAGTAAGGAAATCCACAGTACTACCTTTTAACTTTCGAAAGGGAGACTATTATAAAATGAGGAAAATAGTTAAGAAAAAACTAAAAGGAGCAGTTGCAAAGGTTAAAGACATCAAGCTTGGGTGTTGTTTAAAAATACTATCTTGGAAGCCCCGACCAGTTGTATTCCATGCTTCAAGAAAAGTGACAGGAAGTCCAAAAAACTGCCAGCATTGTTTAAAGGTGAGGTCAGAGAGGCTGTTGCCAAAAAAGCATCTTTCAGGAAATGGAAAAAAAGAGCCAAACGACGAAACCTGGAAACAGCACAAGCACTGGCAAGTCAAATGCAAGGCATTGATAACGCAGGCAAAGGGAGAATTTGAGAAGAAGCTTGCTGCAGAAGCAAAAATGCAAAATAAAGACTTTTTCAAGTACATTTGTAGCAAAAACCTGTGAGAGAGTCAGTTGGTCCATTAGATGATAGAGGGGTTAAAGGGGCACTAAGAGGAGACAAGGCGATAGCGGAGAGACTGAATGAATTCTTTGCTTTGGTCTTTACTGAGGAAGATGTAGGGATATTACTCATGACTGAAGTGGTATTTAAAGGTGTGGAAGAATTCAAGGAAATATCGATACATCAGGAAGATGTATTACAACTATTATATAAACTGAAGAGTAGCAAATCACCTGGGCCGGATGGTATACATCCAAGGGTGTTGAAAGAACTGAAATATGAGATCGCAGACCTGCTATTAGTAATCTGTGAATTTTCATTAAAATCATCTGTAAAATCTGAAGATTGGAGGATCGCCCATGTAACGCCAATTTTTAAAAAGATTTCCAGGGGTGATACTGGAAACTACAGACCGGTGAGCCTGACGTCAGTACCAGGAAAAATGGTAGAAACCATCATAAAGAATAAAATTACTCAGCATGTAGATAGTCATGGCCTAATGGGAGACAGCCAACATGGCTTTAGACAAGGAAGATCTTGTCTTACTAATCTGTTATGTTTTTTTGAAGGTGTGAATAAACAGGTGGACAAAGGTGAGTCGGTTGATATAGTGTATCTGGACTTTCAGAAAGCCTTTGACAAGGTCCCTCATCAGAGTCTTTTGGCAAAACTAAAGAGTCATGGGATAGCAGGCAGTGTACTATTGTGGATCAGGAACTGGTTAAAAGATAGAAAGCAGAGGGTAGGGCTAAATGGCCAATTTTCCCAATGGAGAAAGGTGAATAGTGGTGTACCCCAGGGGTCCGCTGCTTTTTGACATATTCATAAATGACCTGGATAGGAGAATAACGAGTGCAGTTATCAAATTTGCAGAGGGAAGAGTGGCTCAGTGGTTGGGACAGGTTGCCTCAGGCTGGAAGGCCAAGGGTTCAATTCCCACATGGGGACAAGCAACCTCAGGCCGGAGGGACTGGGGTCTCTAGTCCCATGGCCACTCCTTGTGGCCTTGGGCAATCCACTTCACCCTCCATTACCTCAGGTACACTTAGATTGTGAGCCCTTTGTGGACAAGGGAATAAAAAGTACCTGTAGTATACATGTAAACCGCACTGATTCTAAAGAGCGTGGTATAACAAATAAATAAATAAATGACACAAAACTATTTAAAGTTGTTAAAATCCAAGAGGATTGTGGAAAATTGCAAGAGGATCTTGATAAATTGGAAGAATGGGCATCAAAATGGCCTATGAAATTTAATGTGGACAAGTGCAAAGTTATGCACCTAGGGAAGAACAACCCAAACTATGGTTACAAGATGCAAGGTTCCACATTAGGAACCACCACCCAGGAAAAAAGATTTAGGCGTCATTGTGGATAACATGTTAAAACCCTCGGCGCAGTGTGCAGCAGTGGCCAAGAGAGCAAATAGAATGCTAGGTATCATAAAACAAAAGATATTATAGCGCCTCTATATCGTCCCATGGTGAGACCGCACCTTGAATATTGTGTGCAATTCCGGTCGCCGTATCTTAAAAAGGATATAGCGTTATGGGAAAAGGTTCAGAGAAGAGCCACCAAAATGATAAAGGGGATGGAAGGATACTCCTATGAAGAAAGGCTAAAAAGGTTAGGGCTCTTTAACCTGGAAAAAAGACGGCTGAGGGGAGATATGATAGAAGTTTATAAATTAATGAACGGAGTGGAACGGGTAAACGTAGATCGATTGTTTATGTTATCAGAATATAGACAGACTAGGGGACATGCAATGAAGCTACAGGGTAAACTATTTCAGACTAATAAAAGAAAATATTTTTTCACTCAACGTGTAATCAAACTCTAGAATTTGTTACCGGAGGATGTAGTAAAGGCTGTTAGTGTAGCTGGGTTTAAAAAAGGTTTGGACAAGTTCCTGGAGGAAAGGCCCATAAACCATTATTAAGAAGGGACCCAAGATATCAATGCTTGACCCAGTAGAAGCATTGTGGAACCTGTGTCTTTTGGGGAAACTGCTAGGTACGTATGACCTAGATTGGCCACTGTTGGAAACAGGATACTGGGCTTGATGGACCTTGGTCTGACCCAGTATGGCATATCTTATGTTCTTAAGAGTGATAAAATTAGCAAGAAAATTATATATAGACTAAGGGGTATGTTTACTAAACGTGAATAACGCGCGTAGTATGACGTTAACGACCGTAAGTGCAGTGTAACGCGCGTAAACACGCGCCAACGACCGGTAACTTCGTACTACGCGCGGTAACCGCGCTTAACGATTGTAAAGCCTCGCGGCGCGTTAAAACAGCGCAGAAGGTGGAGAGTGGGCGGAGAGAAGGGGTCAATGGGCGGAGAGGGGGCGTGGAGAGGCTCCCCCTCACTAACGCGCTGTAATTCTGAGCTCAATTCCAACGCGAATGAAAACCTGCCGTTAAAGGCATTTAAAGGGAAGAGAAACCATTTCCGTCAGCAATGTACAGAAAAACCGGGGGAAACACAGAAAACGTGAGCAGTGTGATACATGTGCACTGAACAAAATAGCACATAAAACGTTAAAAATGACCACAGGAAACATTTTAAAAAGCATAATACAGCTGGGCAACAGTGATAGCAATGGGCAACAAGGAACAACACTGCCTGAAAAGCACCAAATAAAAAAGAAATGATGTGTGGAAGGGTCTACGCTCCACAGACCCTTTTAAAGATCATTTCATTGTAATGGATTGTCCTGGGAGTGTTGTGTAATGTTTCCCAATGATATCATTGTTGCCCAGCTTGGTTATGGGTGTGTGCCCCTTTTGTGAGGTATTCTCTGAGGTTTATGTGCACCGTTGTCTGCATACAAGGTAAATGAGGTCACAGTAAACCTGTTGCAGAGCAGGGTTTCTGACTCATCAGGCCGGTTTAACTAACTCCAGGGACTGCACTGTCTCTGTGGCCACAGTGTGGTGCAACAGACACAGCCAGTGCCTGTAAGACCAGAGGGTCACAGGTTCAAATCCCAGCTAGGGCTCCTGCCAACCCAGTCCCCATAGCCTTACCCACCACTAAACAGTGATAGTAAAGACACACCTTTATTGCAGAGAACATACGCATGGCCTATATTTTACCACACCAGAAACAGGCACATTACCTTAAAGCAGAGTTCCGCAAATGCAGTCCTGGAGGGCCCCACAACATTCCGGTTTCATGTTGCCTCCAATAAAGATGCCTGTGCTGCATAGCTATGCACCACCCCCATGTTATGCAGATGTAGCTCATGCATATTTATGAGGGACAGCATGAAAACCCGAACAGTGTTTGGAACACCAGGACTGGAGTTGGGGAACTCTGCCGTAAAGCAGCAGCCAACAGGGCCACACACCCACCCACAGGCCCCATTGGCCAATGCCACCTGGAGAGGCAAGACATTGGGTCCTGCCTGTATCTCCCAATACTAGCAGTTGCATACCTTAGCAATGCCACCCTACACCTGGGTATATGGTACACAGCTATCAAACGTTTGCTATGAGAACTGGCAGATATCAATTCCTCTGTTAAGCACATTTTGCTCATTGAGCTCCACCATAACAATCATTCTGATGTCTGCGGTGTGTGCTGCAGGTCTGGTCTCTGACAGTGTTTACCACCCTGGGGAGTGACCCCCCAACAGTCTTGTGTACCATATCCATGCCTGTACTATGCCCATGACTGGTGTGGTGTGTATGGCTGCTGACCACCTCTATAGTAGCACAATGCTGTCATCGGTGTGGGGGTGGTTGTCTGTCTATCCAGTGTGTGGTGGCTGCAAACACCTTCCACAGCCCACACTGCCAGCAATGTTGCCAGTATTGGGCTGCCAATGTGCATAATGAGGAGCAAGGTACCATGGGTATAGGCCGGACAGGGTGGCCTGGCCAGGGCGCATCTGCACAGGGCATAGGGCAGTGACAGGCACATTGTAGTGGCCAGCCACCACCTACACAGACAGGGTGACCTCAGTATGTGCTGCTGAGAGATCACTCTCACCTGACTGTGCAGTGACCACAGCATGGCTAGGCACCCCCATAGTGCTATCTAGTATTTCTCTCATGTGATATATATGGGTTGCCTTTTGGGGCCCTGTCACTGATTTAACTGTGTATGCTGACATCCCAGTTCTGGGTGCAGGCATCTCCACTGGGCACTAGCAGACTATTTGCAGCTGGTATGTGTTGTGATGGAGTGGCTTGCAGGGTGCAGTGGCTGATGGCTTGCACCAGGGGAATATCAGATAGTGGTGGGGTGCAGCATGCCATATCTAGGCCTAATGTCTGTCTGCTATTGTGTTCTGGATGTGTACAGAGCTGCATTGACTGCTCTGTGGGGTGTGTGTCCCTCAGCAGGACTGGGGTTGATGTTCCCCTCTACGTCCACCTTGCAGGGAGGTAGATGTTGTATCTTTTGATAGGAGACCCTGTTTGCTGCCCTGGGGGAGGGGGTGGTGGTGCATGGGCCCTCCTAGGGGTCCATGGGGGCTACACCTGACTGATACAGACAGAGATGTCCAAGGTGTTTCTGCAGAAACTACCTGTCTCACACTATAACACTGCTGTGGACCTGCACCATGGCCTCTTTCAGCTATGGACTTTGCTGTGGACCTGGTGCTTGGCGCCTCACTGCACCCTCAGGGTGAGCACAGTACCCGCACGCTGTGACAGTGTGTGGCTACCCTGTGCCGGTACAACACACGGTCAGTACCCCCTACCAGGCCGAGGTGCTGTGGGGGTGCACATGGTCGCTTCCCCCCTACCAGGCCGAGGTGCTGTGGGTGTGCATTCCCCATCTTGTGTTTATCTGTGGACAGCTGATTTGCATGTGCAGTGCATCATGGGTGTGACTGGCGCAATCCAACCCTGGGGGAATCCAGCGCCTGCTCACAGGCTTTGATAACCCATAGGCCATCCCACGTACATCTGTTAGCATTGTGCATAGGTGCAGGACACCCTACCGAGTCTGTCATATAAGGTACCCACACAGGTAAAAACACACATACCCACGCACGATTGTACGCGCGGAGCTACGCCCGTACCAACGCACGCCCCAACGTACATTGTTACGCACACTGCGAGGGTGTGTTTCTGTATGCAGTACTCGACGTAAAGCAAAACATGCCTTCTCACGGCACACTGGGGACTCGAACCCATACTGCCTGTAACAGTGGTCAGTACACTAACCATTGTGCTACAGCTCTGTGTTAGTGCTCTGTGTCTGTACAGCTTCCTACAATGTACGTCCACAGCAATGCACGCACGTACGCCCACAGTAATGCATGTGGCCACGCCCACAGTAATGCATGTGGCCACGCCCCCAGCAACGCACGTGGCTACGCACCCAGCAACGCACGTGGCTGCGCAGCAAAGGCATTTGGAAGAAATGGCATCCATGTCGAGGAAGCCTCCCTTCA
The DNA here is from genome assembly GCA_033557465.1 of Ichthyophis bannanicus. Taxonomy (NCBI): domain Eukaryota; kingdom Metazoa; phylum Chordata; class Amphibia; order Gymnophiona; family Ichthyophiidae; genus Ichthyophis; species Ichthyophis bannanicus. The sequence goes on from CM066031.1 coordinate 1,205,593,628, forward strand.
GCCAGAGGGACATCTACCTGCTAACAGAGCTGTTCTGCCTCCGCCAGCAGAGGCTCTTCCCTGGCTCATCCAGGAGGCAGAACCTGGCAAGGGTCAGGAGGGCCTGGGAGCGCCTGGCCCATAGGTTTAACAGGAGCTCAGACTACCCACGTGAGGTAAGTGCATGGGGACAAGTCCCCCAAATGATGAGACAAAACAAAACACACCCAGTAACGTCAGCACAAATACACAATGCACTGACAGGGAATAGCAGGTGCTGACACATCCTGCGGCTAGGAAAGTCTGCCACACACCCCAGAAAAAGGCACCCCTGCCCCAAGGGGGTAGCTGCAACCATGGCAGAGGAGCACCACAGATCACAGAGGTATGGTATAGGGTGCCTTTGCAGGCCAGGGATGTCCCCCATCCACAAGACACCCCAGTCCCACCTCTCAGGCCAACAGGAAAGGAAGGGGGTCTGCACCATGTCTCCTTTAACCAACACATTTGCAAAATGCATCCTCTGATGCTGCAGGCCCCAAATGAGGGCATCTCTCTCCAACCCTGCCCACTGTCTGCTGGTGCCTTGTGTGATTACAAAAGACAAACCCCAGCTCCAAGCAGATGTAGGCCCCAAATGAGGGCATCTCTCCCCCACCCTGCCCACTGTCTGCTGGTGCCTTGTGTGATTACAAAAGACAACCCTCAGCTCCAAGCAGATGCAGGCCCCAAAAGGGGTCCCCTGCACCAAACCGGTGCCCTGGGAAACAGGCCCTGTATGGGATCACAAAAGACAAACCACAGGCTAAGGGGTTCCCAGTGAGCACTGTAGGTGACAAACTCCCACCCCAACAGTGGCTGATTGGCACATGCAGATGTGTGTAGGTGGCACCCAAAGCTGTGATGTGTTATGTACGTGGGGCGCACATACAGGGCACATGGTGCACCAACAAGGGTGGCGTGTGTGTGGCCCACACATGGGGCTGTCCCACGTTAACGCAAGGGGGCATGAGTGCCTCACCCAATAGGGGCAGGCGCTTGTTGTATGAAGTGAGAATGTTAGATGCAGAGGCAGGGAACCACCACGTGTCCACACAGTAGCTAAGGGCAATGTTCGGTGTCACCCCTACAGGTGGAGGACCTTCGAAAGAAGGCACGAGAGCTGAGGGCCCGGTACCCTAGGTTTGTTGCCAGGGTGCAGCGCGAGAGGATGGCCCAGCAGAATGGTGAGTACCGGGACATGGCCATGTAGGGGAACGAGTGGTGGAAACACAGGTCCACAGTGACATGGGAAGAGGATGTTCCCCCAGGGGATGACATGTGTTATCTCTCCCACAGCTGATGCACGTTCAGCCATCGAGGACGAGGGGCCGGAGGAACTGCCAGACGTTGTGGGCCTGGAGGGAGACCAGGAGCCCCGCGACAATCAGGACGGCGGACAAGAGAGGGGTGCAGAGGATGGCGACGAAGGAAATGGGCTCGCATCCCCACACCCCAACAAGGGAGTGGAGGGGGATGAGGAAGGGGGCCAGATGGGAGGGGATGTGGGGGATGCAATGGAAATGGGGACTGATGTTGGGGAGCCTGGGGACCAGGATAAGGAGGGGGGGGATGTGAGTGGAAGGGAAGGGGAAGGGGAGGAGGTGGGTGGCAGGGAGAGGGAGGGGGAGGTGGGGGGGGAGGGGGATGGGGTTGTGGGGACGATGTTGGAGGCTGGGGGGAGGGAGGGGATGTACAGCGGAGGGGGTGGGGTGGGGGCAGGTTCCCAATGGCACGCTCCGCCACAGGGCACTGGGGGCACCAGTCACCTGCCCCATGATCAGGGCACGGCAGGCCCTCTGGATGTGTGCCTGCCACACATGGCCGCAGGCAGATCTGCTGTCCATGCAGCCACACAGACACAGGGAGATGTGTGTCTGTGCGTCTGCATGTGCGGCCTGCGCCTGGCTGCAGCTGTGCGTGCCCAGGCACAAGCCCAGAGGCAGTTCGCCCTAATCCAGGGGCAGGTGCTGGCGACCCTGTCCATGGTGGCTGACCGTCTGCGGGAGCAGGATGAGCGCCCTGACCGTGCCGCACACGGTCAGCCACCATCTGACAGGGGTCCCCAGGGTGTGTAATATGTGGACACACATAGCACACCCGCCCTGTGACGGACCGTGCCATTGCATGTACATGACAAGGGCCACAGGGCGGAGCGGGGACATAGATGTTTGTCCGAGCATGCATTGTTAGCCATGCTGCTGTCACCTGCCATCAGTTAAGATATGTGACGCATGGCCCATGTGTGGCCGCATGTAACTTTTGTACATAGGTTTTACACCCAAGTTGTTAAAAATGATGAATGTTAAACATACAAACTGTGTGGTCAGATGTCCCTCATTGCTAGGTGACAGTGATGTGCGAGTGATGGGTGTGGCTGTGTTCACTATGAGAGGCAAGGAGCGACGTGGAACAGACACTTTTTCTTGCTTCTTCTGGGGCACCATGTTGGGATACTGTATGTTACTACTATGTGCAGTGACGCACACAGTCATTTCACCGTACCATACCCGGGGGCTATGTGGGTATGTGCCCCTTCTGGTGTTCATCTCTGGACTGCTGGTCTGCATGTGCATTGCACCATGGGTATGCCTGCATTGGTACAGATCCTGGCCAGGACAGCAGCAGTTAAGTGGTGTTCTGCTGCCCTTCTGTAGACAGCCAGGGGGTGGTTAGCAGCTCTGGGGCTGCAGGCCAGTGGGTTATTCATTGCCTGTTGAGCCAGTAGTCATGGGTTCAGACCCACAATGGGTTCCTTTTATAGGGCTGTCTGCAGCATTATATGTTTTACATACACCGGACTGCTACCGGTGACAGCCCCTCCGCGTACTATTACCTTACTGCGCCTCATGGGCCCACCATGTGTCACCTTCTCTGGCTCCCTTTACATTACTTTGTGGACTGCTCTATTGGGGGACATTTTGATGTGCCTCAGTGGACACTCCACTTTATAATGTGGCATATGTTGTGCGTTATGGGGTGCCTTCTGCAGCAACCTTGGGTACGCCACTGTGTGTGTGTGTTTGCTAGCAACTGTACAACACATACATGACATATACATGCCCCCTCACTCACTAGATAACGTGTGGGTGTGTTTACTTGCACACCAAAAGGAAAGGGAACATAGACATGCCCCCTCACTCACTATCTAATGTGTGGGTGTGTTTGCTTGCACCCCTCCAAAATGAAAACAACTAAATGCCCCCTCCCTCACTGTATCATGTACAGGATGCTACATCAGCCAGCCTTCTGCAACTGGCACCCTGCGGACTCGAACCCATGCTGCCCGTATTAGCGGTCACTGCAGTAACCATTGTGCTACAGCTCTGTATTGATCATGTATGTCTGAGTGGCTTCTTATGCTTAACGCGCGGTGACGCCGCTAACGCGCCATGTAACGCTCGTTACTTTAGTAACGCGCGGTAGGTGTTCCGCTGTCCCGCCCATCTCCTTATTTGGGGGTTTGTCTTATTAACGCGGATCCTAACGCGAACTGCAATAACGCGATTTAGTAAAAATACCCCTAAGTCCCGACAAGCCCTCCATAAGCTTAGAGGGAAGTGTCATACAGACTGAAAAAGGAAAATCCAAGCCCACAAGGGCTACAAAAAGAAAATAAAGCAAACCTGATCACAACAGCACACCATTAAATAAGCATCTAAAACTCAAGGCACACATGGTGGAGAAGAAACAATTTGCCTAGCACTAATAAAGGTTAAGCCCGATTCCAGTAGGGACATATCCAAGCCATCTGGATGGCCCGAACAGGATGGGCCTGTTAGAATCAGATTCTGCACCACACGAGCCAGATGTTCTCATGGGTGCAGGTTTGGGAACTGAGAGACGGCCTGACTTGCCCCGTTCATCGCCATGGGGATGTCCTCCCCATGGCACAACCTGCCCGCTGCCTTCGAGCCCCCCTTTACCTAATGTCTGACCCAGATGAGAGTAGCTGGGGCCGAGATCATGTGGCAGGGCTCACCCTGCTTGCCGTCATCATTGCTGGGGGGGGCTAGCTGGTTGATCTGGAAGGGTGGCCAGTGCTTATTCCATCTCCGAGGTGGAATAAGCTGGCTATCCCCCCGGCGATCCCCAGATGTACAGGGCCATGATCAGAATCAGCCCTGTACATCTAGGGGTTGATCCCGCCCATTCTTTGCCCACTCTCCACACCAGCGGCTCTGTATGTGCAGGGGTCCCGGAGGCAGCTTACGGTTCAGGCGGCTGGCGGGGCTGGACATCCCGCCGGGACAAACAGCCCCACTAGTTGCCTTGCAGAATCGGGCCCATAGCTAATGGAATTATGCTTGACTAGGGGTTTGCAAGGGAACTTTAAAAAGAATAAGATGCCGGGGGGCGGAGCCTGATGTCCAGCGGGTAAGACGCTTCGCGCTGAAGCTCCCGAGAGGCCTACTTAGAATCCTGACATAATACCTATACAAACTTACTATTTCGCTCCGGGCTGACCGGGGTACCTCGGGGGGGATGGCGGCCCATAAACCAGCGCGCTTGGACTTCGGGTCTCCTTCTTCTTCTCACGGAAAACGCTCCAAAACAGAGGTGTCCTCCCCACAGAAGATGGTTCCATTTCGGGAGAACCCCGAAATGCACCTGGAGATTTTAGAGGAAATACGCGGCGTGAAGGAATTGGTGCAGTCCAATGGAGAAGCGCTTAGAGCCATGCGAGAAGACTTTGGAGTGCTCCAGGACCGACTTGAAGGTCTCTCATTACGGCAGGACAATATGGCGGGGGTCCTCGACTCGCACGCGGCGCGCTTGGGCACACTGGACAAGGCTGAGCGCCAGATACAGAATCTTCAAAAGGAGTTAGAAGATAGCAATAATCGAGCCCGTCGCAACAATGTGAGGCTCATTGGAATACCGAGGGGGGGTGGAAGCGGGAGATATGAGAGAATTCCTGCTCAAAACTCTTCCCTCCTTGCTGAAGATCACCTTTCATAAAGAACTGGAAATCGATCGAGCACACCGTGTTCCTACCCACATGGCGCTCAACCGAACGACCCCCCGGCCTATTATCTTTCGCTTGCTACGATATCAACAAGTGGAACAAATTTTAAATGCTGCCCGGGCGAACCATCATTTGGAATTTGAAGGTCACAAAGTCTCCTTCTTCCCTGATCTGGCAAAGCCTACAGTCGACCGACGGAAGAAACTCATAAGAACATAAGAACATAAGAAATGCCATACTGGGTCAGACCGAGGTCCATCAAGCCCAGCATCCTGTTTCCAACAGTGGCCAATCTAGGTCATACGTACCTAGCAGTTTCACCAAAAGACACAGGTTCTGCAGTGCTTGTACTAGGCCAAGCATTGATATCCTGGGTCCCTTTTTAATAGTGGTTTATGGACCTTTCCTCCAGGAACTTGTCCAAACCTTTTTTAAACCCAGCTATACTAACAGCCCTTACTACATCCTCCGGTAACAGATTCCAGAGTTTGATTACACGTTGAGAGAAGAAATATTTTCTCCTATTTGTCTTAAATAGTTTACCCTGTAGCTTCATTACATGCCCCCTAGTCCTTCTATATTCTGATAGCGTAAACAATTTATCCACGTTTATCCGTTCCACTCCATTCATTAATTTATACACCTCTATCCTCCTTGCTTTTCGCCCTCGACTTCAACAGCTACAGGCTCGCTTTGGCCTGTTGTATCCCGCGAAGCTCCGAGTGACTCTCCACAACCAAACCAGGACATTCGAAGATCCTGATCTACTATCAACATTTTTAGACTCCAAAGAAGCAGAGCAGATGCGCTAATCCAACGACTTGGACTTTTATTTGCCGGCTCTGTCCGCCATTTTGAAGGGCCCGATGCGGCGGTCATAGTTCAGTACAGAGACTGCCTGGACTTTCTTTCTTTCTTTCTATGACTTTTGTTATGTGGTCTCCTATCCCTCCATGATGTGTGCCTCGGTCGGATTCGGAGCACGCACAGTCCTACAGGTTATGTATTTTTTCAATTTCGGCCTTCTCTGGGGCTTCTCCCCGCAGACACATGGTCGCCAGTAATTTTTGGGGTTCTGCTTCTTCTCTACCGCGCTGCGGTTTTTCTTTTTTCATGTGGGGCGCTTCATTGTATTATTTAAGCTTATTTTCTTTTATGCCATATGTACAGCCAGATACAGTCAATATGAGGGACATTGTGAAATTATGTGCGCTATCATGCTCAGAATTTTTAACTTGTCTGAATGGCTTTATGTAAAATCTTATCACTCAACGTAAAGGGCATTAATAGTCCAATCAAGAGAAAGAAAATCCTTAGCTATCTTAGCCATGAGCATGCTGATTTAGCGTTTCTTCAGGAAACGCACTTAAACTCTGCTGAAACACTGAAACTCAATGTTAAGCCTTACATGGTGGCTGCCTATTCTCCCGCCGTTTCCAAACGGTGCGGGGTAGCCATTCTGGTTAAGAAATCTTTGCAAGCTACTGTAATTGATACTAGCGCTGACAAGGAGGGTAGATGGGCCCGCGTACATCTTAAGGTTGGAGATAGTGAATTTACATGTATTTGCATTTATGCCCCGAATGTGGACAACCCTGCTTACTATGCAAGTATTGCGCAGTTGGCACAGGCCTCTGCCAATACTCCATTAATACTTGGTGGTGATTTTAATCAAGTGTTAGACCCTCTGATAGATAGACAGCCGCCTAGAACGAGTAGTCCACCCAAGAGTCTTGCTACCCTTACAGCTCTGATGCAAGATCTTGCGCTGGTAGATATATGGAGGCTACTTCACCCCTCCGACTTAGAGTTCACTTTCTTTTCTGCCCCCCATCACTCCCAATCTAGAATAGATTTCTTTCTCATTTCCAAAGCACTGATTTCTCAAGTAGACACGACTAGGACTCATCCTCTCCATATTTCAGATCATGCTGCCATATCTTTATCATTACGTGTCACTGCGCGGGACGATTCTCCCCGAGCTTGGTTTTTTGATAGATCCCTACTGGGTCAAACAGATTTTCAGGTTGATATAAAGGCCGCTATCCAAGATTATTTTCATTTTAACTCACCCCATGACACAGCGAGCTGGGCTTGGTGGGAGGGTTTTAAAGCATCTATCCGCGCCACTATAACTAGCTATCAAATTCGGCAGGGGAAACAAAGAAAGCAGCATTTACTGACTCTAGAGCAGCAGATACAAGCTGGGGAGCGTCTCCTCACGTCCCGTACTGACCCATGTATTTTACTCCGTTTACAACGCTTGCGTTTTCAATACAATCAGCTTTTGTACACTGCTGCTGTTAAAAATATCGAATCACAACAAGGGCTATATTATCGGGAAAATAATCGTGCTGGCAAATTATTAGCAAATGCCCTAAAAGGTCAAAAAGAAGCCAAGCGTGTTACCGCCCTCCGTAATCCGTCGGGGGGGGGCTTGGTCACTAAAGATACCGAAATCTTAGAACTCTTTCGTGATTTTTATACTCGGCTTTATCAATCTGAATGTGATTTTGAGCCAGATGTATTTGAACGCTTACTTTCAGGGGTACAAAGACCGACCCTATCTGACGACGATAGAGTGGCCTTGGACACACCATTTACTGTCTCAGAAATTCATTCTGCTATCAAGAAATGTGCCTCAGGTCGAGCCGCAGGCCCTGACGGTCTCCCTGCTGAATTCTACAAAACTTTTCACGCTGACTTAGCTCCAGTTTTGAAAATTTATTTTTCTGCTCTGGCCGAGGAGGGTTCTCCTTCTGGGTCCTTTTCCATGGCAAATGTAGTAGTTTTTGAGAAAGAGGGGAGAGACCCGCAACTAACAGCTAATTATCGTCCAATCTCCCTCCTAAACGCGGACTATAAAATATTTGCCACCATTCTCTCTACCCGGCTCTCGGATAGGATGCCTACCTTAATACACCCAGATCAATGCGGTTTCATTCCTGGTAGATCAACTGCCGACAATGCTCGGACTCTATGCCATGTACTGACTACCGCAGTTAATCTTGATCGCCCATTTGTTGGCCTCTCACTTGATGCTGAGAAGGCCTTTGATCGCTTAGAGTGGCCCTTCCTGTTTGCAGTCCTCCGCTGGTACGGATTCGGGGAAGGTTTTCTCCGTTGTCTTCGCACCATGTACGCACAGCCTACAGCCAGTATATGTGCCAATGCTTTAAAGTCTCAGCCTTTTCCCCTTCAACGCGGCACTCGCCAGGGATGCCCACTGTCTCCACTTCTCTTCGATCTTGCACTTGAACCCTTGGCTTTACTAATCCGGCAATCGGAGGAGATTCATGGAGTCCCCTTCACCCATAGGGAAATCAAAATTTCAGCGTATGCTGATGACCTTATGCTTTTTGTCTCTATAGACTCAGTACCGGCTGTCCTAGAGCAAATTGGTAAATACTCACAACTGTCCGGTTATAAGATAAATTGGACCAAGTCGGTAGCCTTTCCATTAAATCCTTTGCTTCATCAGGCAGATATGCAACCCTTCCCCTTTTTATGGCAACCTCGCATGGTCAAATACCTTGGGGTTCACTATTGTTCTCCTTTGGAAGACACTATCTCCTTCAATGCCAAAGACTTAACCTCTAAAGTCCGGGCGCTTACTCACCGCTGGACTCCTTTAACACTTACCTGGTGGGGTCGATTAGAAACCATAAAAATGATGATTGTTCCGAAAGTGAATTATATCTTAGAAATGTTGCCCTGTCTCTTCCCTCGACGTATATATAAAGATATAGAGGGCCTTCTGACTAGATACTTGTGGCAAAACAAGACACCTAGGATAGCGAAACATAAGCTGCAAGCAGATAAGGAAAATGGGGGTGTCAGATTCCCTGATTTCCTGAAGTATCATCAATCTTTTCTTCTCAAACAAGGCGCTCGCTGGCTGGAAGATCCAGTACCGAGTAGACCTGTGTGGCTAGACATAGAAGAGGACCTTTGCAAACCGATTCCTCTCACTTTTCTCCCTGGTATGACTCTCCCATCAGACTCCCACTTTCCACCAATGCTTTTAGACACCTTAGGTGCCTTTAATAATCTTATGCACTCTTTAGACTCCCGACTCTGTCCGTTAGACAAGCTCCCACTTTGGTATAACACTCGATTTCGAATACAAAATAAGCCGATGGCGTGGAGCCCCTGGTACACTAGGGGCATTTGGATTCCTAGTCAGTTGTTCCATGAAGGTCGCTGGAAAACTTTTAGTGAATTGCAAATTGAATTTGGTCTCCCAGCGAAACACTATTTTCAGTTGGTGCAACTTCAGCATTGCCTTCGGAGTGCTAAGGTGCTCCCGCCATCGGCCTCCCCTACACAAGGTTGGTTGGAGACTATCCGATCTATCGGTAGTTCACCGGGTGTAGCATCCAATTTTTACAAAACCTTATGTAATGCTATAATTAGAGATACCCCTATAGCGCAGAAAGCATGGGAGAAAGAATTGCATGTGACTTTGACCCCGGAGCAATGGAGCCTTGTCTGGAGTAGAGTAACACGGGTCTCCCGATCCGCCTCACTCACTCAGACACTCTTCTTTCTAGCCCACCGGTGTTTTTACACTCCTGACAGATTAGCCAAATGGAACACTACTCAGGGCAATAGTTGTTGGACATGCCATGCGGCCATTGGTTCACTACCTCATGTTATGTATGAATGCCCCGCACTACAGTATTACTGGCGTCGGGTCTGGGGTCGTATCCAGTCTATTTTGCACTTTCAAGAGCCCCTTTCTTGGAGGATAGTGGGACTTCGCTCAGCTGCGGGGATCCCCTCTCTTCCAAAAACGGCTTACTTCCTTTTGGACTTTATGCTTGGCATTGCTATTTCCCTAATTACGAAATACTGGAAAAATAGCTCTCAGCTGAGCCCCAATGAATGGTGGAATCATGTCTGTCTCTACAGTAAATATGAACAAATACCTCGTATGTTTGCTTCCCCCATTCAGACTCCTCATCATCGGTCTAAATGGAAGATGCTCAATGACTATGTACATTCTGCTCAATGCTCTCATCTGACTGTCTAAATTTGTATATATCTTTGTCCCATGATTATTCTGTATCGCAGATCCTCTTTTGATTGTTTTGATGTATAATCACTGTTGTTTGGAAGCGCTCACATGCTGACATAATCAGCTAGAGAAGAAGCGTGGGGGTGGGGGGTAATTGGGTTTACTTTTCTTTATTGTATACTTGTTTTGTCTCCTTTGGTGTGTTGTTTCTTTTGTTTGTTGCAAAATGAAAATAAAAGTTTAAAAAAAAAAAAAAAAAAAAAGAATAAGATGCCCAAATGCAATACCCCAGATTTCAATAGGAGAAATTCCCTACAGTGTTTCTGAGTTTCTCTTGCGAGGTCCGGAAAGACCCTAACATTACATCCAAGAAAAGGGTCCTGTCTTTTTTTAAAGAAAAGTTTGAGAATCCAGACTCTGAACACTGAAAGCACACAGGTAACCAAAAGAAGTGCAGGAACCACAGACTCTAGGAATCTTCTAACAAAGCAGAGACGTTGACTGTGTCCATAGCTAGCATATCCTCCAATCTTTCTCTTCTTCCCATTGGTAGAAAATATACAAGAGAAACAGGAGGAACTGCTTCTTTGAGCACTTGCAAAACTTCAATTAAATATCTGTGGAAAAATCTATCTAGGAGAAATAGCTGAAGATTTCAGAAACTTTATAAACCTTCAATTGGACACCCTGGAGACATTTTCCAAGGACTCCAGTTTAATCTTAAAACTGTTAAATCTTTCATAGTAGCAGTATTCAAATCATAAACAGAGTCAATTTGAACGGTATTACCCGATATTTTAACCATTAAACCCTTGATTATAATCTTTTGGTAAGTAAACTTGTAGGAAAGTGTGGGAAGGAGGTTCTGGAGGCCAAATTTAGGCTTTCAGGTAGGAAGGTGAAAGCCAGAACTTCTAGGGTAGCATTCTCTGAAATGCTTCCCATTCCACGCACAGGACCCAAAAGGCACACAGAGCTCCAGAGTCTCAATGCGTGGATGAGACAATGGTGCAAAGAAGAGGGTTTTGGATTTGTTAGGAACTGGGCAACATTCTGGGGAAGAGAGGGGCTCTTCTAAAGGGATGGGCTCCACCTTAACTGGGATGGAATCAGGCTGCTGGCATTGACCTTTTAAAGGAGATAGAGCAGCTTTTAAACTAGATAGTAGGGGAAAGCCGACAATCTCCCAGGAGCGCATGGTTTGGAAGGATGTATCCTTGAAGGATACTAGCAAAATAGTGAAGTTAGGGCATCCTGACAGAGAGGTTCCAATAAAGATAAAAGTAACCCAGATGTCCTTCATCTGCAGAGACAAAAGATTCCAACTGGTTATCAACTGATAACCAGATTAATATGAATAAAATACAACCTCTAAAATGTCTGTATGCAAATGATAGAAGTCTAAAAAATAAATGGGTGAGCTAGAATATATACCACCAAACAAAAGATTAATATGATTGGCATCTTAGAGATCTGGTGGAAGGAGGAGAACCAATAGGACACTGTGATACCTGGGTACAAACTATATCACAATGATAAAGTAGATCAAATTGGTGGAGGGGTTGCACTCTACATTAGAGAGGGCATTGAGTCACATAGGATAAAAGATTTAAGGAAACAAAATACACTGTAGAATCTCTATGGATAGAAGTTCCATGTAAAAAGGGGAAGGCGACAGCATTGGGGGTGTACTACCGACTGCCTGGTCAGAATGAACAAATGGATGATGAAATGCTAAAAGAAATCAGGGAAGCTAACAAAAGTTATACCACAGTAACAATGGGTGATTTCAATTGCCCTAGTATCGACTGGGTCTGTGTCACAGCAGGACTTACTAGAGAGATAAAGTTTCTAGATGAAATAAATGACTGCTTCTTGGAGCAGCTGGTGTATGAACTGACAAGAGGGGAAGCTATTTTGGACCTAGTCCTTAGAGGAACACAGGATCTGGTGTAAGAGATAGGGGTTTTGGGGCCACTTCGCAATAGTGATCATAGCATGATCACATTTGATTTAATAAATGGAAGAAAGACGGCAAGAAAATTCACAGTACTACTTTTTAACTTTCAAAAGGGAGACTATGATAAAATTAGGAAAACAGCTGGAAAGGTTAAAGATTTACATCAAGTATGGGCGTTGTTTAAAAGTACTATCTTGGAAGCCCAGACCAGACATATTCCATGCTTTAAGAAAAGTGGAAGGAAGGCAAAAAAACTGCCAGCATGCTTTAAAGATATGGTTGGAGAGGCTGTCATTGCCAAAAACAGCATCCTTTAGGAAATGGAAAAAGGAGCCTAATGACGAACAATGGGAACAACATAAGCATTGGCAAGTTAGATGTAAAGCATTGATAAGACAGGAAAAGAAAGAATTTGAAAGAAGCTTGCGTGGAAGCAAAAACACATAAAATCTTTTCCAAGTACATTCGTAGCAGAAAACCTGTGAGAGAGTCAGCTGGACCATTGGAGATTAGAGGAGTAAAAAGAGCACTAAGAGGGGACAAGGCCATAGCAAAGATACTGAATGAATTCTTTGCTTAGGTCTTTACTGAAGAAGATGTAGGGAAGTTACCCATGCCTGAGATGGTATATAAAGGTGATGTAGCAGAAGAATTGAAAGAAATATTGATAAACCAGGAGGATGTATTACATCTTTTTGATAAACTGAAGAGCAAAAATCACCTGGACTTGATGGTATACATTCAAGGGTGTTGAAAGAACTGAAATATGAGATTGCAGACCTCTGTGAATTATCATTAAAATCATCTGTAGTACCTGAGGACTGGAGAGTGATGATGAATACGATGTCAATATTTTAAAAGGGTTCCAGTGGTGATCCAGGAACATAAGAACATAAGATATGCCATACTGGGTCAGACCAAGGTCCATCAAGCCCAGTATCCTGTTTCCAACAGTGGCCAATCTAGGTCATACGTACCTAGCAGTTTCCCCAGGAAACTACAGACCAGTGAGTCTGGCATCAGTAATGGGCAAAATGGTAGAAACCATTATAAAGAATACAATTACTGATCAAGTAGAGTCATGTTTAATGGGAGAAGGTCAACATGGATTTAGCCAAGGAAAGTCTTGTCTTATAATCTATTATATTTTTTTGAAGGTGTGAATAAACAGGTAGACAACCAGTTGATATAGTGTATTTGGATTATCAGAAAGCTTTTGACAAGGTCCCTCATGAGAGACTCTTGACGAAATTAAAAAGTCATGGGATTGGAGGCAATGTAGAATTGAGGATCAGGTACTGGTTAGAAGAGAGAAAGCAGTAAGTAGGGCTAAATGACCAATTTTCTCAATGAAAAAAAGTAAATAGTGAAGTACCATAGGGATCTGTGCTGGGCCCACTGCTTTTTAACTTATTCATAAATGACATGGAAATGGGAATGAAGATTAAACTTATTAAATTTGTAGATGACACAAAATTATTCAAAGTCGTTAAAACCCCTGAGGATCGTGAAAAATTGCAAGAGGACCTAGATAAATTGGAAAACTGGGCATCTAAATAGCAGATGAAATTTAAAGTGGACAAGTGCAAAGTTATGCACCTAGGAAAGAACAACCCAAACTTTGGTTAAATGATGCAGGGTTCCTCATTTGGAACCACCACCCAGAAAAAAGATTTAGGCGTCATCGTGGATAACATGTTGAAACCCTTGGCCCAGTGTGCAGCGGTGGCCAAGAAAGCAAATAGAATTCTAGGAATCATAAGGAAAGGAAAGGAGAATAAAATAAAGGCTATTATAATACCTCTGTATCATTCCATGGTGTGCTCAGACCTTGAATATCGAATATTAAAAAGGATACAGCTGAATTAGAAAAGATACAAAGAAGAGAGACAGAAATACAGTAGGAAAGGGAATGGAAAGATACCACTATGAGGAGAGGCTTAAAAGGTTGGCGCTCTTCAACTTGGAAAAGAGACGGCTGAGGTGAGATATGATAGAGGTCAATAAATTAATGAATGGAGTGGAACGGGTAAATGTAGATTGGTTATTTATGTCATCAAAAAGTAGAAAGACTAGAGGACACACAGTGAAGTTATAATGCAACCCATTTAAGACTACATAGAGAAAATATTTTTTTACTCAATGCGTAATCAAACTCTGGATGTAGTAAAAGCTGTTAGTGTAGCTGGGTTTAAAAAAGATTTGGACAAGTTCGTAGAGGAAAGGTCCATAAATCATTATTAAAGAGGACCTGGGAAATCTACTGCTTGCCCTGGGATGAGCACTGTGGAACCTGTGTGCCTCTTAGGAGCCTGCAAGGTACCTGTGCCCTGGTCTGACCACTGTTGGAAACAGGATACTGGGCTTGATGGACCTTGGTCTGACCCAGTAAGGCATTTCTTATGTTCTTAAGTTGAGACTGTACTTGCTGGGTTTGAGTGGAAATGACTACAGTCAAATTGGCAATTGTGTCCCATAAAGTTTCCATAGTAATTTTATCCGGCCTTACCAGGACCGAAGCTGAAGAGGAAGCTCCAGAAACAGCCGAAGACAGAGCAGTGGGAGTCGAAGAACTAGCTCCACTCTGCGTACCCGGTATAGTACCTCCCAATGGCACACCTGCCACTACCTCCAAACCTGGTAGCAGTAAAGATGTCTCAGCACACACTGCAGTAGCACTCCCATGAACGCTGAGTTCTACTGTGCCTTCTTCGGAAATTCTGTCAGCAGTGCTCATCTACAGCTATGCTGCTAATGCAGGAGTCTGTGAGGGAGAAACTCCTCTGGGGAAAGAGAGACGTCAGCCTCCAAAGAAGATGCTGGATCCACCGACCACAGCAACTACATTGTCAGAGTTACACCAGAGCCAGATGCTGAGGGCAGCTCCTGCAGAAAAAGAACCATTGGACCAGTAACCAGCAAACTCAGGGGATTCACAAGTGACATCGTAAGATGACATCAAAAAAACCCTATATGGCCTATCTAGTCTGTCCTTCCACATCAACTACTACAATAGTCCCTTCTTTTCCCTAAGAAATCCTCTGTGTTTGTCCCATGCTTTTTTGAATTCAGATACTGTCCTCATCTCTACCAGTTCTACTGGGAGACTATTCCAGACATCTACCACTCTTTCCGTAAAAAAAATATTTCTGTATATTACTCCTGAGTCTACCCCTTTCACCCTCATCCTATGTCCCCTCATAGCAGAACTTGCTTTCAATCAAAGGATACTCTCCTCCTGTGCATCAATGCCATGGAGATATTTGAACATCTCTATCATATCTCCTTTATCCTGCCTTTCCTCTAAAGAATACATATTAAGATCCTTAAGTCTGTCCTCATATGCTTTATAATGAAAACCATTAACCATTTTAGTAGCCACCTTCTGCACCGACTCCAACCTGTTTATATCCTTTTGAAGTTGTGGTATCCAGAACTGCACACAGTACTCCAAATAAGTTCGCACCAAAGATCTATACAGAGGCACTATCACCTCATTTTTTCTGCTGGCCATTCCTCCCCCTATGCACCAAAGCATCCTTCTAGCTTTTGCTGTCACCTTTTCTACCTGTTTAGCTACTTTAAGGTCATCAGACATAATCATGCTCAGGTCACGCTCTTCTTCTGTGGACAGAAGTACTTCTCTTCCCCCCCCCCCCCCCCACCTACACTGTACCACTCCTTTGTATTTTTGCAACCAAAATGCATGACCCTGCATTTTTTAGCATTAAATCTCAGCTGCCAAATTCTAGACCATTCTTCAAGCTTAGCTAGATCCCTCCTCATGTTACCTACTCCTTCTTGAGTATCTACTCTATTTCAGATTTTGGTATCATCCACAACGAGGCAAAGTTATCTGATAGCCCTTCCGCAATATCACTAACAAAGATGTTAGAAAGACTAGGACCAAGAACAGATCCATGTGGCACACCACTGGTAACCTCCCTATTCTCAGAGTGAGCTCCATTTACCTGTACCCTTTGTCGCCTCCCCCTCAACCAATTTCTAACACAATCAGTAACTCTAGGGTCCATCCCTAGGGTGCTCAGTTTGTTTATAAGTCGCCTGTGCAGAACGGTGTCAAAGGCTTTACTGAAATCCAAATCGACATCCATATCCAAATCCACATCTAGGGCTCTCCCTCAATCCAACTCCCTAGTCACCCAGTCAAAGAAATCAATCAGATTTGTCTGACTAGACCTACCTCTGGTGAATCCATGCTGCCTCTGATCCTGTAATCCATAGGACTCCAGAAACCTCACTATTTTCTCTTTGAGAAGCATTTCCAATAATTTACTCACCACAGAGGTTAGACTAACCGGCCTGTAGTTTTCAACCACATCCTTACTTCCACTTTTGTGTATAGGGACCACATGTGCCTCTCTCTAGTCTTCTAGAACCACTACCGACTCCAAAGAGGCATTGAAAAGGTCAGCAGCGGAGCTGGTAGAATATCCCCAAGTTCCTTCAGTATTCTCGGATGTATTCCATCCAGTCCCATCACTTTGTCAACTTTTAGTTTAGCTAGTTCCTCGCGAACACAGTCTTCTGAAAATTGTTCTAGATCCCCGTAACATTTGTTCCTATTTGTGGGTGTTTTCTGAGGTACTGCTCCTGGCCCTTCATCTGTGTACACAGAACAGAAATATTTGTTAAGCAATTCCACTTTATCCTCATCAGCTTTTACATATTCCTCCCCTACACCCTTGAGTCTGACAGCACCACTTTTGCCCTTCCTCTTTTCACTAACATATCTGAAAAATGTCTTATCCCCCCATTTTATCGCATTGGCTATTTCTTCTTCTTTTAGCATCTTTGCTTTCCTGATTATTTTGCTAGTTTCTCTAAGTTTTTCCAAATATAAATATCTGTCTTCCACTCTCTGTGATCTCTTGTACTTCATGAAGGCCTCCCTCTTTTTCTTCACCTTTTCAACTACTTCTTTTGAGAACTATAGCAGCCTCCTTTTCTTTTTACCTTTATTTACCATTCTAATAAAAAGGTTGGTTGCCCTTAAAATATCCCCTTTGAGTTTTGCCCACTATTTTTCTACATCCCCCAGCTGTTCCCATCCCACTAACAACTCCTTGAGGTATTGGCCCATCCTGGCCACCCCATCCTGGCAAAGTTAGTTTTCCTAAAGTCTAAGACCCTCACTTTTGAATTGATTTTATCAGCTCTAGTCCTAATACCACACCATCTGGTGATCACTAGATGTGAGATGATCTCCTGCTATAACATCAGAAACATTTTCACCATTGGTAAGCGCCAAGTCTAGTATGGACCTTCATGTGTGGGTTCTGTTACCTGTTGCCTGAATAGTTCTCCCTGTAGAGAATCCAGGATCTCCTTACTTCTAGATGACACTGCAGCAGGGATGTGCCAATCCACATGCAGTGTATTGAAACCACCTATCAATAGCACTTCCCCTTTCCTAGCAATGTTGTGTATGTCTTCTATTAAATCTCCACCTACTTTTTCTCCCTGTGAGGGAGTCTGTATATCACATCAATGCAAATTGATTTCTCTTTACATCTTTTTAATTTAACCCACAGTGCTTTCTCTCTCCCTTTTAAGCCCTGTAATTCTATAGCTTTAATATTATTTTTTACATATAGTGCCACTCCTCCTCCCCTTCCTCTTACCCTATCCTTCCTGAATAAGCTATACCTGGTGTAATTGCATCCCAGTCATGGTTTTCCATGAACCATGTCTCTGCAACTGCCACTAAATCCAAGTCAGCCTGTTCCATTAAAGCCTCAACATCTCAGATTTTATTTCCCATGCTACAGACATTTATACATACCGCTTTCCAGATGTTGCCCCCTTTACCCATTTCTATAGAGATATTTAATGCTTCACATACCTCAGGGCTTTCACTTACCTGGGGGCTTTCTTCACCCATCCCCAATGAATCTAGTTTAAAGCCCTCTTCAGTAGGTTAGCCAGTCTATTACTGAAGACATGTTGACCCTTCTTGGACAGATGGATGCCATCTCTGCTCTGCAACCCTTGGAACATCATCCCAAGGCCCACGAAAGCAAAACACTCTTGATGACACCATCTACTCCCCGGAACATCTAGATCGGACCACATAACTCCAGTACTGATGAGCCTACACTGGCTGCCTCTACACGCTAGAATAATATACAAAGCCCTCGTTCTAACTTTCAAGGCCTCAAAAAATCAGCCCCCCACCCCGCTCACCAACCTCATCCAACCTATGCCACCCAACAGAAGCAGATTCTCGTCATGTTTGAACAAACTAGAAATGCCTAAAACACTCACGAAATGTTCAAAGACAACATCCAATAGAGCCTTCTCACTATTTGTACCAGGAGCATGGAACTCTCTCCCCCCAGAAATTCGTGCCATCACTAATATCATTTCATTCAGAAAGGCTATCAAACATCATCTGTTCCTAAAATACTATTCCAATCTCATTCCCCCCAGCCAATCCCAACATAATACACATCCTCACCAAAACTCACACTTAACACAACCCCAACTAGAAAATTCGTTAGCCTGACATTCCTCCTGTTACTTATCCATTTTTCACAATACAATGCCTAACCATGCCCTTCATATGATGTTTAAAATTCTACTTACATAACACTACATAGTTTTTCTCCCCTATTTCATCCAAGTTTGTATCCCCTGTTTATTGTAAACTCAGTGTAATATGTTACATTGTTATATACTTTGTTCAAATGTAAACCGCACTGATTGTAATAGCGCGGTATATAAGAAATGCAAATAAATAAATAAAAATCAATAAATAAAAATCTATGCAGCCATGCATTTATCTGCAGAATGTGAGCTTCTCTGCCTTCACCTTTACTCTCAACAGGGAGGATTGAACAGAACACAACCTGCACACCTATCTGCTTCACCCTCTGTCCCAGAGCCATGAAGTCACTTTTGATATGCTCAGAGGGATACCTGATAGTATTATTAGTGCCGACATTGATGAACAACATCGGGTAACAGTCTCAGCAAATTCTCCGTAACAACTCAGATTTTGGCACCTGGCAGACAGCACACCTCTCTGAACATCAAGTCTGGTCTGCAGATGGACTCCTTAGTACCTTTTAGAAGAGAGTGACCAACCATCACTACCCTTCGCTTCCTGGTGATCACTGATTCTGCAACTTTGGGGTGCTTGAGCTCTGGTTCTTCCCTTTCCTGTGATGCTTTCACTTCCTCTACTTCTAGGGCTGCATAATGGTTCTTTAGTTCAAGGGCTGGAGGAGTTGAATTGGTGAACCTGCAGGCCCTGGTGACTCATGTCCAGCTTTTGTCATTCTGCAGGCTCCCATCTTAA
The DNA here is from genome assembly GCA_033557465.1 of Ichthyophis bannanicus. NCBI lineage: Eukaryota > Metazoa > Chordata > Amphibia > Gymnophiona > Ichthyophiidae > Ichthyophis > Ichthyophis bannanicus. Next base: position 1,205,612,919 of record CM066031.1, read on the forward strand.
CCTCTGTTGAGGAGCTTGGATGTTTAGAGAAGCATCTCATACCTTCCCTGACTTTGCTTTAGCTTTCCTCTTACTGATAGGAAACGTGCAAAGCAGCACAAGCTCAGGCAGCTATCTTGACACACCCCTGGATATGAACTTTTTACCCAAAAAGCTTGACCTTTAGTTTCAAGAACCTCCCTCCCACACTTTCCTATGTTCTTGGCATGTGCATATACTAAGACAACTGACCCCTCCCAAGCACTATCTAAAAAATTATCTAGGTGACTAATGAGTCCATCATCTTCATGCCAGACAGGCAAGTTACCAAGCGATCCTCACATCCACCAGCCACAGCTATCTGCATGCCTAATCTTTGAATCACCAAGTACAATGGTCATCTTAACCCTTCCTCCTGGGCACACCACATGGAGACATATCCTTGATGTGAAAGGATATCGTATGACCCAGAAGAGGAGCTCTGGCTGCAGGATCATTTCCTGACACAACAAGGCAATTTTCTCCTTCCAGGTGACTTTTTTCCTCCACAGCAGCACAGAGACTGCCAGATTCAAGATGAAACTTCTCTACTACGTCACTGAAGCTCTCTTCTATATATCTCTCTGTCTGCCTCAGCTCCTCCAAGTCTGCTACTGTAGCCTACAGAAATTGGACTCATTCCCTGAGAGCAGAGATCCTTGCACCTTGTGCACATATAAGATCTCTCACCAGCTGGGGGATAGTTATATATGTGGCACTCCGTGCAAAAGACTGGCTAGCCCCTATGTCGTTGCTGGATTGCTGTCTGCATCTTAGCATTGATAATTTGTTTTGTAATTTAAATTTGCTAAGGGAGTAAGAATACTTAAACTAATATAAATTTCCTTAAGTTTATTAAGTATATCTTATACTATGTCCTTTATGTTTGCTTCAAGATGAACTACAAGGGCCTAGAATTAATCTATTGATAAGAGTTAATCATTGACTAATGAAAATACCCACTTAAATCTTGTGGTGAAAAACTTCCCTCCTATCCTCTATTTGCTTAAAAAACTATAAATCAAAAATTGAATCTGGCATATAATGGGAGTCAAGGTCAGTGGGTAGGAATCATCCATTAACCGAAAACGTTACTGACGTTTTCAATAACCCCAGAATTGTAAATAGGCACAGCATTTCAGTTTAACCCAAATCTCCCCTTTCCCAAGATAATTTCCCAGCATGTAAAGACTTACATTCACACATTTACTACCAGTAATGACATGTCCTGCCTTAGCGCTCTTTCAAGAGAAAAAACCTATGTACCTCGTATCCTCCACCAACTCAGGAACATAAACTGTAGCCTGATATTTTGTTACTATTTGTTTTGCAATTTATTTTTTTAAATTTTATATTTATAACTTTTGCAATAAGGGTAAAAAAAATTGTATAAAATATTACACAAATTAAGTCCACATCATGGAGAGCACCCCTCCCCCCTTAATATAAGGCAAAATTCCCCAGAAAAGAATAACCTAAACCCCCTTCTACATAATCAAGTAAACATATAAAGAAATAAAAGAAAATACAAGCTCAATCTTTCCCCTGAAGAAAATTCTCTAATTGTACAGAGCCAAAGAAAACATATCTCTTGCCCTGATATAGTACTAAACATTTGCATGGGTACTTCAGAAAGAAGGAAGCCCCTAAAGCCAAGCCTTTAGGCTTAATCTTCAGGAAGGCTTTCTGACATTTTTGAATCGCCTGTGAAACATCCAGGAACATTTGAGTAGTTTGACCCAAAACGTTTTCTTGTTTTTAGTGAAATATAATCTAAGAATCCCATCCTTATTCTGTTTCTGCAAGAAAGATAGCAAGTAGAGTCGCCCACGTTGGAATCTCCTCTATGGACAACTCCAAAAAAGCTGACAAATTGAAACTTGGGGGCATGTTTACTAAAAACCGCTAATTTGCGCGCCGCAAAATAGCGCACTAAAAGCGGTACTTAAGAGCGCTTAAATGCCCCGCAAACGTGCGATGAAGCCCCGCACACTTGCGCGTCACAGTAACGGGTGCCGCACAAGTACGGGCCCGCAAATGTCCGATAGAGGCGTGGAAAGGCTAACGGAGGGCGGAGGAAGGCCCCGGAGGGGCGGAGAGAAGGGGTTAATGGGCGGGGAAGGGGAGGGGAGAGGCGCCCCGCACATTATCGGTGCTGAATTTCCAAAGAAAAATAGCGCGAGTGAATCACTCGCGGTAGAATGCATTTAAAGGGAAGAGAAACCATTTCCGTCAGCAATGTACAGCAAAACCGGGGAAACCTGAAAAACGTGAGCAGTGTGATACATGTGCACAGCCCAAAAGTGGAAATAAAAATAGAAAAGGGCCACAACAAAACTTATAAAACTAGTAATTCAGCTGGGGAACAGTTATAGTAATGGGCAAAACCAACAAACACACCCAGGAAAGCTCCAGCAAAAAGAAATGTTTTCTGGAAAGGTGTACATAGCGGAGACTCTTCCAAAAACATTTCCTTTTTGTTGGAGCTTTCCTGGGAGTGTCTTCTATGGCTGCCCATTAATATCACTGTTGCCCAGCGTGGTGATATTGTGTCCCCCATTTGCCGTGGTCATTTCTGGGGTTTATGTGCACGTTTGTCACCAGACAGGGTGCATGTGCCCACAGTAAAAATGCGTAGAGCAGGGTTTGAGACTCCATCCTGCCAGGTTTACTACCTCCAGGGGCTGCACTGTCTCTGTGGCCATAGTGTGGTGCAGCAGACAGAGCCATTACCTCTAGGACTAGAGGGCCAGAGGTTCAAATCCCAGCTGGGGCACCTGCCAGCCCAGTCCCTATATTTTACCCACCACTAAACAAAGATAGCGCAGACACCCTTGTATTGCAGGGAACATAAGCATGGGGGAAACACCCATATTTTACCCAACACCGCACACACACCACAACAATGGGCATTACCTACAGCCACGTCCCCCAAATGCAGTCCCGTACTGCCACATTGCAATCAGGTCATCTGCTTTGTCTGAGAGAAGCTCATGCCAGCATGTTGGCAGACGAGTACATGTGGTGCAGGGGGCAGTGGCTGCTAGCCACAGAAGACAGAGGCCTAGCCATGTGCAGGCTGGCACAGTCCACTGCAACAGACAGGCCCTGCCAGATCCACAAGTATGGACATTCCAGGGAATCCAGCCAATCTGTGGCTACACGGTGGTGCAGTGCACACAGACAGTGCATGCAAGAACAGAAGGTCACAGGTTTAAAGCCCAGCTGGGGCTACCACCAATCTTGCCCACATATTTTTCCCACAACTACACAGTGATAGTAAGGACAAACCTTTCGTGGCAAGGACATATGTAATGGTACTACGTCTATCTTTTACCCCACTGAGCACAGACACCATGTACAGGGGCAGTACCTAGAGCAGCATCTCCCAAATGCAGTCCTGGTGGGCCACACACCAGTCAGGTTCCATGCTGCCACTCATACAAATGCCTGTGCTGTATATCTATGCACCACCCCCATGGCATGTAGATGTAGCTCATGCATATTCATGAGGAACAGCAGGAAAACCCGAACAGTGTGATGGAAACCTGGACTGGAGTTGGGAATCTCTGCCGTAAAGCAGCAGCCAACAGGGCCAGACACACCCACACACACACCCACAGGCCCCATTGGTCAATGTCTCCTGGAGAGGCAGAACATTAGACCCTGCGTGCATCTCCCAATACTAGCACCTGCATACCTTAGCAATGTCACCCTACACCTGAGGTACACAGCTCTGAGACGCTTGCTAGGAGTACTGGCAGATAGATATCCATACGTTACGCGCATACTGCTAGTTGACCCCATCCGAACAATCTGTTCGGTGTTTGCAGTGCGTGTTCCAGCCCTTGCCTCTGACGGTGTTTACCACCCTGGGGAGTGACCCCCAGCAGTACTGCATAGCATATCCATGCCTTGCCATGCCCAGCACCGGTTTGGTGGGCAAGGCTAATTACCTCCTCAATAGTAGCACCATGATGGCATAGGTGTGGACTTGTGTGTCTGTCTATACAGTGGGTGTTGGCTGCAAGCCCCTTCCAAGGCCCACACTGCCAACACTGTTGCCAGTATTGGCCTGCCAATGTGCATAATGAGTAGCAAGGGACCATGGGTATATCTCAGACAGAGTGGACTGACCAGGATGCAGCTGCACAGGGCATAGGGCACTGGCAGGGGCATGGTAGTGCCCGGCCAACACCTACACAGACAGGGTGACCTCTGTATGTGCTGCTGGGAGATCACTCTCACCCTGAGTGTGCAGTGACGGCAGCATGGCTAGGCACCCCCATAGTGCTATATTGTGATTCTCCCATGTGATATGTATGGGTGTCCTGTGGGGGCCTCTTCATGGACTTATCTGCTTGTGTGTGCATGCATGTCCATCAGGACCAGCCAGCAGACTGTTCACAGCTGGTATGTGTTGTGATGGAGTGCCTTGCAGGGTGCAGTGGCTGATGGCTTGCTGCAGGTGAATATCAGATAGTGGTGGGGTGCATCTGTGAATATCCAGGCCTAATGTCTGTCTGATATTGTGTTATGGATGGGTGTGGAGCTGCTTGGACTGCCCTGTAGGGTGTCTGTTCCCTAGCAGGACTGGGGTTGATGGTCCACTGTGCTGCCATCAGTGCAGGTGGGGGTGGGGATCTGTTGGGGGAAAGCCCTGTTTTATCCACCGGGGGGGGGGGGGGGGGGCCCCCAAACTGAGATCTCCAAAAAGTTTATGCAGCACCTATTCCACAGGTTATTGCTGCTTTGAAGCTCTGACATGGCCACATTCAGCCATGGCTGGTGTTGTGGACCTGGTCCTGGGCGCAACATCTCACACTCAGGGTAAGCACAGTAACCGCACAATGTGATGGTGTTTAGCTACTCTTTGCCGTTTGTCCACCCACTCAGGACACCCTACCAGGCCGAGGTGCTGTGTGGGTGCACACGGACACTTCCCCCTACCAGGCCGGGGAGCTTTAGGGGTGCATTTCCCATCCTGTGTTCAATCGTGGACAGCTGATTTGCATGTGCAGTGCATCATGGGTACGGGTGGTTCACAACAGCAGACTGTCAGTGAGGTGACATACAGGCTATCTGTAGCCAGCCAGGGGCTGCTTACAGCTATAGAGCTGTAGCCCAATGATTACATCACTGCCTGTGCAGCCAAATGACATGGGTTCAAACCCACAGTGGGGTTCTGTGATAGAGGTGTCCAAAGAGTTATTTTAATTTACTGTACATATGTTGCTGCCAGCAATGACACCCTCAGCGTACTGTACCCATAAGGTGCCTCTGAGGGTGCTTTATGGGGTGCCCTATAGGGCACGTTATGGTTGCCAGCCATATAGGGTGCACTATACATTATCCTGTGTCGCAACATACATGCTGCCCTATAGGGGACATTCTAGGATGCCTTGGCAGACGGTGCACTGTGCCTTATGGGCCGCCTTATATTAATATGCTGTGAGAGTGCGTTTGCTAGTAGTTATCACAAAATAAAATTAAAAAGCTTCCTACAGCACATAACATACTGCCTCAGCTAGCCTTTTTCACTGGCCATTGTGAGGGATTGAACCCCTGGTCCCTGCACCATTGTGCTGTGGCTCTGGTCCTGTGTTTGAGCAGCAGTGCGCAGCCTTGTAGCCATTGGCGCGCCGCCTTATGCTGCCCAACATGGGCATGCCCCTTAAAATAATGCCTCAGCCAGCTGTCCTCAATGGGCACTGTGGGGAATTGAACCCATGATGACTGCACAAGTGATCAGTGTCTTAACCATTGTGCTATGGCTCCATTCCTGTCATTTGCACATCAGCGCGCCACTTATCCCATCCACTATTGGGCTGCCCCCTCACACATCAGCGCACCGCCTTCTGCCCACCGGCTCGCCGCCTTCTGTTGCCCAATTTTATCAGTGCGCCGCCCTCTGCCGCCCAACCTTAACAGCGTGCCGCCATCTGCCGCCCACAATGAACAGTGCGCCGCCTCATGCCGTATAATAAAAGAGTGCGCCGCCTTCTGCCGCCCATAATCAATATGCCTCCTACACCACTTTTGCCCATAAAAGTTGATGCCTCAGCTGGTCTTTTTCGTTGAGAGCAATGGGGGTTTGAACCCATGGCCCCTGCACATAGGTCAGTGTCTTCACCGTTGTACTACGGCTCTGTTGTTTGGTTATGCAGCATCGCCCCACTTAGCCTTCCCACGCGCTAATGTGGGCCCCGCACATTAGCGCGACGCACACACGTACGGTCGGGTTTTTTCTTTTTTCTGCCTGAACCGCCCACTCCTTATATGGCACACGCACACTAACGGGGACCCGCACAGCAACGGAGTTTAGTAAACATACCCCTTGGAGAGATATCTGGTCAAATTCCTGCTCCACACCACCCATACTTTTCATCATCTCCTTAACCCCTTTAGGAATATAATACATTTTTGACAATTTAAATAAATCAGGATCTCACAACTGTAAAACTTCTTTAAGATATTTAGTAAAAAGGATTAATGATGAGAGATAATGGATGCACAGAAAATTCAAAAAACAAAGATTCTTTGAACGCAATGAATTTTCCAGATACTCATTCTGAAGATGAAGAGCCAAAGAATCTTGTAACGTGAAGGTGAGGGCTGTCTGGAGAACAGAGACCTGTGACTCACATTTAGAACAGCGTTTATCAATACCAAGAAAATTATTCTCATGCTTAGCCAGTGTAGACACCTTCTCCTTTGAGAAAATAGACATTTTAGACAAAGAAGATTGGAGAGAAAGTTCAGTCATCATTGCAACTTGCCAGATATCCGTAAGGGAAATCCTTAGGAGGTCGCACATGCTCCTGAGATGGTGAAAAATTAAAAGGTTTAGGCAAGGGACATGTCATTTCTGAAGAATTTTCCACCCTTAGAAAAGATTCCCGTAGGGTAGTCGACCCAGCTAGGCCCATACGCTTCCTTTCAGGTGTAGAGACTATCCCAGATAATCACTTCCTTGACTGGGCAGGTTTCAATACCCTGTAGAACAGGAGAGGGGGAAGAAGGCAAAGTACTCACTGATGACAATTTCCCCTCAGCCACTGAAGGCGAGCAGCCCACTGCCGTACCTTCCAAAATTCTAAGGTGAGCATCCAACGGACCAACAACGTTTGCTGCCTTCATGGTTGACAAGATAAGAGCTTTCTTTTTCCACCTCCCCATTACAGGGAGTGAAACCTTCCTCCATGCTCCTACATGCGCTAAAGGGGCACCGAAGGGGCAGCACCTGCCACTTTGGACATGTTCTTTCAAACACACACCCACAGGCATGTGCTCATGGCTGCGTCCTGCGGAGGGGCTAGATGTATATAGGCCTTATTGGTAGCATCACTCACCAACATGCCGTTACATGGGTCTGAGGATCCACCAATAAGCACACAGGTAGCAGGAAACCAGGAAACAGGCACTCTCCGATTTTGCTATTTTATATAAACAGTAATATTGTAAACTGCTTTGATGCACTTTTATTCAAATGACAATTAATCAAGTTGCTAAACATAACTCCTGAGTTTTCTTGGTAAGGTATGACCAGAAGTAGATTGCCAGGCCTCTGCTTCCCAGGTAATAAAGAGTAAAACAACTTGCCCAAGTCATGCCAGTGGGAATCAAACCCAGAACTCTCAGGTAGTAGGCTGTTGCTCTAACCACTAGGCTACTCCTCCACTCAGAGTAGTTGGTCAGAAACTGGGCAGTTGGCCATCCTACTAATAAGGGAAGTTGGAGGCCCCCCTTTCTGTCTGCCATTATGAAAGGATAAGGCTTTGGACAATTAAAGCCTCAGTTAACATGGCCTACATAGGCCACTGTGGTTATCTATATCTCTTAAGATGCAGTTAACGTTTCTGACATTTGTAGACTATGTTAAGAATTAAAGAATCAATTTAAATATTTCCTTTCTTTTAAGCATTTTCTTGCACATTGGTGCTTCTTCTGAGGACCCATCAATAAGCCTAATTGCTAGCTCTCTGACTGGGAGCTCTTAAAAGGGGTTTGGAACATTTTTAAAACAAAGTTACATTTTTTGTGGTACTTTAGCTTAAAGGGAGGAATATTTTCTTTAGTGGTGTAGGTTTAAAACTCTGCTTTAGTAACTTTCTCAGCTCTTTGAAGCCACTGACACCTAATCAGGTGTTAGTTCCCTCCCTACCCCCCCCCCCAACACCCACCCATCCCTAGTGAGCACTCTTGCTTTATTGGGCACCTCCCCAATTAACACAACACAGGGACTTGGAACAGCACATTGTCAATATAATTAAAGAGATTTAACTGTTTTTTCTCTGAAAGGACAGCTTGGAAACCATCTGGTACTTTGGTAGATCTCTCTCTTTTGCTTTAACAGATACCTAAGCTTCACAAAGAGAACAATGGCTGGGAAAAATCGTATCGCTAAAGCTGTTTCCCCGTTGCAGCTTCTGCCTCTGTCCAGACAGAGATCCCAATGCCAGTTGAAAGACCGGTTCCATTTGCAGGATGCCTGCATGTTGAAGCTCTCAGGAAACAAATGGAGGAACTCAAAGAGGAGGTGGTGAGGCTGAGGAGCATTCAAGACAGTGAGAAGTACATTGATGAGATGCTTCTTGCAACAACCAAGCCCTCCAGCAAAAGAGACGATGGGTGCGTAAAGAATGAAGAAGTTTGGACACAAGTCACCAGGGCCTGCAGAATCACCAATCCAACTGCTCCAGCCCTTGAATTGAAGAACCATTATGCAGCCCTGGACATGGAAAAGGTGAAAGCATCCCTGGAAAGGGAAGAACCAGAGCTCAAGTACCCTAAAGTTGCAGAATCAGTGACCAGAAAGAAACGAAGGGTAGTGGTGGTTGGTGACCCTCTTCTGAGGGTTACTGAGGCATCCATCTGCTGACCAGACTTGATGTCCAGAGAGGTATACTGTCTGCCAGGTGCCAAAATCCAAGACATTATGGAGAGTTTGCCGAGACTCATCAAGCCCACTGACTATTACCCAATGTTGTTAATCCATGTCGGAACAAATGTTGCTGCCAGGTATCCCTCTGAGCGTATCAAAAGTGACTTCATGGCTCTGGGACAGAGGGTGAAGCAGATAGGTGCACAAGTGGTGTTCTCTTCAATTCTCCCTGTTGAAGGTAAAGGCCAAAGCAGAGAGGCTCGCATCCTGGAGATGAATGCATGGCTGCGTGGATGGTGTCATCGAGAGTGTTGTGGTTTCCTGGACCACGGGATGCTCTTCCAAGGGTTGCAGAGCAGAGGTGGCATCCATCTGTCCAAGAAAGGTCAACTAATCTTCAGTAGTAGACTGGCTAATCTACTGAAGAGGGCTTTAAACTAGATTCGTTGGGGATGGTTGAAGACAGCCCCCAGGTAAGTGAAAGCCCCCAGGTAAGTGAAACATTAAATACCTTTATGGAAATGGGTAAAAGGGGTAACATATGGAAAGCAGTATTTATAAATGCCCGTAGCATGGGAAAATAAGATCCCTGATGTTGAAGCTTTGATGTGAGTGGCTGACTTGGATTTAGTGGCAGTTACGGAAACATGGTTCACAGAAAACCATGACTGGGATGTAACTATACCAGGCTATACTTTATTCAGATAGGGCAGGGTAGGAAGAAGGGGAGGAGGAGTGGCACTATATGTAAAAAATGATCTTAAAGCTTTGGAATTACAGAGCTCAAAAGGGAGAGAGGCGGCACTGTGGGTTAAACTAGAAGGAGGGAAAGAGAAATCTATTTATATTGGCGTGATATACAGACCTCCCTCACAAGCAGAAGAGGTGGACAGAGAGTTATTTGAAGACATATGCAGTATTGCTAGGAAAGGGGAAGTGCTACTGATAGGGGATTTCAATATGCTGGAAGTGGATTGGCACATTCCTGCTGCAATATCATCTAGAAGTAAGGAGATCCTGGATTCTCTACAGGGAGAACTATTCAGGCAATTTGCAACAGACCTCACACGTGAAGGGGCCATATTGGACTTGATGCTTACCAATGGTGAAAGTGCTTCTGATGTTATAATGGGAGATCATTTTGCATCCAGTGATCACGAGATGGTGTGGTTCAGTATTAGGCTGTTAGAATCCATTCAAAAGTGAGGGTCTTAGACTTTAGGAAAACTGACGTTGCCAAGATGGGCCAATACCTCAGGGAGTCATTAGTGGGATGGGAACAGCTGGGGGATGTAGAAAAACAGTGGGCAAAACTGAAAGGGGATATTTTAAGGGCAACCAATCTTTTTGTTAAAATGGTAAATAAAGGTAAAAGGAAAAGGAGACCGCTATGTCTTTCGAAAGAAGTAGCTGAAAAGGTGAAGAAAAAGAGGGAGACCTTCATGAAATACAAGAGATCAAAGAGAGAGGAAGACAGGCAACTATATTTGGAAAAACTTAGAAAAGCTAGCAAAGTAGTCAGGAAAGCAAAGATTCAAAAAGAGGAGAAAACAGCCAATGCAATAAAATGGGGGAATAAGACATTTTTCAGATATGTTAGTGAGAAGAGGAAGGGCAAAAATGGTATTGTCAGACTCAAGGGTGAAGGGGAGGAATATGTAGAAGATGAAGATAAAGCAGAATTGCTTAACAAATATTTCTGTTCTGTGTTCACAGATGAAGAACCAGGAAAAGGACCTCAGAAAACATCCACAAACAGGAGCAGAAGTGAGGGACATCTTGAACAATTTTCAGAAGATTGTGTTTGTGAGAAACTAACTAAACTTAAAGTAGACAAAGCGATGGGACCATATGGGATGCACTATAGAATACTGAGGGAACTTGGGGATGTTCTAGCAGCTCCACTGACTGACCTTTCCAATGCCTCGTTGCAGTCGGGAGTGGTGCCAAAGGACTGGAAAGAGGCTCATGTGGTACCTTTGCACAAAAGCGGACGTAAGGATGTGGTTGAAAACTACACGCCAGTTAGTTTAACTTCGATGGTGAGTAAATTATTGGAAACACTGCTGAAAGAGAAAATAGTGAGGGTTCTGGAGTCCAGCGGATTTCAGGATGTGAGGCAGCATGTATTCACCAGAGGCAGATCTTGTCAGACAAATCTGATTGATTTCTTTGACTGGGTGACCAGGGAGTTGGACCGAGGGAGAGCCCTAGATGTGGTGTATTTGGATTTCAGTAAAGCCTTTGACACAGTTCCTCACAGGCAACTTATCAACAAACTGAGCACCCTAGGGATGGACCCTAAAGTTACTCTTTGGGTTAGAAATTCGTTGAGTGGGAGGTGTCAAAGAGTACAGGTAAATGGAGCTCACTCTGAGGAGAAGGAAGTTAACAGTGTTGTGCCCCAGGGATCTATCCTTGGTCCAATTCTTTTTAAAATCGTTGTTAGTGATATAGCGGAAGGGCTGTCGGGTAAGGTTTGCCTCTTTGTGGATGATACCAAAATCTGCAATAGAGTAGACACCCAGGAAGGTGTAGATAGCATGAGGAGGGATCTAGCTAAGCTTGAAGAATGGTCTAGAATTTGGCAGCTGAGATTTAATGTAAAAAAATGCAAGGTCATGCATTTGGGCTGCAGCAATCCAAGTGAGCAATATAGTATAGGGGGGGAAATACTTTTGTCCACTAAAGAAGTGCGGGACCTAGGCGTGGTTGTGTCTGATTTTTTTAATTTGTTATCTAACATTTCTTATATACCGCCTTTCATGATATCAAGGCGGTTTACTTTGAACAAACTGAAATTACATTAAACAGGGCATTATAACTTGGAGATAACTATTTTACAGGGAATGATGATCTTAAAGTGGCTAAACAGGTAGAAAAAGTGACAGCAAATGCTAGAAGGATGCTTGGGTGTATATGGAGAGGAATGGCTAGCAGAAAAAAGGAGGTGATAGTGCCTCTGTATAAGTCTTTGGTGCAGCCTCATTTGGAGTATAGTGTGCAATTTTGGGGACTGCACCTTCAAAAGGATAGAAACAGGATGGAGTCAGTACAGAGGGTGGCTACTAAAATGGTTAGTGGTCTTCATTATAAAGCATATGTGGACAGACTTAAGGATCTTAATATGTACACATTAGAGGAAAGGCGGATAGAGGTGATATGATTGAGACGTTTTAATACCTCCGTGGCATAAATGCACAGGGGGAGAGCCTCTTTCAATTGAAAGCAAGTTCTGCTACAAGGGGACATGGGATGAGGGTGAAAGGGGATAGATTCAGGAGTGATATGTGGAAATATCTCTTTATGGAAAGAGTGGTGGATCCATGGAATAGTCTCCCAGTGGAGGTGGTAGAGATGAGGACAGTAACTGAATTCAGAAAAGCATGGGACAAACACAGAGGATCTCTAAAGGAAAAAAGGTGACTGTTGTAGTTGTTGATATGGAAGGACAGACTAGATAGGCCATGTGGTCTTTTTCTGTCATCATTTTTCTATTTTTCTATGTTTTCTATGTTTCTAATCTTGGATGTCCTGAACAAAACATACAAAAATCCATGGGAGTGGCAGCAGTGAATGGAGGCACATATCAGTTTCTTCTGAAATTGCTAAATCTCTACCCCAAAAACTGAACATCCCAGTAACAGGTTCTGAGGATGGGTACATGCAGAGATGGCCATTTTACAAATGTGAATATCCCCAAATTGCACAGCCTCAGAATCGGGTATTTGGATATGCCAGCAGGGGTATTACAGAACAGGGGCAACTATTCTGTGAGCAGTGCAGTGATACTCAGATATGTGGCGATGGGCCAGTAATATGTTTGGAGTATATATTTACATGCAGGGTTCTTCAGCCAGGAAATAATACATGTGATGATGACAGTGCATTATGCACTTCCCCCTGGAAGAGTTACATCCATGAAACAAATACTCTTGTTCACCTTATTCATAGTCAGGAGCAGGTGTAATCATGGCTGTCTCACCAAACAGGGTCAGATGTACTTGGGCTGCTCTCAAATTGCATCTCCCTTGCTCTGCACAGGCCACACCTCCACCATGCCCCCTTTATTTTATTTATTTAACAGTTTTTATACCACTTTATCATTTCAATGAAAGCAGTTTACATTGTAACTTAAACTTGGTAATGTACATTAAACAGGGACATTGACAACTTGGATTTTTCTGAGTAGTGGATGGTTAAGTGCCTTGCCCAAGGACACAAGGAGTGCTAGTGGGAATTGAACCCTGGTCTTTGGGTTCTCAAGTCAGTGCTCTAACCATTAGACTTGCTACATGGATGCTCTTGCATTGAGGACATCTATATACCCAGCTTCTAAAATGGCTCTGGGGATGTCTCCATGCTTTGCACATCCAAGTGCCCATTTTCAGATGTTCATATTGTTTTAATCCATGCTACCCTTGCTTCCTGCTATGACTGGATCTGTAAAGTACTCTAAGATTGAAGTACTATATACATTGCACATCTAAATCTCTAGAAAGGCAAACAGTGGTGGGACACAGTGGCATACCAAGGGTGGGGCGGTGGATGCAGCCCACCCCGAGTGCCGTCCAGGAGGAGGATGCACCCCCACTGGGCAAATATGGCTGAACCAACATGGCAAACTTAACTTAAAGCCATGGGTGGCTTGCCATGCTGCCTCTGCTCCAAGACAGGTTGCTGTTCTCTCCTGGCTGAAGTCTTGCAAACCTGGAGACTTCAATCTGGGAGAAAACATCCACTAGGCCTAGAGAGAAGGCAGTGCTGCAAGCCAGCTATAGCTTTAAGTTAAGTATGCCATGCTGGCTCCACTGTGTGAGTCTAGCGAGGGGGTGTACTGCACTGTGCCATGTGGGGGGGTGGAGGGGGCTACAGGGCTTAGAATGCCATCAAACTAGAGACATAAAGAAGGTAAGCGATCTCAATAAAAATGAAACAGCACCACACAGACACCTTGAAAAGATCTCTGAACAAACCACGAGATCTTTTCAACTTGGTGCAAGCCCTTTCTAAAGAACCAACTCCTGAACAACACGTGGATATCCATCCACAAAAATTCGCTGACTACCTCCAATCAAAGATCATACAGACTGACAAAATATCAACAGCCTCTTTCCAAGACCATACCGGCATAACCCCTTTAAGTAAGTTTTCCGCACCATCTAGAAAAAGCATTGAAGATACAATAGCTTCCCTCAATACCTCCACAGCACAAACAGACCCTTGCCCGGCTTTTTGGATCAAAGAGCTACGCAAGGAATTTAGTCCATTCATCGCAAAACTGACAAATATTCCTTTACTACTGGTTCCTTCCCTACAACCCTCAAGCAAACATCTATCAGGCCATTATTGAAGAACCCTAAACTTGATCCACAACAAGCCGAATCATACAGACCAATAGCTAGTATTCCTATACTAGCAAAGATATTGGAGAAAGAGGTCCAAAGGCAAATCCAGGATCATATAGACTCCACAGCGCCCTTGGATCATTGCCAACACGGGTTTAGAGAGTACCATGGAGTAGAGACACTTCTCACCTTCCTATTCAATAACATATTCACAGGCATTGACAACATCCGACAAGGCTTTGTACTCATCTTTTTAGACATCGCTGCAGCCTTTGACTCGGTTCATCATGAGATTCTCCTTGGGCGACTGAAAGAAAAGGGAATTTGTAATACCGCACTCAATTGGTGCAGTTCCTATCTAAATGGTCGATGTCAATATGTTAAATCTGGAGCAGAAGAGTCGAAACAATTCCATCAAACACAAGGTGTGCCGCAAGGATCCTCATTGTCATCTCTACTATTCAACATTTACATGCAGCCCATCTGCAACATCATTAGATCATTTAACGTGAGCTGTCTAATATATGCAGACGACATCCTACTATATATGCCTTTTTCAACCGTTCAAATGAACCTTACACCTCTTATAGAATGCTTCAATACCATATCGGATTGGCTTCAAGCTCAAAACCTCCGCATCCAGCACAAGAAGACGGAGGTATTGTTCATCGCTAGAGATCCAGACTTCACCCCACCAACACATATAAAGGTAAAGGAAGCGGAATTACAAACCAAAGAAACAATAAAATACCTGGGGATCACCTTAGACCAACATCTTGACATGAAATGTCATATAAGCAACATTGTCAAAGCGGTCTATTTTAAAATCCGTTCACTCAGACATCTGCGCTCCCTACTGGAGCCAGATGATTTCCGGACCATATACCAAGCACTGATCCTGCCGCACTTTGACTTTGCCAATTCCATCCTACAAGGTCTCCCGCAATCCACACTAAACTCGCTACAACTGGCCATGAATGCTGCAGCAAGGATTCTTCATGGAGCCTCCAGAAGAGACCACGTGACTCCGATTTTAAAACAACTTCATTGGCTACCTATACACAGAAGGATTATCTTCAAAACATTAATCCTCTCATTCAAGGCAATCAAGCGCCTTTCCTCCACAGCACTTACTGATCTCATCCATACAGTGCCCCCCAACAGAGCCAGGAGGTCAACAGCCCTAAATTTATTAACAACCCCGAAGACCTTGACTAAATGCAATAACACAACAGCAAACAGGGCCTTCAGTCTTTACGTCCCCAAATATTGGAATGCACTCCCACCGGACATTCGAGCTATAGCAGACCTGACCCAATTCAGGAAGGCAATCAAATATCACCTCTTCCTCCAATACTACCCAACCAGCGATGAATTTACTTAGCACCACCTAAGAAACACCGCCTTTTGCAGCCCATACGCACAAGGTCTCAAGTATTCAAAAGGGATTCATCATTTATTGTGCTATTCAACAATGTTATAGGAATTTTACTTCATGTATATAGCATATTTCAGGTTATAGGAATTTTACTTCATGTATATAGCATATTTCATGTAAATAGTTCTTGTATATAGTTCAACCCCTGTTATACAAGTTTATATTCCTGTTCTATGTAAAACCAAACAGAATGTGTGTATTTGGTCACTTTGTTATACTGTAAACCGCGCTGATGCCGAATAGTGCGGTATATAAGCAACTGTAATAAAAATAAATAAAATAAATAAATAAATAAATTTTATAAGGGGCATCTAGGTTAATTCATGCTTCAATGTGCATATTGTGGCAAGGTCAGCCATCCAGAGCATGGGGGAGGTGAAATGCATAAGGAATTCACCTTAAACAAGGGGCCTCTATTAGGTGTGCAGGGTCAGAATGCCAGAGCCACATTTCAAAAGCAGAAAAACCCCAGCTGGAATAGGTTTCAGGAAATGCTTGATAGAGTAAGAGGGGGAGATTGCAAGCACGAGGACCAAAGCCCTTACTCTAACAAGTGCACTGATTATTCTAAGTTCAGAAGGCAGGGAGATTACAAACACCTGGGAGAGAAAGAGGTGGGGTTAGAACCCAGTGAGTATAAACCCTGGTTGGATTATGGGGAGGAGCAGAGGAGGAGCACCAGGAGGAGCTGCAGAGGAAGCCAGAGGAGCAGCAGAGAAAGCAGATGGGGAATGGAACAGAGTCCAGAGCAGCAAGGACGATGGAATGCTGGAGAAGCCAGAGCAGGTGCTAACTCCTGGAGAAGGACTGAATTATCCAGAGCTGAGAGAGGTGTATTCCCTGAATCAGGTTGGCAACAGGGGTGGAAGCCAGGAAGTGGAGAAGCTTTCAGACCACCAGAGAGATTGTCAGCTGAACAGTCTGATCAAGTGAGTGAGTCAGAGCCCATGCAATTGGGAGAACCAGAGCCAGAGGAGGGGGAAGAAGATATGTTTATGGATTGTTCTTTATGTCAAGCTTTAGAATAGAAATGTTGAAGAAAAGCCAGCTTTGAAAGAATTGTACCTCTTGCAAAGGTAATCTTAAGGCATTAGCAGTAAGGAGGTAAATTTCTGTGTGTGTTTGAAAGGGAATTTACTGCCACATAAGCTTGTAAAAGAAGCTGCGTTTCATGCTTGATTATCAGCTGTGTTAGAACTCTGCAACAGCAAGAAAGCTAATTGGCTGCTTTAAGAGTTTGTGCTTTGCTCCTGTTTTATATGAAAAGCATGCTAAGAGTTTTGAGGACATTTTGAATGCTTATTTCATATTCACCTGGAAGTGCAGCCCAGAGAATTGAGGCTGAGTGAAGATAAACTGCCATAGGAGAATTAACCTTGTTTTCTTTGTGCTATGATCAACAAAGAAAAGTGGCACACTGTTATCTGTGAAAAGGCTAAGCTTCTACATTTAAGAGGACTTTGAAAAGCCATTGTTGAGTTCTGTTTGTTTTTGCCACTAGTTTGCTGAACCTTAAGCAAAAGCCTATAATTTATCGTGTTAATGGAACCTTGAACCTGATCTGTTCTCTTGTGTTTAAAATAAACTTTTTCTGTCATAAGCCTTACCCTCAGTTTGCCTCAACTACAATCCTTTTACTTGAAACATAAATATAGCTGATAGAGGAAGGATACATCAACCACCATGCCCTCAACAACTAGAGACTAGTGGTTTTGGCGTTGTGCTTGTGACAGTGGCGTAGTTGTTCGGATTTTGCCATTCGGGATTTACAAAAAGGTTATTGCAACAAGGTATACAGCACAGACAGCTGCCGAAAGTTGTACACAGCACAGACGTCTGCTGGAAGTGGTACACAGCACAGACGACTGCTGGAAGTGGTACACAGCACGGACGGCTGCTGGAAGTGGTACACAGCATGGACAGATGTTGGAAACTTCACGTGGAGTTCACGAATGGAGTCAGCCAGACAGCAAAGCAGTCCAGCTTGGATCTCCATAAAGACACCCTTTGGAAGCAGGAGTCAACACCTGAGTCAGGTAAAGCGTACCCAGGTGGGGGTTGGCTCGGATAAAAAGTAAAAGGGAAAAGTGAATGTTTGGAAACATAAGGGGACAAGGAGGTTGTTGAGTGGTGCCGCCCTTGGTGTCTTGTTTTTTCTTTTCAGGTATCCTCAAAGATGGAGTCCAAAGAGTTATTCCAATGGATGGCAGCGCAGTTCCAGCACCAGCAAGAATTGGCACAGCAAGCTCAGGAGAGTACAGCTGCAGCTATCAAAGAGCAGCAGAAACCTGTCTTGGACTTAGTGGCTTCCCTGATTGCATCACAGAAGCAAGAAAATGGAGGAGAGCCGGTACCAGCAGGACCATCATCACTTCCAATGGACAGGCTGGTAGGCCCACTCTCAAGTGGGGCCTTTAATTTTGGCAAACTTTCATCTGAGGACAATATAGATGACTTTCTAGAATCATTTGAAAGAGTAGCGCAAGCTATGGGATGGCCAGCTAGCCAGTGGCCAGTGCGTTTAGCGACCTCTTTAACAGGGGAAGCACTGGCTGCGTATAGGGATATTCCAGCTGCCCAAGCCCTGGACTATGATATTGTAAAAATGGCTATTAGAGACCGTTTCGGGTTGACTAAAAGTATATATCACTGGATTTTCCGAGCCACAGTCCTTAAGGCTGGAGAGACTCCAAAGGCATTAAGCCAAAGGATTTGGGGCCTGGCATTAAAGTGGCTAACCCCAGAGGAGAAAAATATGGATGTGATTCTAGATATGATAGTATTAGAACAATTTATGGCAGCAGTGCCAAAAGAAATCCAATCATTTCTGATTCAACAAAACTGTCAAACCACAGTGGAGGCAACTTTGTTGACCGAGCGTTACAGGGAAGCTGAGTTAGCGCGTCAGCCAAGAGGGGGCGCTATAAAAGTGAAGGCTGAAGCCAGTTTTGGTAAATCAGAAATGAAACAAGAAAATAAAACAGGCTTTCTGAAAACTTATGTGCCTGCTCAGAAAGAAAAATGGGCTCACAATAAATGTTTTCACTGTGGAGAATTAGGACACTTACAGAGAGGATGTAAGGCTCGTACTGGGTTGGTTGGTACAAGGGTGAAACCTCTGGGGGAGGGATTTCTCCTGAGTGTGCATATACAGGGAATCCCTACCAATGCTTTACTTGACTCTGAGGCTGACCAAAGTATGATATCTCAGAAGCTTTGGTAGGCCATTGAGGCTCAAGCAAAGAATGTCCGGAGGAGACCTGAAAGTCATGTCCAGATCTGTTGCATCCACGGGGCTGCTTCTTGTTATCCCGTGTATACACTGGAGGTAAAAGGATTAGGGGTACAGAAAAGCATTCCTGTGGCTGTGGTATCAAAGCTTCCCCACGACCTAGTACTAGGAAGGGATTGGCCCCAGTTTAAGGAAGGGTTAGGGAAAGGCCTTCGAGAGAAGGTTGCCTTTGTCTCTACCCGGTCCCAGACTTTAACCAATGACCAAGGGGACGGGTCCCCAGGGGGTTCCCTAGAGGTCTTGCCCTCACATGATGACCTGGTGGCTTCCCCGTTCTCTAAGGTTAAGAAGGGGAAAGCTGAAAAACGCTGCGCAAAGCGATGGCAAGCCCAGGGGAGGGCTGGGATACTAACAGGCCAAGGATTACCTTGGGTGCCTGCGGAGTTGGTTGAGAGGTTTCCAACCTTTCCAAAGGAACAACGGGCAGACCCAGCATATGCACAAGTGGTGCGAGATACCCTTCCGAGATTTCTGTTGGACAGAGAGATATTATACAGAGAAAGTCACGATCCCCAGACAGGGACAGTCCAGAAACAGCTAGTGGTGCCTGCGGCTTTCAAGGGGTTAGTCTTAAGGCTCGCCCACGACCATCTGGTGGGTGGCCACAAAGGGGTGCAAGGGACTCTGGATCAGATCCTTGCACCCTTCTACTGGCCAGGGGTCTTTAAGGAAACCGCGAGGTTTTGTGATGCTTGCCCCTCATGTCAGCGGGTCACAGCTGCCCGGCCAGCAGTGGCACCCATGATCCTGGTTCCCACAATATCTGATCCCATTGGACAGATTGCCATGGACATAGTTGGGCCCTTGGTTAAAACACCTAGGGGGTTTCAATATATTTTAGTCATGGTTGATCAGGCCACTAGATTCCCATGGGCAGTTCCTTTGCGCAATATCACTGCAAAAACAGCAGCCCTAGAAGTAGTGAAACTGTTTTGTGAGGTGGGTTTTCCTAGGGAAGTATTAACAGATAGGGGGACTAACTTTATGTCCAAATATTTGGCCCAGGTTTGGGACGCTTTTGGGATACAGCATGTGAAAACGGCTGCCTATCACCCCCAGTCTAATGGTCTGGTAGAGAGGTTTAATCAAACGCTAAAACAGATGCTAAGGCGGGGATTAGATAGGAATGTGACAGAATGGGATGTATTGCTACCTTTTGTGCTGTACGCTTGTAGGGAGCAGACACAAGCTTCTTTAGGTGTGTCTCCCTACGAATTAATGTATGGCCGAGCACCTCGGGGAATCCTTGACATATTAAGAGAGCAGTGGATAGAGCCAGAGAGGGAGGTTATGGGGGTCCCCCACTTTCTACGGGATTTAAGGGGGCGATTAAGTAGGACTTCCTGGGCTGCTGAAGAGAATTTACAAGCCAGTCAAAATCGCCAAAAAGAGCAGTATGACCAGAGGGCAAAACCTTCGCCATTTAGTCCAGGGGGAGAAAGTCCTAGTCATGGTAGCGAGTGCTACACCAAAATTTGAGGCCCAGTGGAAGGGACCATGGAAAGTGATTAGACAGGTAGGTCCAGTAACCTATGAGGTGGCGAGTAGTAGGCGACGCAGACAAGTCTATCATAAAAATGTGCTTAGGAACTGGCAGGAAAGATCAGCAGTCGCCAGTCTATCTAAAGTAGAGCATCGGACAGGAGGGCCATATCAGAATGCGGATGCCTTATCCCGAATTACAGACTGTTTGGAGGAACCCCAATCACCTCCAACAGCCAGTAATATCTTAAGCAGGGGAGTATGTGGCAAGGTCAGCCATCCAGAGCATGGGGGAGGTGAAAAGCATAATGAATTCACCTTAATCAAGGGGCCTCTGTTAAGTGTGCAGGGTCAGAAGGCCAGAGCCACGTTTCAAAAGCAGAAAACCCCCAGCTGGAATAGGTTTCAGGAAATGCTTGATAGAGTAAGAGGGGGAGATTGCAAGCATGAGGACCAAAGCCCTTTCTCTATCAAGTGCACTGATTATTCTAAGTTCAGAAGGCAGGGAGATTACAAACACCTGGGAGAGCAAGAGGTGGGGTTGGATCCCAGTGAGTATAAGCCATGGTTGGATTATGGGGAGGAGCAGAGGAGGAGCACCAGGAGGAGCAGCAGAGGAAGCCAGAGGAGCAGTGGAGGAAGCAGATGGGGAGAGGAACAGAGTCCAGAGCAGCAAGGATGATGGAATGCTGGAGAAGCCAGAGCAGGTGCTAACTCCTGGAGAAGGACTGAACTACCCAGAGCTGAGAGAGGTGTTTTCCCTGAATCAGGTTGGCAACAGCAATGGAAGCCAGGAAGTGGAGAAGCTTTCAGACCACCAGAGAGATTGTCAGCTGAGCAGTCTGATCAAGTGAGTGAGTCAGAGCCCATGCAATTGGGAGAACCAGAGCCAGAGGAGGGGGAAGAAGATATGTTTATGGATTGTTCTTTATGTCAAGCTTTAGAATTGAAATGTTGAAGAAAATCCAGCCTTGAAAGAATTGTTCCTCTTGCAAAGGTAATCTTAAGGCATTAGCAGTAAGGAGGTAAATTCCTGTGTGTGTTTGAAAGGGAATCTACTGCCACATAAGCTTGTAAAAGAAGCTATGTTTCATGCCTGATTATCAGCTGTGTTAGAACCCTGCAACAGCAAGAAAGCTAATTGGCTGTTTTAAGAGTTTGTGCTTTGCTCCTGTTTTATATGAAAAGCCTGCTAAGAGTTTTGAGGACATTTTGAATGCTTATTTCATATTCACCTGGAAGTGCAGCCCAGAGAATTGAGGCTGAGTGAAGATAAACTGCCATAGGAGAATTAACCTTGCTTTCTTTGTGCTATGATCCACAAAGGACTATAAGAAAAGTGGCACACTGTTATCTGTGAAACGGCTAAGCTTCTACATTTAAGAGGACTTTGAAAAGCCATTGTTGAGTTCTGTTTGTTTTTGCCACCAGTTTGCTGAACCTTAAGCAAAAGCCTATAATTTATCGTGTTAATGGAACCTTGAACCTGATCTGTTCTCTTGTGTTTAAAATAAAATTTTTCTGTCATAAGCCTTACCCTCGGTTTGCCTCAACTACAATCCTTTTACTTGAAGCATAAATATAGCTGATAGAGGAAGGATACATCAACCACCATGCCCTCAACAACTAGAGACTAGTGGTTTGGGCATTGTGCTTGTGACAATATTTTTTATAAAGCAAAACATTTGCATACTGTGTACAATACAGGCATACATGGTCAAAAATGTTCGTTAATTCTAGGTGTGAACCCTTAAACCAACCCTTTGTCTGCTGTAAAGGTTCATGCATATCTGCTGCGCTTAGGCCCATATTTTATAAAATACACACTCAACTGCACAGTCCGTCCAAGCTCCACTTATATGACTCCTCACAGTGAAAGTATATGCAATCGGCCTTACATGCGTACTAATAGAATAGCAATTGCCTAAAGTACATGCGTAAAGGCCCATTAATGCACATGAATCATAAAAATACCCCTATAGGCAAAGAGGATAATTTTTAGCCACCTGCTTAACTGCAAGATACATTTGTACATGGGTACCTGTGACTAATTTTCAAAGAGACATTGCTCGGGTGCTTTCTCCTTCAAAATTAGCTGCAAGTAAGTGTGCACAAATGACAGGCATACTTTGCATCTTTTATTTCTGCAGGGCAGTTAATCAGTGATAAGACAACATTATGTACAAATGTACATATGCTGATTCCATCCCCTGAGCTACACTCACCCCGGGAAATCATCTTTTTAACCTTGCTATAATTAGTTTTATTTCAGGGGCAATTTCTCCAAATGGGTGAGTTCTGCGCATATCATGACAGTCATGAACCTTCCTTCTAAGCCAGGGTATGTGAAGTATGATCTCAGTCTCTCAAATTTGCTACTAATGCTCAGCATAGTACTTTTCAGCATGCCAAAGAGAGCCTCCTTATGGAGTTTGTAGGATGTTTTTTATATGGGTAATTTATCCAGGTGTGCTTAGAAATGTCTCTTAATTAGGCCTTTGGCACACAACATAATGGGAAATAACTCGTTATTTTTTTGCCACATTTTCTTCATCTCAGACTGCATTTCTTGGTACTTGAAGATTTTCTCCCTTTCTGGCTTCCTCGTATCCAGCTTTTTATTGGTTGGAATGTGAGCA